>CM062810.1:967563868-968131364 GCA_031772625.1 Pinus tabuliformis
GCATAATATCACAGACCACCGTGTCATGATATTTGCCAATGTGAAATTCTACCTTGCACTATTCATCTACTAGTAGTTGGTGGCCCTTCTAGCCACGACACCCTGTAAGGTGTGGGGTGTTTTAGCTTCTTCAATCCCAGCTTTTCCACCATTTCGGTGGCAACCAATTGTCTGTACTTCCGCTGTCTATAATCAATTTACAGCACTTCCCCCGTGATTGCAAACTGTTCGAAACAACACTTTTCGCTGGGTCTGTTCAGCCACCTCCTTGGCTGGTTCAACAGCACTTTGTTCAAAATTAAATCTTCCCTTGTTTCTGCCACGTTTTCGATCTCCTGGGGTTGTGCTTCAGCTTCCTCAGGCTGTGCAACAAATGCTCCCCTCTGGCCAACGCGTTCAGCTTCCGGGCATTCAAAGGATCTGTGCCCCCACTTATGGCACCTGTAGCACTGGACATTAGTCCCCCTTCCGTGACCATTTCCTCTTCCCTCGCTGATATGGTCGACCTCCTCTAGTGCTTTCTCCCTTCTTCGCTGTCCCTGAAGTTCTGGAACTGCTGCCTTCTTCGCTATTGGTGGCAGTTCTCCCTCTGCCATAGGACTGTCCTCATCCTCTGCGTTCCCTCTCCCTCTCCTATTATTCTGTTTCCTGTTAATCTTCTCTTCAGCCTTTACAGCACTCTGGAAGGCTTCTTCAATATTTCGGGGAGAGAGAATAATGATTTCGTCCAATATTTCCATCCTCAAGCCATTCACATACCTCGCTATTTTTTCTGGAGTATCGTCCGTATAACCAGCACGTAAATTTACTCGATAAAACTCTTCTGTGTACTCTTTTACAGTCATACCTTTCTGCCTTAAATTCTGTACTCGCCGATAAAGTTCAACCTGGTAGTCTTTAAGCAAAAACCTGCCCTTTCAGTTTTGCCACCATCCTTGGCCACTTCCTTATCGGCAACTTGTTCATCCATCCGTCTTCTGTCCGCTTGGACGCTATCCCACCATAGGGCAGCGTGTCCTTTTAGCTTAGTCACAGCAAATCTAACTCTTTTATCCTCACTAATCTCCTCATTTTTGAAATACTTGTCTAACTCACTCACCCAATCCAATAAGACATCAGCAGACAGACTGCCATCATAATTCGAGATTTCCGGTTTGGGTTTGCTGCTGGCTAACAATACTGACCTCAACAGTTTTAATTTGGGGCTTCTTCCTCTGACCCATCTGTAACAGTTGCTGCCACGTCCTCAGTGTCATCTCCAAGTTCCGGGTCTCTTCGCTTTCCTGCCTCCACTGCTTCCAAGCGAGCAGTAAGGATTCGCAACTGTTCTCTCAAACCCTCGTCTGCTATTCTACGTGCACCTCTTCCTCGTCCTCGTCGTTGTACTTCCATCTTTCTCTACCTCCTTAAAAAACCTGGCTCTGATACCACTTGATGGGGCCAGCCCTGTGGTCCCGCCACTGCAGTGCTGAGGTGTAAACAACCGTAGTGAATATAATAATGTGGTGGATCTGTGGGATAGTTATGTGGGTTGATTTGTAATCGGCGTCGTATGGATTTTGGTTTTATGAGGGTTGTACCTTAACGCTCTGTCCTTTGAACATCTGTCCTCCTCGGGATCCCACGAATCCGTCCAGGGTTTGGGGTTTTCACCCTTTCGCGCCCACCTCACTCTTGTTATTTCGCCTAGTCTTTTTGCTCTGCAAGCTTTGTAACTTGCGGTATTTTCCTCTGGGTGCGGTTTCCTGTTACTTGTTTGCTCGGTTCGCTGTTACGACTCCTGGTTACCCTCTCAGCTTCAGTCGTTGCTGTTTGGTCCGATATGGCCCTGTTCCTCCGGCGTTTTATAATTGATTTGGTAAGTCTGGATGGCGTTGCTTCTCGGCTTGCATGTCGAACGTTGCTGTGGTTTGAGTTTTCGTTATTTTCTTTCCTTAGAGGGTCCCATCTCTGCATATGTTTTTGTACCCTGTGTATGATTTCGATTTTCTTCTGTTGACAATGTCCGCCCCTGTGACTACTGTTTTCTTCCGGCACCGGTTCGGTTCCTCTTCACGGTTCTTGATAACTCGATGGCGGCGTCCTCAGTTGGAATCTCTGCATGCTTATTCAGTGAGTTTGGGTTCTATGCCGGAATTTTTTTTGTAACCTTCTTTTCCTATTCCTAATGTTGTGGCTCCTTCATGAGCAGGGGTCCTCTCGGAGTTGGCTGGAAGTTATGGTTCTTCGAACAGGTAGGGCTCCGTCGCCTTTTGTCTGCTCGCCTTTTCAGAAGGTTTTTCTTCTTTTTTACCCATTTTATACTGTCGCCTAAACTAATCTTTCCTGCGCATGTTCTTGCAGGTGTGACTGTTCGTGGTTACCGGTCTTTGGGCTTCCGGCAGTTCGGCAAACACGGGTAGTTTTCCTTTTGGTGTTTTGGCAACTTGTCTTAGGGTGTTTCGACTTCAACTGTTGAACTTGGTTACTGGTCTTAGACTGCTCTCCATATGTGCTTGACTCTTCGTTAGTTGCTGGGCGTGGGTATGATGCTGAATCTTGTGCGAGTCAGTTTCTTGTTTGCTGTAGGGTTAATGTCTTCGACTGTGGTTTTAATTTAGGCTCTTAACGCAGACAGTATGTAAATAAACTTAAATTGGAAATCTATACATATATATTTTGACCGACTGTGCGGTGTATTCGTATGAATTTTAATTTAGGTGAACGGCAAGGACTTGTATCATTTTTTTCCACATACCTGTGATGAGGCTTTCTTTAATGGTCTGGTTGTATGAGCTTTGGTTACTGCTTGTCGTCTAGCTTGTTATTCTTCCCTCTAGGCTCGAAACCTGTAGCAAACACATTCGGCAGTCTTGCATGATACTCTATTTGCAAAAATGCACAGTTTCTGGAAGCACGATAGGAATATATAAGTATGCACAGAATGTTTTTCTTATTATTACTTTGTTCTCTTACACGAAGTCGAACCCCTGCAATGGTTTGTTTCACCCATTTTATAATACTATTTACAGACAGTTTTGTAACTGCTGTCACTTGGGTTGTTGGTTATAACAATTGCTTCATGTGCGGCTTTTCCATAGCTAGTTAGTATATTCTGTTTTACATGTATTTCTCAACCGCAATATGGCTGTTTGGAAAACAAAAAACGCTACCTAATCACTACTGTTCCTAATTAAAATTAAAAACCATAACAGTATTGTTTTTCTTTGTTTTTTGGCAATTTAAAGAGTAAAGTAAAATAGATAAAAAAAAACAAAGACAGATCTACTGTCCATCCAACGAATTGTGTCCTCTATCCTTTTCGGAAACCACTGCCCTGTTAACTAGATGCTCCTGCATCAGGCTTCCGGGGTAAAAGAAATTCATGGCTCCATTCCATGAGTTCCTCCACCGAATAACCAGCCTTCTGTATCTGCGTCGCGTCGAGCCATGAGCTGTCCTCCATTGGACGGTCTCTCCACTTGACGAGGTAACGCAGATATTCCTTCCTGCGTGTCTTCTTGGCTACCTGGGTACTGAGGATCCCTTCAATCTCATGGGACTAAGCCGAAGGCAATTGTTTCTTCCAAGAACCGTCTCCAAATTGGGTGTCCCGTTCTGGCTGTACCACACTATCATCCTCTGCCTGGGCATTATATGGGAATAGGTCTGCCACGTTGAATATAGGTGATATGCCTATGTCAGGTGGCAGCTAAATCTCGTAAGTGTTGGCTGAAAATTTTCGTAGGATCTTGCAAGGACCAATTTTCTTATATTTCAACTTATTATATGTGCCCTTAGGAAACTGTTTCCGGCACAGATGCGCAAGGAGCTCATCCCCAACATTGAAATATACCTCTCGTCGCTTTGTGTCTGCTTGCTGTTTGTATTTCTGTACGCTGTCCTGCAACCTTAGCTTGACTTTTTCGTGAAGCTCGCTCATTACTTCTGCAAAATCTTCCCCATCCGCGCTTCTCCGTTCCAGCTTTCCCAAATCTCGCAGTTCATGTATTCCCCGAGGATGCATGCCATACAAAATTTGAAATGGGCTAAGTCCGGTGCTACGATTGGGCGAATCGTTATAAGCGAATTCTACCTGGGCGAGAGCTCGATCCCATAATCGTGAATTTTCTCCAGTCAAACTCCGTAATAAATTCCCCAAGCTCCTGTTCACCACTTCCGTTTGTCCATCAGTCTGCGGATGATACGCAGAGCTGAAATTCAGTTGCGTGCCCAACTTTTTCCACAGGGTGCGCCAAAAGTGTCTTGTGAATTTACATCTCTGTCTGAAATGATAGTTCTAGGTAGGCCATGTAATCTAACAACCTCTGTGAAAAACAAGTGGGCGACATACGTGGCGTCACTAGTTTTTCTGGCAAGGAATAAAATGAGCCATCTTTTAAAATCTATCTACCACCACCATTACTGAATCATATCCCCGCTGTGTTCTAGGCAGTCCTAGGACAAAGTCAATGCTGACTGAATCCCATGGCCTGCTTGGAACAGGTAGTGGTATGTAAAGTCCAGTATTCTGACTGTGTCCTTTCGACAGTTGGCAGACTTTACACTTGGTTACATATCTCTGTACATCCCTGCTCATTTTAGGCCAATAATAAAAATGTCCGAGTTGCTCCAAAGTTTTGTTGATGCCAAAATGTCCCGCTAATCCGCCACTATGCTTTTCCCGTACAATATTCTCCCTCATCGAACAGTCTGGGATACATAACTGCCCACCTCTGAACAATAATACTTCCTGTAAATTATAGTCCAACCACGGGCTCGCATTCCTTAATACGGGATTTTTGCAGGCTTCAAAAGCTTCCTTGAAATCTGTGTCCGTTTGGTACAAATCCTTCAGGTGTTCAAATCCCAATACCTGTATGCTACTCTCCTGTAAGAGCAAGGCTCTTCTGCTCAAAGCATCTGCCACTTTGTTGGCTTGCCCACTTATGTGTTTTAACACGAAATTGAAACTCTGCAAGTATTCTACCCACTTGGCGTGCTTATGGTTTAACTTGTGCTGCTGCATTACGTATTGCAATGCCGAATTATCAGAAAACAAAACAAATTCATTGCCCAGCAGGTAGTGCCTCCAATGTTTTAAAGCTTGGACCACTGCATAAAATTCCTTGTCATATGAGGAATATTTCTGTCGGCTTTCATTCAGTTTTTCACTGAAAAATGCTACTGGTCTGTCTTCCTGACTGAGCACAGCGCCAATAGCTGTTCCACTTGCGTCACACCGAACCTGAAAGAGTTTATTAAAATCGGGCAGCCTCAAGATTGGCCTCTCTGTGATCTTCCGCTTCAAAAGCTGAAAACTGTATTCTGCCGCCTTGGTCTAACAAAAAGGATGACTGGCCTTTTTGATGGTCTCTAACATTGGTGCGCAGATTTCACTGAAATTTCTAATAAATTTCCGATAAAAACTTGCCAGTCCGTGAAAACTACGTACCTCAAATAAGCTCTTCGGTGACGGCCAATTTATAATTGCTGCAATCTTTTCTGGGTCCATTTTCAATTCATTTTCTGCAACTACAAATCCCAGATAGACCAGCTCCTTCTGCAGGAAAGTGCATTTCTTTAAATTTATCAGCAGTTTGTTCTGCTGCAACTTCTCTAACACCTTTCGAACATGTTGAAGATGCTCTCTTTTTGTTCTGCTGAAAATTAAAATGTCATCAAGATAAACTATCACGAACTTACCAATGAATTCCTTTAACATCTCATTCATCAGCCTCATAAAAGTACTAGGAGCGTTACTCAATCCAAATGGCATGACCAGCCATTTGTACAGCCCTTCATTAGTCTTGAAAGTTTTTTCCATTCATCTCCTTCCCTAATTCTGATCTGATGATAACCACTCTTCAGATCAATCTTTGTAAAATAAGCTTCTCCACTAAGACAATCCATCATGTCATCCATCCTCGGTAAGGGAAATCTATATCGAATCGTAATTTTGTTTATAGCCCGCGAATCTGTACACATTCGCCATTCTCCACCCTTCTTGGGTGCAAGTACGGTTGGTACTGCACAAGGGCTCAAACTTTCCCTGATCAGTCCATTATCCAGCAACTCCTGCACTTGTTTACGAATTTCCTCATTGTCTTTCGGGCTCATCCTATACGCTGCCTTGTTTGGTAAGCTCGCTCCAGGTATAAAATCAATATGATGGCTAATACTCCTCTTGGGAGGCAACTTATCTGGCAAATCGTCAACTACAATATCTTGGAATTCTTCCAACAACTCTTGAATTTCTACAGGCAGTTCTAACTTTTCTGTATTCAGCAACATCGGTCTTGTCCTCCTTACAATTGCGTAATTGACCTCATTTTCCTCAATCTGTTTCACAAACTATTTTCCTCCAATTAATAATGTTTTTGTTCTGCTTGGTTCTGTTGTGTCCTCCTCTTTGATGGGTACAAGCGTGTGTTTGACCCCATCTTTCACAAATTTATAACAATTTTTCTTCCCATCGTGTGTCACCTTCCGGTCATACTGCCACGGTCTCCCAAGCAGTATATGGCATACGTCCATAGGCATAATATCACAGACCACCGTGTCATGATATTTGGCAATGTGAAATTCTACCTCGCACTGTTCATCTACTAGTAGTTGGTGGCCCTTCTATAGCCACGACACCCTGTAAGGTGTGGGGTTTTTTAGCTTCTTCAATCCCAGCTTTTCCACCATTTCGGTGGCAACCAAATTGTCTGTACTTCCGTTGTCTATAATCAATTTACAGCACTTCCCCCATGATTTGCAAACTGTTCTAAACAACACTTTTCGCTGGGTCTGTTCAGCCACCTCCTTGGCTGGTTTCAACAGCACTTTGTTCAAAATTAAATCTTCCCCTGTTTCTGCAACGTTTTCGATCTCCTGGGGTTGTGCTTCAGCTTCCTCAGGCTGTGCAACAAATGCTCCCCTCTGGCCAGCACGTTCAGCTTCCGGGCATTCGAAGGATCTATGCCCCCACTTATGGCACCTGTAGCACTGGGCATTAGTCCCCCTTCCGTGACCATTTCCTCTTCCCCGCTGATATGGTCGACCTCCTCTAGTGCTTTCTCCCTTCTCCGCTGTCCCTGAAGTTCTGTAACTGTTGCCTTCTTCGCTATTGGTGGCAGTTCTCCCTCTACCATAGGACTGTCCTCATCCTCTGCCGTTCCCTCTCCCTCTCCTATTATTCTGTTTCTTGTTAATCTTCTCTTTAGCCTTTACATCACTTTGGAAGGCTTCTTCAATATTTCGGGGAGAGAGAATACTGATTTCGTCCAATATTTCCATCCTCAAGCCATTCACATACCTCGCTATTTTTTCTGGAGTATCGTCCGTATAACCAGCACGTAAATTTACTCGATAAAACTCTTCTGTGTACTCTTTTACAGTCATACCTTTCTGCCTTAAATTCTGTACTCGCCAATAAAGTTCAACCTGGTAGTCTTTAGGCAAAAACCTGCCCTTCAGTTTTGCCACCATCCTTGGCCACTTCCTTATCGGCAACTTGTTCATCCGTCTTCTGTCCGCTTGGACGCTATCCCACCATAGGGCAGCGTGTCCTTTTAGCTTAGTCACAGCAAATCTAACTCTTTTATCCTCACTAATCTCCTCATTTTCGAAATACTTGTCTAACTCACTCACCAATCCAATAAGACATCAGCGGACAGACTGCCATCATAATTCGAGATTTCCGGTTTGGGTTTGCTGCTGGCTAACAATACTGACCTCAACAGTTTTAATTCTGGGGCTTCTTCCTCTGACCCATCTGTAACAGTTGCTGCCTCGTGCTCACTGTCATCTCCAAGTTCTGGGTCTCTTCGCCTTCCTGCCTCCACTGCTTCCAAGCGAGCAGTAAGGATTCTCAACTGTTCTCTCAAACCCTCGTCTGCTATTCTACGTGCACCTCTTCCTCGTCCTCGTCATTGTACTTCCATCTTTCTCTACCTCCTTAAAAAACCTAGCTCTGATACCACTTGATGGGGCCAGCCCACGTGGTCCCGCCGCTGCAGTGCTGAGGTGTAAACAACCGTAGTGAATATAATAATGTGGTGGATCTGTGGGATAGTTATGTGGGTTGATTTGTAATCGGCGCCGTATGGATTTTGGTTTTATGAGGGTTGTATATTAATGCTCTGTCCTTTGAACATCTGTCCTCCTCGTGATCCCACGAATTCGTCCAGGGTTTGGGGTTTTCACCCTTTCGCGCCCACCTCACTCTTGTTATTTCGCCTAGTCTTTTTGCTCTGCAAGCTTTGTAACTCGCGGTCTTTTCCTCTGGGTGCCGTTTCCTGTTACTTGTTTGCTCGGTTCGCTGTTACGACTCCTGGTTACCCTCTCAGCTTCATTCATTGCTGTTTGGTCCGATATGGCCATGTTCCTCCGACGTTCTATAATTGATTTGGTAAGTCTGGATGGCGTTGCTTCTCGGCTTGCATGTCGAACGTTGTTGTGGTTTGAGTTTTCGTTATTTTCTTTCCTTAGAGGGTCCCCATCTCTGCATATGTTGTTTGTACCCTGTGTATGGTTTCAATTTTCTTCTATTGATAATGTCCGCCCCTGTGACTACTGTTTGCTTCTGGCACCGGTTCGGCTCCTCTTCACGGTTCTTGATAACTCGATGGCGGCATCCTCAGTTGGAAACTCTGCATGCTTATTCAGTGAGTTTTGGTTCTATGCCGGAATTTTTTTTGTAACCTTCTTTTCCTATTCCTAATGTTGTGGCTCCTTCGTGAGCAGGCGTCCTCTCAGAGTTGGCTGGATGTTATGGTTCTTCGAACAGGTAGGGCTCCGTCGCCTTTTGTCTGCTCGCCTTTTCAGAAGGTTTTTATTCTTTTTTTACCCGGTTTATACTGTCACCTAATCTAATCTTTCCTGTGCATGTTCTTGTAGGTGTGACTATTCGTGGTTACCGGTCTTTGGGCTTCCGGCAGTTCGGCAAACACGGGTAGTTTTCCTTTTGGTGTTTGACAACTTGTCTTAGGGTGTTTCGACTTCAACTGTTGAACTTGGTTACTAGTCTTAGACTGCTCTCCATATGTGCTTGACTCTTCGTTAGTTGCTGCGCGTGGGTATGATGCTGAATCTTGTGCGAGTCAGTTTCTTGTTTGCTGTAGGGTTAATGTCTTCGACTGTGGTTTTAATTTAGGCTCTTAACGCGGACAGTATGTAAAGAAACTTAAATTGGAAATCTATACATATATATTTTGACCGACTGTGCGGTGTATTCGTATGAATTTTAATTTAGGTGAACGGCAAGGACTTGTATCATTTTTTTCCACATACCTGTGATGAGGCTTTCTTTAATGGTCTAGTTGTATGAGCTTTGGTTACTGCTTTTCGTCTAGCTTGTTATTCTTCCCTCTGGGCTCGAAACCTATAGCAAACACGTTCGGCAGTCTTGCATGATACTCTATTTGCACAAATGCACAGTTTCTGGAAGCACGATAGGAATATATAAGTATGCACAAAATGTTTTTCTTATTATTACTTCTCTGTTCTCTTACACGAAGTTGAACCCCTGCAATGGTTTGTTTCACCCATTTTATAATACTGTTTACAGACAGTTTTGTAACAGCTGTCAGTTGGTTGTTGGTTATAACAGTTGCTTCATATGCGGCTTTTCCATAGCTAGTTAGTACATTCTGTTTTACATGTATTTCTCAACCATAATATGGCTGTTTGGAAAACAAAAAATGCTACCTAATCACTACTGTTCCTAATTAAAATTAAAAACCATAACAATATTGTTTTTCTTTGTTTTTTGGCAATTTAAAGAGTAAAGTAAAATAGATAAAAAAAAAAACAAAGACAGATCTACTGTCCATCCAACGAATTGTGTCCTCTGTCCTTTTCAGAAACCACTGCCCTGTTAACCAGATGCTCATGCATCACTCACATAGGATTGATCGTAGTTATGAAGTAGGGGACCAATTTTTTATCCGTATCCGACCCAACAAAAGCACCAATCAATTTGGGAAGGGGACAAAATTGTCACCTCGGTTTGTAGGACCTTTGAGGATCAAGGAGAAGATTGGACCAATTGCCTATCATCTTGTACTGCCAACCCATTTGCATAAAACTCATGATGTTTTTCATGTATCTATTTTACAACATTATGTTTCTGATGAATCTCACAAACTAGATTGGAGGGAATTGCCCATCTCGGACATGGGAATCGTAGTGGTTGAACCATTATGCATATTGGACCGTAGGGTTCGACAACTCAGACATTGCACGGTGGACCAAGTTAAGGTCCAGTGGGACAAGTATAACCCAGGATCTGCTACCTGAGAGGATGCAGAGACTATACGTCAAGACTACCCCTCACTTTTTGAGCATCTGTGGCGCCCATTTTTGACTTAGATAGCTACCTATGCTAAGGTTCTATTTTGCGGTTCCATGTTATTTATTTATAATGTTATGTAATATTAATACATTTAGTTGGACATGTGAAACTACTTATATAAATCATTTGATGGATTTGGTATTGATGATGGAAATGTTTGATGCATGGCCTAATGTATGACTCACTTAGTGATGAATTATCTAGTGCGTGACTTATCAGAATTATTGTTGTTTCATGTATGGCTCAAGTGGATATGATTTATTTAATGAATGACTTAGTGAAATTATGATTTATTTTCAGTATGAACTGCAGGATTGACACGTGGATACTAGACATAACATGATGTTTAAATATCACTTATTTATATATATCTTGTTGTTATATAAATGCATGAATGAGAGCTAACCCGCAGATTGGAAAAAGCTATATGATAGCCAAGATCTACTCTTCCATTCGGGGAAGGTCGAGACATATCATGGGGATAGGTATAATGTACATTGTTCTATTACATTTTGTATCTACTGGATATGCACTCATATGACATGGGTAAAATGTAAATGACAGGTGACAAGACTACCTGATTGGATTATTTGATGACAAGTATCCAACCAATGCTGTAGTGTGGACCATATTAGTGCGTCAACCCTAGTTATGAGGAGGGGTGGAGTTATTTCCCACAGTGTAACCTCCAAACCTGGAATCGTGGGAGGGCAGTGGTGGACATGCTCCCCTAGATGTGTGATGACGATTTCTAGTTGCCTGCTGGGGAAGTTAGGTTGATATAGTCGATGATTCCACCATGTTGGTTTTATCAGTGGTTAGATTGGTATAGTTGATGCCACTGTATATAGCATCATAGGATGGATAGGGTGGGAACGGAAGTAGGTCAGGAGGGATAGGAGGATATAGATCAGTTGGAGACTCTTGATGGGAAGTAATGTCAATGTTTGACTTATCAAATTTTACTACTATAACTCTCTCTCCATTTGTTATGCCTTATTGCCAAATTGCTTCGAACTCTTGTATCTTTTACACTCTAACTTCAAGATGAAGTTTCCTAAAGGAGGTATGTAATTCCCTATTTAATCTTATCTTGAAAATTTTACTAAGTGTTTAAATTTCCTTAAAATATGGACTTATAATTATCAAGAAATATTGGTACATACCTACATTGGTGAAACTGTAAATTTGGTACTGATATAAATTTTGTTACTATTCCCAATTTACGTCCCCAAATTTTTAAACTTTGAGAAGACATAGTCCTCTCCAATTCATTACCAAATTATATATATATATATATATATATATATATATATATATATATATATATATATATATATATATATATATATATATATATATATATATATACCTCGTTCCCAAAATGTCCTCTCATATTTACTTGGGAGAAGACATAGTCCTCTCCAATTAATTAGTAAATTATATATATTCATACCTCATTCCCAAAATTTCCTCTCGGATTCACTTGGGAGAAGATATGGTCCTCTCCAATTAATTACCAATTTATATATTCATATCTCATCCCCAAAATGTCCTCTCAGATTTACTTAGGAGAAGACATGGTCCTCTCCAATTAATTACCAATTTATATATTCATATCTCATTCCCAAAATGTCCTCTCACATTTACTTGGAACAAGACATGGTCCTCTCCAATTAATTACCAATTTATATATTCATCTCTCATCCCCAAAATATTTACTTGGGAGAAGACATGGTCCTCTCCAATTTAATTACCCAATTTTATATTCATATCACATTCCCAAATGTCCTCTCATGTTTACTTGGGAGAAGATAAGTCAAATGTAAGGATGAGGGAAAATTTATGACATTAATGAGAGGTGGTTGAGGTGGAGAAGAGGAGGAGGCATAAAAGGGGAAGGATGAGGGGAGGGAGGGGGATCCTTGGTTTTGATTTTGGTTTTGGTTTGGCTGTGGTTTTGGAGGAATTGTCTGAGAGAGAGAAGGGGAGTATTATTCATCTTGGATACACTACATCTGGTTGGACTTGGGCTCGTAGGGCTAGGGAACCTGTGGAGGTTTCCTGGGCTAGGAAATACTTCCTAGTTGGTTGGGAGGTAAATCCAGTCAGTAGTCAAGAGGAGCGTTCCAACAGGAGTAACATCTCAAGGGCATCTCCACCAGGCTATCGGTATAGGTATTCCTCTATGCATAGATTACTCATGTAAGCGATTAAATTAAAATGCTTACTATTCAAATTGTAGGAATTAGATTTTAAATGGTAAATTGCCATTGTTTAAATGTCTTGTCAGAAAATAAATAATGCCCTTTTATTGTATTTACAATTAGAGAATATAGATCTGATAGAGGACCCTAAGAGGGGACCTTATAGTGCTCGACATTAGTTCATTTGAATTCACGCTCAATAGATTGTGTTAGATAAATTGGGAACCATTTTCATTAGTGGTGGTCTTCCTCATGTATATTAAAGTATCCCTTACCACTTGGTAATTAGATAGTCTCCCCACATGCTCGACATCATCTCATTCATTTGCATGTAGTGATTCATGCAATTGGGATGAGCCGAAGACCTTATGGCATGGGGCTATCTCAGTCAAGCACATTGCCTCCCCCAAGCTACGTTGGAGAATGTATATTTATACTTTTAGGGCCATCATTTGGGCACTGACATTAGTATCTTTAGCACTACTAATGTCTACTATGACAATGACCTACATTATATCATGATCAGTCCTCGATGACATGAGTTTGTAGTATTTTTTGTGGGCGATCATGCTCTATTATTTTAGTACCGAGTATGGGTATACCTACCTTGGGAATATATATTATTTGTATTTTGTCCATGAATTTTATATTCTTTTACAGGTTCCACCTCCTTGGCTCCCTCCATCTATCGTACCCATTGAGACTATTGTAATGTATTTCAACCATCAACTTCTCTTCTAATCTCATACATTAGGGGGCATATATTACAACTCAAAATGTCACAATCAAGGTTTATGATAATTGTAAGTGACACCCCCTTGGGTTTACTAATGGTTTTCCTCTTCAACATCCTTGAACACTTGTAAGGAAAGTTGCAATGCTTTAGTTACACAACAAAAGAGAGTTGAACCAGATAGGGTTGGCAGAACAAATAGATAAGGGTAGAAAAGGTCAAAATTGATCAGTTCTAGAAGATAAGGATGAAAACACCATATAAAATAGAGTCAAACAAGTGTCTATATACATTTTATCACTACTCCCAACCGATCTATATAAGAAATAATTTCCATGGGACAAAGGGATAAAAGTTTATGTAACATAATGTTGTGAGAATGAGGACTTGATTTCTCCTTGCAAGAAGTTGTAGAATATTGTGTACCTTGACATTGAGCTATGGTGAGAGGAGAATATACAACTAGGGAGTGACTATTGTTAACACCATTGGTATAATGAAGGCATATACTCCCTCCCACCAACATAATATTAATTGATATTATTTGTGTTTGTATTTGGGTTTTCATAATGTTAATGCTAAATTTAGTTTGCAGGAACATAGAATCAGAGGTTGTTATTTGTGTGTCAATCATAGGTAAGAAGATTCACAAAGCCAAAGTCTCAAGGTATTCAATCACTGCAATTGTCGAATAGCCACCCTCCATGATAAGATGCATTTGATTCTCCTTATTACTTTTGTTTTGCATGTTTGTATTGTGAGTTTTCTAGGTTAAGTAGCCACCATCACAAACACCATTTACCATATGTCTTGGGTAGGTCTATGGGTAAGAGTATTGAGACATTTTTTAGGAAATTCTATCTTACCAAGTATTCAGTGAGTTTTGGTTGTTGCTTCGTTCATACATTTGGATAATGGTTTATTAACTTTTTTTTCTCCCAACAAATTAGTTGTCTATTGTCCTTACAATTGTTATGAAATGCTTTCTAAATGTCTTCGTCATGACCTAGGGTTTTCTTTTTATCCCCATTTTTTGCAAGTAGGAAGAAATTTTGGGGTTGACATACTCATGCATAGGTGTGTAGGTGGAGTTTTAGGCCCAAGATTTTGAACCTCACTTTCATACTTAGTTTTTCTTTTTTATTCACAACATACTCATCATTACTATGTTTAATAGCATACAGTTAACAACATATTTTAAGTGAACACAATTTGATTCATAAGCAATTCATATAATTTAACAATAACAATAAAAAAGCGTGGTTATGGTGGCTTGGTTGTAGCGTCCCTCTAGGACCACTCAACTAACTATGCCACCCTTCTAACTAGAAACATTCTATCTAGCTTCATAGTGTAGAGAAATTCCATACATTCACTTACCCTCCTAGCCCATGTCCAAACCATAGTCGTAGTGTGTTCGCGTTCTTAGAGACAACGCACTCTCGATGCCCCACTTCCTTCGCCCCACTTTTCCATGCCAAAATGGTTTCCCATCCCCCACCCACCACCCTAATTAGTGCCACCTAGTTCTCAATAATGATCCTCTAGCCACTAACACCTTACCTCTTTCACTTACCTGATTGCAGCCCCTGCCCCAATTAATACCTTAGGTGGTTAAGCATTTACCGACACCTTTAATGCAATAAAAAAAATAATATAATCTTTTAAAGGTGTGGGTGGTTTTTTAAGCCTAGCATTTTGAAGCTTGTTTAGATACCACATTTGAGATCCCCTTTTATGTGTCTCAAGCTTGTAAAAAAAACTTATAAAAAAAAACATTTTTTTTTAATTTAGTTTTTATTTATTTTATTTTTTTTAGTTGCATACTTAGTTTTTATTTTTCATTCGCAGCATACTTATGATTACTATGTTTAATAGCATAAATTTAACAAACACATTTTCAATGAGAAAAATTTGATTCATAAGCAATTCATATAATTTAACAAGAAAAAAAAATGGTTACAGTGGCTCGGAGCAGTGTTCCTCCTATGACAACCTAATTGAATATCCCAATGTTTTCATGGTGGCTCAGTTGCAGTGTTCCTCCTGTGACCACCCAACCGAATACACCACCCTGCCAACTAGAAATTGCCTATATAGATTTCTAGTGCAAAGAAACCCTATACAAAATCCATAAGTTCCATTTCCCTCCTAACCCATGTCCATAAAGTAATCGTAGTGTATTTGAGTTCTTAGACACAACACCCTCTCATTCCCCCTTCTCAAAATCCACTTCCCTATTCAAAACTCTGTTTTTCCTTCCATTGACCCTCATTTCCCCTACTTTTGCATGACAAAATGATATCCCATTTGAAACTTAAAAAATAAAAAATAAAAATAAAAATAAAATAATACTGCACTTATCTCCCATGAAAAAACACACAGAGAATGGCTAACTTTTCATCAAAATCTAACCTGTGTACCCTCCTTTTACATGTATTATATAGAATAACATATCGAGTTATGATTTTGCAAGTATTATATAGAATAACATATCAAGTTGAGATCCTAACCTCTGGGGAAATTAAAATTGCAAAATATGATAAAATATCAAACAAATATCAAGATAAAAAAGAAATAGATCTAAAAGCCTCCTCATCCATATTTAGTTTGTTGTTAAGTTGAATTGATAAGATGGTTCTCCAACTGAAAGTTGAATGGACATTTTTCTAAAAATAGAAAAAATTAAATGTGACAAATTTTTGTAAAAAAAAGGGATTCAATAAGCCGACGTGAGTGTGAACTATTGTGTCACTTCATTTGAGCTGACATGACTATTATTTATGTCGTTTTGTTGGCCGACTTGACAGTTCTTTTCATCAGTTATCATGTTGCCTTCTTCAAGAGGATTGTGCTTTTCTTGGAGGGTTGATCTATACTCTAGGTTGAATCATATACATTACATAGAGCATGGCATTGACTCTTTGACATCCTAAGGCTCTCAATGGCAGCCATATATAATATATAAAATAAACCTCTTGCTCATGAAACCCATGCAGCAAGGCCATAATTAATAAATTCATTTTTCTTGTTTACAAAAATCAATGTCATGAAGACCAAACCTAATTACACTTTCTTCAACAGTTTCAACCCTGGAATCAAAGCCTAAATCTTGTTGTGTAGTTGCAACAATCTTGTCTTTCTCCTTGTTATTATACTTTTTGGTTCTTATTTCAAGATGAAATTTCCAACAATGGTCTTCATCATGGCCTTCTTTAGAACATTGTTTACATGTGATCTTTTCTCCTTCTTTATTAATTGAGGTATTATTTTTATCTTTTCCTTTAAATTTCCCTTTTCCCTTTTCTCCATACTTGAATGACTTCTCACTAGTTTCTTTAGAAACATTTTTCCTTCTTGCCTCTAAATGAGTTTCCTGTACACAAACTTCATCTAGTTTTGCAGGGTTAAACATGAGAATGGCATGTCTCAAGTAACTATGTAATCCTCCAATGTATTTGGGCAAAGTATCTTGAGAGGACAAATCTATACCCAAAATAAAATCTCTTTTCCTAAATTCTCGAGTATAATATTGCACATTTTCCCCCTTAGTTTTCCTAAATTTTGGTCAACCCATAATATCTTTTTTCATGTATGGTAATGGATAAAATTTCCTTCTTATTGCAAAAAAAAGATCATTCCAAGAGGATAAAACCTTACCATGTTTGTCTTCTTGAGTTTTGTCTTCCCACTAAATAAGTGTTGCACCTTCGAATATAAGAGAATCAAGCTCAATTTTGGTCTCATCAGCCTTGATTCTCAACATCTACCTCTCCAATATGACGAATCCATTTATCTAATTTCTCAGCATCTACCTCTCCATTGTACATAGACAATTCAAACATAATATGAAGCTTTAGCAAAGGTGTTTTACCATGTCCTTTTGGAGAATTTGGAGGTGTTTGTTTTTGTGAAAGGGTAGAAAAAGTAGAAGAATATGAGGATGAGGATGATGGAGGTGAAGGTGTTGGTTTGTCACCATTCCCTCCATTCCACTTTTTAGGCATGTTTGCTTTTCCTCTGTCTCCTTTTGGAGGTTTTGAGCTCTCTCCATACAAACTTGCATTTCTCTCTTCATAAAGAACCTTTACCATTTTAGACATCTCAAAGAATACTTCTCTGAAAATTATTTCATCTTTAAACATCCCTTAAGGACCTCCTTCATGTTCCATGACTATTGAAGCTTGAGATGTGTTTGTTCTCATTGAAACAATTTGAGATCTTGGCTCCAAAAGTTCTCCTTCTCCTCTTTTAAGCTTCAACATTGTAAGCATTAGAAAAAAACTTGCAAACAAATCAAACCTTCACAATAACTTCTTGTTATGATACCAAAATGATCTGAATATGCAAACTTGAAGATTTTTAACAATTTGCAAGTGAAAATTATATGTGTTTTGGGTAGAGGATCAATTTAATAAACACATAAACAAGTGAAATTAACCATAATTTATAGCCAAAGATAGATAAAATAATCAAATTTGAAACACATAACACAAAACATGATAAAGGAGTTCACCCCTCTCCTGGGCTACATCTCCTCCTCCAATTTCCAATGTAGGGCCTCTTTCATTATGTGCTCAAAAGTGTTTTTATATGCTTTTACATTATCCAAACAACAAAATTGATGTCTCCAATGGATTCAATACTGTCAAAAACCCCCATCTCGATTATTTTTAACCTTATTTCGCCAAAAATTGAGTAAGTTATGCCTGTTACAAGTTTTTCTCAAATTATATGGGTAGTCATCCTACAATTTGAACCAAATCCCACTTGAGCACCCCAAACCCAGAATAAGCGCACAAATTTTTCCTACAATCTCGCCCGACAAGAGAAATTGTAGGATCCTTAAACCACCCATTAAGCCCCCAGTTCCGAAAAAATTTGTCACGTTGACGCATGCAACTGCATTGGGGGCCGATATTCCAAGGCCTAACTCTGCCAACTATTTAAGCCCCTCTGATAAGGCTGTGCTCCTGGTCACATTGGGTCTCGGTGACCTGGTGCTGGCCCCGTTATCTCCATCGCACCTACAGTACTATGGCTATCATGTGCCTTGGGGTTGGCCCCCTCCTTGTTTTTGAGCACCCGACATTATGGGGTGTCATGTGACCCCGGGGCTGGCCCATTAAACCTTATCATCATGGTTCTTTGCATTGGGCTTTGACTACGTTGTTTGTGGGGTGTTGTGGCCATGGGTTAGGCTAAGGCCTAGCCCCTTGGCCCCTCTGCCTACGATCCTATCGGCGCTGGGGTGGCCAGGTGCTAGGGCTTAGCCTGGCCCCCTCCCCCATTTGCACTACCATTAAACTTTAAATAACACCCATCTTCCATAGTTATTAAGAACTACTTGTGGCACGATGGTGGAGTACTATGCTTCCACTCTAGAGGTCTGCTGTTCGAATCCCATGGAGGCTTGATTCGTCTATAAAACAATTTTTTCCAAATAAGAAGAGGCCATGTGGAAACCACTGATTGGCTCATATGACTCTCCCTCATTAGTGCAACACAACAACTAATGAACCAATAAAAAACCACCATACATGACCCAATAAGAACCAGACAAATTTCATCCAGCCATAGGTCCTCATAAACATAGTCACCTACCTTGTCAAATCCCCAATCAGCGTACGAGCTGCTGACTAGGTGTACCAACAACTTCAACTTTTAAAATTTTAGTTGTTTGACAAATCGATCAAAACACAATATCAAGAGCATACGATATCACTTTTGAGTGAAACAATTTATGTTGGATTCAAATTGTCGATATATACCCAACCATTCAGGTTTCGAGCTATGTTTCACATTTTGAATTTTAGCACTAAATTGATCCCCTCGATCAATCTTTCAAGCAATTGAAATCTAAAAGCACCATGATGATTTCAATAGAGAAGATGGTTATAGACCTAACTAGTCTTTGAAGCCCCTTATTCATCACCTTGAAAACAAGTCTTGGCCTTGTTGATCCTTTCTACCATTTTCTCTTTATCGATCCATTTACTATCAATTTTATTAAAGAACAAAAAATAATGTAACATGATGCAAAATCTATGTATTTTGAAACATAGATGAAGCTAATAAGATGTGAAAATATTTTTTTTTGATACACTTATAATGCCATTATGATGCAATATTCAATACACATGTAGAAAGTATTGATGTTAATAGCACTATTTTTTATATTTCCAAAAGTTAAAAAATCCTTTGAAAAAAGCCAACTCTATTCTCACTTGGTTTTTGTTACTTTTGAAGTATTAGGTGAAATTCATTTTAAAACAACTTTAAATTAGTTTCCGCATTGTTGGAAATGAATTCTTGAAAACCAAAAGAGGTTATTTTACAGGACTGGACCAATTACAAAAACCTCTCATTTTTTACCCAACTATCATGGTTTGGAGGATAAGAAGGAATATTTGCAACCTTTTTTTCAATATCCAAAAGAGGTTTTTGTTGGGAACGAGCTAATTTACAAAAACCTCTTTCATTTTTACGACAGGCATCCTGGTTTGGAAGATCTGAATGCATCTTTGAAGCCTATTTTTTTTATAAATTCACGAGATTTAATTTTTCTGTTTTTAGAAAAAATCCCAATCAGCTTTTAGTTGGAGAGCCACCTCATCAATTCGACTTAACAACAAAATAAAGATGGATGAGGAGGATTTTAGATCAATTTTTTTGGATCTTGATATTTTTTTGATATTTTTGAATATTTTGTAATTTTAATTTCGCCAAACATTGTGGATCTCAGGTTGATATATTATTCTATATAATACATGTAAAAGGAGGGTCTAGGGGTTGGGTTTTGATAAAAATATAGCTATTGTCTGTGTGTTTTTCCAAATCTATATGCATTTTACAGTTTCGAAGATTAGAATATTTATGATTATTAACACAAAGATTCATGTGATAGTTATTCCCTTCTCTATTATTCAATTTGAATCTTTATTTTCAAATGTTTGAATGAAAGCAAATGTCATGGAATTCATAATCTAATGCTCTGTTTCATTAATTCAAATTCCTGCACTCCTTCCTTGTAAAGGTACATTAGGGTTCAATTTCCATGCCCTACTGTAGTGGATTTTTTTCCTATTTTCTACTTCCATCGACAATGATAACTTGAAATGTTTATGGTGTGTCATCTATCTTGCCTTTGTCAATAGTTGATCATGTAGCCAATGTCTTCGAGATTGCAACAAACCATAGCTTGTTGACTCCATTTCCTAATGGACTGTCTCTCCCATTCCCAACAAAACCCTTTTTCAACACCCCTCAACTAAATATCTAGCCATTATTTCAAGTACACAATTAGTTACTAAAGTGACATTGGGTAATGTATTTCAACCATCAACTTCTCTTCTAATCTCATACATTAGGGGGCATATATTACAAATCAAAATGTCAAAACCAAGGTCTATAATAACTCAAAGTGACGCCCCATTTGTTGTGGGGAAAAGTATCCGACTCGGATGACCCTATCCCTACTCTAAAGGTGACAGTCTTTAGCAACAACTGAAAGTAAAGCTTTGATATTTTCCTTTATGAAAGTACAGAGAGAAGGAAGAAAAGATTAACCAACCTGGTGTCTTTCGCTTAGTCGATCCTTATCCTCTCTCTTTGTCTCTTGTTCCCAGCTCCTTGCTCTCTTTGCCGGTCCAGCTACACACAGATCCTGCACAAAACAAGAGAGGAAACTACAAGATACATGTACTCATAACTGATGCATGGATTAGAGTGAATCAAATATACAAGTAAATACAATACATCAATGCAATACAAGTATATAGGAGAACATGCAAAACTTTATTGATAGAAGTAACAGGGTTCTGAGAAGGTTACAACCAATGATGGCTCCAATCCAGTAGCACCTCCCCAGCAGCAAGAACTCTCCTCTTCACCTCTAGTAAAACAATCACCCAATAGCTCTAACTGTAAACCAACAGCACCTCCTTGCTTTACACAAAATTCCAGCCTCCTTAGACCTCATAGAAGAGCTCTATATATAGGAGAGAAGAAGAAAGGATGAGTCAGCTTGAGACTGACATGAAGCTGCCTTGTGTCCTCTCCCTCTTCAGTTAATCTTCAGTTCTTGAGTCCACTTGGAGATCCTTGCTTACACATGGTGATCAAGTACCTCTTACTCATCACAGGGCGAATCTCATGAACCAAGTGTCAGTTTGGAAGCTTCCTGGGCAGTTGACACCTTGCAGAATGACTGTGCCACTTGGCCAATCTCGCCCAGCGCAGGTAGCCTTCATTAGATTTGACTTCCAGCGCAGGTACAAGGAGGAGCAGTTGCATTCCAGCGCAGATGCTCAGTGGAGCAGCTGACATGATCCAAAATTAGCCTGTTTTGAAGTGTTTTCAGGTGGAGAACTGATTGGAAGTGCTGTTGTTTGATGACCTTGTTCTTTTAGGGGTAAGAACAACATGTTTAGGGACTGAGGATCCCTGTAATTATTGACATTTCATGCTCCATGTCGCGAGGCACAAAAATGTCTATAACAGTTGCCCCCTAAAGTATGAGGCCGTTTATCGGGTGAAATGCTTTATCTAGAGGGTCCGAAGTTCATTCCAGTGCTGAGGAGGCGCCCTGTAATACAATACAATACAATACATTATTTTTCATTCTATTTTCATGATCTAGCTGAGGCGGGCATTCCCATGCTCAGCTTTTATAAATACATTTTGGTACATATGACAGACGATCGTCTGAAGGTAGACTGATAATTTTCTGCTGAAATTATCATCCTTTGAATAGGATGATCATCTGCTGCAATGATGTACATGGCAAATGCTTTTATATTTCCTGAATATATATCGCAGCCCGGATGGATGAAACTAGATCCGGGGTCTTCAAACTCGTTCGATCTTCACTCTAAGTACAAGTCGATCCATGTGAGAATTTTGCTGAAGTCGAACATGGAAAGACATCGCTTGATTACCGGTCAATAATGAAAACCGTTAACAAGCGTGAGAGGAATCACCAATAATGACGATGACCCTCAAGGTACTGCAGTACAATTCACGTGGCGTGAATAAAGGACTTGGCGTCGAACGCCACGCAAAATCTTCTGGTCGAAGGTCATTGATGTATACCTGTCGCCGGAAGTGAGAAACTTGCCATTGAGGCATGCAAGCTTCAAAGTACTGATGGGGGTGTTCCTAGATCAACTTCTTGGATAATGAGCTGAAGTCGACAAGAAGCGATCCGTCAAAGGAGGGCCTTAATGAATCCCACATCAATGACACGGAACGGAGCTAATGATTTTAGTGGAGGTGAAAACAAACTGTGACATATGATTCAGGGTAGCGATCATGAATGGATGAAGGATAATGTATGGCAGTGGATGGGACACGGTTGACACTTTCAGAATGACCCCTCTTGAACATATAACGACACTGATGCGATGGATCGGTAGCATTACCCCAAATGTGGATGGTTTGGCGAGGACCATGGTGATGAGACCGGTGAATGAAACAACCCAACCCGATGTGGTACGGAGGAAAAGTGTCATGTTCAAGAGTGACTTGCTACCATTAAACTTTGATGTTCTCCCAATTTTTCCCCAATCATTTCTGACCAGTACCTCTTTATTTTTGTCAAGCTTGAGGAGGATAACATATGCTTGTTCTATAACCTGCCCTTCGGGCAAGCCCATCGCTATGATTTAACGAGCTTAGCGATAGGGAAACTCGTTCTCGTCTAAAGACAAGTTTGTCGCTATTTAATCATTTTAACGAGTCTAACGACAAAGAAAACTCGGTCCTTTTCATCTTTAGAGAGTCTGAAAAGGTACAGAAAGTTAACTCCATAATTCCTTTTTCGTCAGCTAATCCCTTAAGTCTGAAAAAGTATAAAACAATACAGAAGGGATGGCTGTTCGGTACTTTTAACGAGCCGAACAAGACAAGCGCTCGATCCTTTTGTGCAATAATCCCTCAGGTCCAAAAAGATTAAAATTTAGAGGAGGGATAGCGTTCCGGTCATTTAACGAGCTGGAAGGCCAAAACTCGGCAAACTTTTCATATTTTACGAGTCAGTGAAAAGAGCTCAAAGAAGACTCGTCTTTTGAGGAACGAGTGATAAACAGGGATAGCAGCAGATTCCAGGTACAAATTGGAATTTTCCAATCACGGCAGTGTCACAAGGATGGCTAGATGAAATCACTCTTCGCAGCTGTTTCTCAAAAGAGGTAAACACACAAATGGAAGTGAATGATCGGCCAAATGAACAGTGGAGGTGATGGATGAAAACACGATCAAGGTTCTTATGGCTGATGAATTTACAATCTCAAAAGGTTATTTACCGGGATAGGTTCATTTTTTCCATGAGCTTGAACTCTGGGGGAAACTTTTGCTCACACTTTTCTATTTTTTAACGAGCATAAATTCAGTCATAAAACTGCTCGAATTTAACGAGCATGAACTATATGCTAAAACTGCTCGATATACCAGTCATAAAAAGAACGCCTCCTATGAGATAACTATTTTTTAAGGAGCTTTATCTCACAAAGCTATGCTCCAATTTTGGCAAATTTTTACTTTTGCCCCACAGGCTTTCTTCATACAAGGTCGGAAACGGCTAATCCTACGAGTTTAAAGGGTTAGACCTACAGGTTTAAAGGGAGGACCTAAAAATTTAAAAAATAAATAGTCGTCCCTTGCTTGCATTCCAAAAGTTTGCATGCCCCCAGGTATAGGGTAGAATTTCGAGACTACCCCTTTATCAACGAGGTTTGCCTCTTTCTTATTATCCGAAGAGGGTTCTATTCGCTGCCGCAAATCAATCTCTTTCTTCGGCGGTGTCTATCATTGGGTTGTCCAAAGATGGTTACCCTCTGTCACAACAATATAGTCCCCTACTTTGTAAGCTGCCCCTGCTTATCCTTCAAAACATATGTTCTAATGGGCGAGGCTTGAATTCAAATATGGTTACTATTCGTCGCAATAAGGGAATTCCTACTTGGGCAGTGCCCACCTCTTTAGACAAAGGTGAATGACTCTTTTGCCAAACACATAACTTTAACAAAAGAACACTATTCCAGAACAACCCCACTTCCTTCCACGGACGGGGTACGGACTAGTCATATTCTTCTGCGGAAATTCTTCCTTATACCCGGGGTTTCTTCTGCCCGAAGCAGACTAGGGTGCATGCCCCCTGGGTCCTAGTCTTTCTTTCTGAATCACTCGCACTCATCGGGAAGGAGGACCGGGGGTGGAGGCGAATCTTGAGTGAACAGACCATTTAGGAATGGTATTTGACTATTTGCGATGCGAGATCCCGAAAACGAAAGTTGGTCTACGAGCTTGACCACCCTTCCTTCGTGTGGAAAACACATTACTCTAAAGAGTGAGGAGACTATCGCTCCCATGCAATAAATATAGTCGCGTCCAAGGAGTAGGTTATAATCCAAGGGTCCTTGGACGACCATCACGTTCATATTAACGGTCTTCCCTTTCAATGTAACAGGCACATTGGGGAGGATTCCTAATGGTCGACTGGTTCCTTTATCAAAACCCGAGAGATTTCTCAACTCAGGTAAAAGCGCTGGGGAACCCAGTGCTTTCCAAGCAACAGAGGAAAGGATACTCACAGACGCCCCTTCATCAATGATAGTACCAGCCATAATCATTCTATAGATCTGGACAATGATTCTGAATGGTATACTGGCTGGTAACCGGGGTCTGCCTAGTTGATTCCAATCAAAGGATACAACCAGGTTGCTTGGTGGTGGGACCGAATATACGGCCGGATATGACTCTGATGATGTTCCTTCCTGCGATAAAGGAATGGGCGCATTGCCTTGACGCTCATCGGAGTCGGTGCTGATGAAAAGAACCTGGATGGTGTCATCCTTATTCTCTTCAGTGAGGGTGTCGCATGAAGATGACTCTTCGGCGACGGTGTCATTTGAAGACGGGTCTTCAATGACGGAGTCATTGGACGATAGAACCTCTGAAGGAAGAACCGGGTCAACTGCCGTTTCGACCTTTAGACTTTCGTCTGGTCTGGATTCAGTAGGTTCATTCTCCATGACCGACACTTCAGCTGACCACTTGAGCGGGCCAGCTGGATTTTCAACTATTGAGGGATTAGGCACGAGTTTTTGGTATCCAGGAGGAAGTCGTAACGGTGATACCGGATGATCTTCCAAAACTCTTTTTGCCTCATCTAAGAATGGACATTTGTGGATGGCATGATTGCCTTCACACAATAGACAGGGTGATCTTGGTCCCCTTCTTCGTCCTTCACTCTCATTAGTTGACGGATTGCAATCAACATGACAACCAGAGGTTGATGCTACCGGATTGTGCAACCTCGGGGACCAGTCCCTTAGTATCCAGGGAATACAAGGACAATCACGATGGAAGTGGGTCCCTTTGCAAATGACACATGGCGATTTAGGCCCGGTTGGTGCAGTGTGTGGGTTTTTGTCAGCTTTCTTCTGCTTGCCCCCAGTTGCCTTCGCCAGAGGCTCCTTCTGCTTCTTTTCTCTCTTCTTCTTTTCCTTCTTCTCCTTGGGAGGCTGACTTTTGCCAGTTCTACCTTGCGAAGATGAAGGATCAGAGGAAGTATCATAAGAAGTGGAGGGTTGGTGGGTAGTTCTAGATTGTTCTGACTGTTGATTCGACTGCTCAGGATTAGTGGCGATCTGGACTACATTGGTTGAAAATAGCCATACAGGTAGGCCAATTGTCAATCCTGGAAGTGACAATGTTGCCATATGAGGCGCACCAACATCTCACCAAGAGGAGAAGGGATTTGGACTTCCGCCAAGGTTACTTCCTTGGTTGGTGGGCTCCATACTTTTCAACTAAAAGATCAACGTGGGAATAACAGGTGATTATGTTCCGCTTAAAATAAATTTTATTAACGACGCTTTTAGACACAAACTTGCTTTTTCATGTTTTAAGAGTCGAGAAAAAGCTAAAGATGACTCTAGTCGCCTTCGATGTTTTAACGAGCCCGAAGTGACAAATGCTCGGTTGGACTTTTTCAGTTATAGAGTTTGAAAAAGGCCAAAAGAAACTACTCTGGAGATCTAGGCAGAGGGTGTGCCAAACCTTTCGCGAAACCACAGAATACGTTTTACGGTACGGGTGGTCGATCTTCGTGAATGCTGTGTTCACTGCATCGCGATCAGTAGGGCGGCCGACACGGTTTCCTAAGGATAAAGGATAAAAGCCTATAGGGGTCTCCCAATATACGCGACGGTACGCGGGAGCACAAGTCCGTGTTAGTGCCACCGACTCTCAGGAGGAATCACCCACCTTCGTAGAGATCGACAGTCACTATGTTTAACGACACCGGAACACGTCTCTACCTAGACCTCTAGATGTTTGCGTTATGTTACAAAGCGTTGTTATGTAAATTGGGTTTATTTTAATGTTGATCTTGCTTAACAGTTTGCCTTTCAGGGTCGCCACGAGATGTATATATACAACTTCCTATATGCAATCTAAGATGAGAAGCAAATCTTTTCAATCTTTCAACTTTGAAAACCTTAATCTACTGAGGGAAAAGAAAGACACAACTTTTTCCACAGATCATAGAACACACACTAAAATGCACATTTCCTAAATCGTCAAGCACACAGTCAAATGCAAAATGCACAATGCATGTATTTCTTTTCGTTATCCTTAATGTTGATGTAAGACAGAAAGGAAACTGTTGTATAATTTTGAATCTAATTTCAAGTAGAAATAAACAAGCTTGTCCAATAATCAAAAAGACACCTTATGATCGACTTGTTTAAACACAGGAAATGTATAGATCCAAACCATAAAAATGAAAAACAAACAAACTCAAACAGCCATGAACAGTAATAAAACTAGCTCTTAAGATCACAAAGACACTTTTACAGTTCAGGATCTAAGAGGCCACAGCTATACTGGTTCGCTTTTCACAATGGGAAACTGTAACTGAAACAAGAAATACTGAAAGAACATTCACAGTTTCATCACACAACTGAGCCGGAATAATGTCAAGGAGAAGTGGTTTACAGCAAGTACAATGACCAGCAAGCAATCAGCAAAAATCAGTGAAAACAAGGCCAAGACACCAAGGGAAAGCTGAGCAAGACAATGGCTAACTGGACCAGCGCAGGTTCTAGTCTGCCAGTTTGACTCTCAGCGCAGTTCCCGAAGGGAGTACCTACGCTGTAATGCAGACTGCCTGTGGACAGCCTGCTCTGGGACACGAGAGTTACGTCTACAAAGTTTTCTGGGTCATAAAAAGCTCAAAAATGCACTGTTTTTGATGAAATAAAAAGCTATAGGTCAAGTACAGGCTAAGGGATGATCAAGAGGATGAAGATCTATCACAAAGAGTAAAGAGTCTTTTGTAGATAAGCTCTTTAAATCTTGAATTTGCTCAACAAATGAGCAAGAGTAGCAGACCCTCTACTTCGCTTTTGATATAGTCAAAAGCTTTTCGATTTGGTACTCTTTTCTTCAAGAAATGAATAGCAAAATACTACAAACACCAACAAGATACTAGGCTCCCCAGCGGAGTCGCCAGTTTGTTGTGGGGAAAAGTATCCGACTCGGATGACCCTATCCCTACTCTAAAGGTGACAGTCTTTAGCAACAACTGAAAGTAAAGCTTTGATATTTTCCTTTATGAAAGTACAGAGAGAAGGAAGAAAAGATTAACCAACCTGGTGTCTTTCGCTTAGTCGATCCTTATCCTCTCTCTTTGTCTCTTGTTCCCAGCTCCTTGCTCTCTTTGCCGGTCCAGCTACACACAGATCCTGCACAAAACAAGAGAGGAAACTACAAGATACATGTACTCATAACTGATGCATGGATTAGAGTGAATCAAATATACAAGTAAATACAATACATCAATGCAATACAAGTATATAGGAGAACATGCAAAACTTTATTGATAGAAGTAACAGGGTTCTGAGAAGGTTACAACCAATGATGGCTCCAATCCAGCAGCACCTCCCCAGCAGCAAGAACTCTCCTCTTCACCTCTAGTAAAACAATCACCCAATAGCTCTAACTGTAAACCAACAGCACCTCCTTGCTTTACACAAAATTCCAGCCTCCTCAGACCTCATAGAAGAGCTCTATATATAGGAGAGAAGAAGAAAGGATGAGTCAGCTTGAGACTGACATGAAGCTGCCTTGTGTCCTCTCCCTCTTCAGTTAATCTTCAGTTCTTGAGTCCACTTGGAGATCCTTGCTTACACATGGTGATCAAGTACCTCTTACTCATCACAGGGAGAATCTCATGAACCAAGTGTCAGTTTGGAAGCTTCCTGGGCAGTTGACACCTTGCAGAATGACTGTGCCACTTGGCCAATCTCGCCCATCACAGGTAGCCTTCATTAGATTTGACTTCCAGCGCAGGTACAAGGAGGAGCAGTTGCATTCCAGCGCAGATGCTCAGTGGAGCAGCTGACATGATCCAAAATTAGCCTGTTTTGAAGTGTTTTCAGGTGGAGAACTGATTGGAAGTGCTGTTGTTTGATGACCTTGTTCTTTTAGGGGTAAGAACAACATGTTTAGGGACTGAGGATCCCTGTAATTATTGACATTTCATGCTCCATGTCGCGAGGCACAAAAATGTCTATAACACCATTGGGTTTACTAGTGGTTTTCATCTTCAACAACCTAGAACACTTGTAGGGAGAGTTGCAATGCTTTAGTTACACAACAAAAGAGAGTTGAAGCAGATAGGGTTAGCAGAGCAAATGGATAAGGGTAGAAAAGATCAAAATTGATCAGTTTTTGAAGATAAGGAAGAAAACACCATATCAAATAAGGTCAAACAAGTGTCTATATACATTTGATCACTACTCCAAACCCATCTATATAAGAAATAATTTCCACGGAACAAAGGGAGAAAAGTTTAGGTAACGTAATGTTGTGAGAATGAGGACCTAATTTCTCCTTGCAAGAAGTTGTAGAATATTGTGTACCTTGACAATGATCTATGGTGAGAGGAGAACATATAACTAGGGAATATGAAGGGAGTGACTATTGTTAACACCATTGGTATAATGAAGGCATATACTTCCCCCCTACCAACATAGTTTTAATTGATATTATTTGCGTTTGTATTTTGGTTTTCATAACATTAATGCTAACTTTAGTTTGCAAGAACATAGAATCAGAGTGTGTGTCAGTCGTAGGTAAGAAGATTCACAAAGCCAAAATCTCAAGGAATTCAATCAATGCAATTGTTGAATAACCATCCTTCATGATAAGGTGCATCTGATTCTCCTTCTTACTTTTGTTTTTCATATTTGTATTGTGCATTTTCTAGGGTAGGTAGCCACCATCACAAACACCATTGGCCATATGTCTTGGGCAGGCCTATGCATTAAGAGTATTGAGACATTTTTGAGGAAATTCTATCTAATAGAAGGCTTGTGCTTTTAGTCATATTTGTTATCTTAAGTCTAACTCTTACCAGGTATTCAGTGAATTTTGGTTGTTGCCTCATTCATACATTTGGATAATGGTTTATTAACTTTTTTCTCTCCTAGCAAAATAGTTGTCTATTTTCCTTACAATTCTTATGATATACTTTCTAAATGTCTCCATTATGACCTAGGGTTTTTCTTCTTATCCCCATTTTTTGCAAGTAGGAAGAAATTTTTGGGTTGACATACTCATGCATAGGTGCGTAGGTGGATTTCGAGGCCCAATATTTTGAACCTCACTTTCATACTTTGTTTTTCTTTTTCATTCGCAACATACTTATCATTACTATATTTAATAGCAGCATTACCAACCCACATGTCGTTCCCTTGTATGTCCCAGATAAATAATTGGCTAGGGAAATATCCTGTCAGACAGTTGAAAAAGGGCTTACAAAAAATCTCAAAGATGCCAAGAAATAGTTATGGTCTGCATTTCCGGTTCACTGCGAAATTTATTCATTACATGATTATAAGCAAACCCAAATTGAAGTAGAGAAAATAGGGGGTTTAAACCTAGCAGTTATTCCCAAAGGCAGTATGACCCGAATAATGTTTCCCTTAATTTCACTACTTAGGTAAAATGTAAACAATTCATCCATGAGAAATATGAATTCGATGACTTCTTTAGATCAGTCGAGTCATTCTCACAAGTACACCACCTGGAAAAGATTAAGCTGGGACCAGGGAAAATGGAGCAATTCATCCAATACAGGATGCAAAGGCTTCAGACAGTGCCACTGGACTTGTTGAGTATTGCACTAGTCATCCAGCAAACAACGCAAAGCACAAAGCAGGAGAAAACTTCTGAGGTAGCCGAGACAAGCGAGAAGGCAATGGAACAATTGGACACAGATGTTCACATTGATCTGATATTGATCAAAGAATGGGAATAGTTTGATCAACAAATTAAAGGTCAGAGTAATACCCAAACTGTTATCGCACCAGAATCTCCCTTAAAACAACAACCCCTGATTCATGAGCCTGTGATTGATAGACCATCCGGCATGGACTCACCCCTAAAGGAAATCAAGGTAATCCTTGAGTATCCTTCGTCAGAGATTACACTCAGCATAGAAGAGATTCCACCATTGGATGTGTTCTATAGCCCTAAACACAGAGCTGTAGTCAAAAGGCAGCGAAAAAAGAGAAAGATAGATCAAGTATCAGTGATAGTTCCTCAAAGTGAATCCATGAATATCATTTGGAGAGACTCAGAAGTTAATCCCTCTGAGGACTTGACCAAATTATCTCAGTTTGCAGGAGCATATACAGCTGCCATGATTGATAAAGCAACCAAAGTTAATCAATTGCTCAAAGAAAAGGATCAGAGGATTAAACAACTAGAAGAACAGTTAAGGGAGGAAAAACAGAGGATTGATCAGCAAGCTATTGAAAGACAACAACACCTATCTCAGGAATTTGAATAGCTGAAACTGGCACATCATGAAGAGATCAAGTCTAAGGATGAGCAAATAAATCAGCTACAACTCTCAATAGATCAATTTAAAGACAATCCCAAAATTGAAGAGTTTAAAAAGGAAGCCTTAGAAGTAAATAATTTCTTGTCTCAACAGCTAACCCAACTCTGCCAAAAGATAGCTCTTATTCATCTGTTATGTATCAAAACCAGCACGCTGCTAAATTAAGCAGTCAATTCCAGATTGGAATTCGAAGATGCAGATGACAAGATTATAGATTACATCTCTTGGAAGAACAAAGGAAAGGGAAGGGCTACTAGATCACCGGTAATTGAAGAATCTCATAAAGAGATATTATTTTCAAAATGGAGACACAGTTGATCAAAGCAGAAAGAGAAACTTCCAGGGCCAGGGCAGTGAGGAATAATATCATTGAATTAATTAATGAATCCCCATAAAACCTTCCAAAAGCAAAGGTGTTGGAAAAACAATGGAAGCAAGATTTGAATACCAGGGAGGAGCAAATAAAAAAATTAAAAAGACTTAATTGGGATGCACATTGGTTCTATTTGGTCAAACCTCATAGTCAACAAATGACAATCAAATGTCTCACTGATGCAGTGGATCGCATGATGCCAGAACTCTCAGATGTAGTGTACACAAGTCAACTGCATGCTAGGATGAGTCGTCTACCAGAAGTCCAAACTATGTTCGAGATTTGTCAATTAAAGCCGCAGGAGGAATGATAGATGCGATGTATTTTTTTTAGAGTTATTGCAATTCTATTTTTATCACCAAATCCCATATTTTGAGAGAGGTTGTTCCAACCACTTCAAGCACTTTTTATGAACAATTTGTTTTATTATTACTATAAAGACCCTTTCATGTCATTTTAGAAAGGGTCCTGAAATTGTATTAAATTAGATTTAAGAAGATAGCACTTCTACACTTCTAGATTTATTTTTGTAGAAGATAAGGATCAAGGTTCAAACTTGTTATAAAGGAGAATTCAAGAGGACTTGCATTTCTGTATCTTTTTGGAGTTTTCGGAAATAATAAGAATGAACCAGATTGTTATTCTCATAGCAGGATTCAAATACATATGGTACTTTTATCAAATGTCTCTTTGTTACATGTTATGCAAATAAACAATATTTTTTATTCGATATTGTTATTATATGTGAATGTTTATACAGTTCTGCTTTACATCACTTTTGAGTAAGTTGGAATTGGTATTCTGTAAGCACATATGCTGACAATTGATGTTATTATGAAATGCGATATGTTTTATATCACTTTGTGATCATCATTCATGCTTAACTTTATGTAGTCAAGTGACTGATCTTTATTAGCATTCGATTACCAAGAATCATTATAAATCGCATTGATATTGTATTACCCGGGTTATTTATATATAGATTTATTTGTATATTTTCGTAAATTTACAACTCAAACCATCTATCACCTTGTTATATACTCAAAACACTCATTCATCAAAACACATTTGATTAGGACACTGGTCCCATATTATCCAGTCGGAGCCACCATCCCAAACGAAAAAGGAACTATATTAAGGGCCAGACCAAGTGGTTATCCCCAATGTTGGTGCAATGATTTTAGAGGCATCAACAGGTTGGTGTCATCTATATATGTTCCATGACACAATATTTAACCAATGTAAACTTTTCCACAAAAGAAAAAACATCGTAATATACATTTATAGTAAATATACAAAAATATTAATATATTCAAATTCATTCTTTGGGGTATTTTTAATGTATTTTTGTTCTATATTTCATTCTTAGGGGTATTTTTAATGTATTTTCACTATATTATCATGCTACTAATGATTACGTAAGGATTTTTTGGTTCTCTATTGGAAAAGAACACGAAGTTTGTATCACATTTCATTACGACTTGAGGTATACTTTTCAAAATAATATTTGGGTTAGGATTCACATCAATATTGCCACTACATTCTTTATCTTTCCCATATCGTTTCAATGTGTCTTAGGTCTCACCTTATCAAGTTGCAACATTAACCATGCCTTTTTTCACGTCGTGATTTGTGTGGTAAAACCTACCGTTCATGGATGCTCTAGATTAGCACTCAATTTCTACCTTGGTGCCCATGCCACATTCATTAGTAGGTCTACGAATCCTCTTTAGAGCTCACCATGACATCAAAATTGAACCTCATGCCTCTCTTTGTCTTTTATTTCTAGTCAGCTATAACCCTTACAAGGGGATCCCCACTCTTTTTATTTTTAATTGTTGGTCACCTATGCCTATGATATTCAATGTCTTGCTAGATTTTATCATAACATTGTTTGACTTCATCACACTTCCCACCTTTGTAGCCATGCTCGATATCTTTCCTTCACATTAACCCTACCTCCATCTTGCAACATCTCTCACCCTTTTAGAGAGATCAATGCGATGAGTATATTTCCATATCCATACACTTTGCCATTTTTTGTTGCTTTCCTTAGGTAAATTTTGTTAGCATAGGAACTAAATCCATACAATGATACCACTTTTCTATCTAGAATTAGCTTTATTTTTGTCTTCCTTTCACGCTCATTAAACAATGAAAATCTTGAGCTTCTTTTGCACTCTTTTCATGCTCATTAAATCACTTGAAGATGTCAAATTCTTTCCATTCTTTCCTACTTGTTAGTCAAGAGTAAAGTCGGCAAGCAAGCTCTTCCCTATTCTCTTCTTCGTTAAACCACAAAAAATACATGAGTGTACTTTTATCTCTTTTTTGACCTCACTATAAAACTCATGAAAAAGAAATTGATTTGAGTATTCTTTTAACTATTTTTCAATCTCATCAAGACTAAATTAAAAAGACACTATCAAGCTCACTTGTATTCTCTTTCACGCGCATTAAAGTTTGAAGGGGATCATCTATACAAAAAGGGAAAAGGGTGGAAGAGCCTATTTCTCTTCATTTTATCATGGTCGTTGTGACTCCCTTGAACATGACACTTGTTTGAGTCATACTCTTACATTTTGCCTTTTCCTGGCTTTAGAAACACATCATTAGCATAGTCACTCTATTATTGAGTCAATATCTCACCCTACTGGTTACCCTACTAGTCCCTAGGCTACGGTGTTGCGTCTTATGTCAGCACTATGTTTGTATGGTATTCTTCAGTCCAAGTTGTCAAGTAAACACTTGTGTCATGTTGTTATATGTTCAAGGGAAGTCATAGTTAGAGTCAGCCATTTGCAATATTGTCCTACCTTTTGCGTCATTCATCCCTATATCATTCGTGCATCATTTATTCATTTTCTACCATATAATACCTCATCCTGGTGTCAGTTTCATATTGAATGACGGGGGGTACATCGAGGGCCTCCTTTGATGGATCTCTTCCCATCATTTCCAGTACCTTATTTAGGGTGTATATATAGAAACAATCTAGTACCTTGGAGCTTTTCATCCTCTTAGTTCATTTGAATTCACACTCGATAGATTGCGTTAGATAAATTGGGAACCATTTTCATTAGTGGTGGTCTTCCTCATGTATGATAAAGGGATCCCTTACCACTTGGTAATTATATAGTCTCCCCACATGCTCAACATCATCTCATTCATTTGCATGTGGTGATTCATACAATTGGGATGAGCCAAAGACCTTGGGGCATGGGGCTATCTCACTCAAGAACATTGCCTCCCCCAAGCTACATTGGAGAATGTATTATATACTTTGAGGGCCATTATTTGGGCATTGACATTGGTATCTTTTTCCCTAATAATATCTACTATGACAATGATCTACACTGTATCATGATCGGTCCTCGATGGCATGAGTTTGTAATATGTTTTGTGTGCGACCATGCTCTATTATTTTAGTACCGAGAATGGGTATACCTACCTTGGGGATATATATTATTTGTATTTGTCTATGAATTTTGTAGTCTTTTACAGGTTCCACGTCCTTGGCTCCCTCCATCTATCGTACCCATTGAGACTATTGTAATGTATTTCAAAAATCAGCTTCTCTTCTAATCTCATACATTAGGTGTCATATATTACAACTCAAAATGTCACAATCAAGGTTTATGATAACTCAAAGTGACGCCCCATTGGGTTTACTAGTGGTTTTCCTCTTCAACAGCCTAGAACACTTGTAGGGAGAGTTGCAATGATTTAGTTACACAACAAAAGAGAGTTGAAGCAGATAGAGTTGGTAGAGAAAATGGATAAGGGTAGAAAAGGTCAAAATTGATCAGTTCTTGAAGATAAGGATGAAAGCACCATATCATATAGGGTCAAAAAAGTGTCTATATACATTTGATCACTACTCTAAACCCATCTATATAAGAAATACTTTCCACGGAACAAAGGGAGAAAAATTTATGTAATGTATTGTTGTGAGAATGAGGAGCTGATTTCTCCTTGCAAGAAGCTGTAGAATATTGTGTACCTTGACAATGATCTATGGTGAGAGGAGAATATATGACTAGGGATTATGAAGGTAGCGACTATTGTTAACACCATTGGTATACTAAAGGCATATACTTCCCCCCTACCAACATAGTATTGATTGATATTATTTGTGTTTGTATTTGGGTTTTCATAATGTTAATGCTAAATTTAGTTTGCAGGAACATAGAAGCAGAGGTTGTTGTTTGTGTGTCAGTCGTAGGTAAGAAGATTCACAGAGCCAAAATCTCAAGGAATTCAATCACTTCAATTGTGTAATATCCACCCTCCATGATAAGGTGCATCTGATTCTCCTTCTTACTTTTGTTTTGCATATTTGTATTGTGCATTTTCTAGGTTAAGCAACCACCATCACAAACACCATTGGCCATATGTCTTGGGCAGGCCTATGGGTTAAGATTATTTAGACATTTTTGAGGAAATTCTATCTAATAGAAGGCTTGTGCTTTTAGTCATATTTGTTATCTTAAGTCTAACTCTTACCAAGTATTCAGTGAGTTTTGGTTGTTGCTTCATTCATACCTTTGGATAATGATTTATTAACTTTTTTTTCTCCCAACAAAATAGTTGTCTATTTTCATTACAATTCTTATTATATACTTTCTAAATGTCTCCATTATGACCTAGGGTTTTTATCTTATCCCCATTTTTTGCAAGTACGAAGAAATTTTTGGGTTGACCTACTCATGCATAGGTGTGCAGGTGGATTTCTAGGCCCAATATTTTGAACCTCACTTTCATACTTTGTTTTTCTTTTTCATTCACAACATACTTATCATTACTATGTTTAATAGCATACATTTAACAACATATTTTAAGTGAACACAATTTGTTTCATGAGAAATTCATATAATTTAACAATAAATGTAAAAATAAAAAAATGTGGTTATGGTGATTTGGTTGCAGTGTTCCTTCGAGACCTCCCGACTGAATACGCCACCCTTCTATCTAGAAACCTCCTATCTAGCTTCCTAGTGTAGAGAAATTCCAAAGGTTCCCTTGCCCTCCTACACTACAACAAAACCAGCGATTAGCGTCCCTTTTTACTTCTTTTTTTGCATCTAGAGCCCATTTTTGGTGCTATTTGCATCCATTTATCAAATATGGTGCAAAACATGACACAAAATTTGCATCAAGTTTTGCACCAAATCTTACACCAAGTTTAGCACCAGGTATTGCAATAGGTTTTGCACCATGTTTTGCACCAAATTTTATGCCAAGTTTTGTGTCATCCTTTGCACCAGGTTTTGTTCCAGGTTTTGCATCAATTTTGGCATCTATTTTTGTTTGACATACTTTTGCATCCTCATTTGCATCCACTTTTTGCACCTACACTTGCATCAACTTTTGCATCGACTTTTGCATCCTTTTTTCCATCCTTTTTTAAATCATTTTTTGCATCCATTTTTTCATCCATTTGTGCATCACTTTTGCGCCACGTTTTACATCGAGTTTTGTGTCTAGTTTTGCATATAATTTTGCATCTACTTTTGTTGCATCCACTTTTCCATCTTGTTTGGCATCCATATTTACATCCTCTTTTGCATCTATTATTGTACCCACTATTGCATCTAATATTTTTGTGCCACAATTGGCACCTAGTTTGGCACCTCCTTTTGCACCCACTTTTGATTATAATTTTTCATCCATGTTTGCATCCTCATTTGCATCTAGGTTTTCATCAACTACTACATCTATTTTTGCATCCCTTTTTGTATCCAATTTTGGACCAGGATTTGCATCGGGTTTTGTGTCTCATTTTGCATCTACTTTTGCATCGACTTCTATTGCATCCACTTTTGCATACAATTTTGCATCCATTGTTACACCCATTTTAAATTTCACTTTTTGCATCCCTTTTTACATCTTCATTTGCATCATACTTTGATTCTTTTTTTTCATCTATCATTACATCCACTTTTGTTATGCCATAATTTGCACCATGTTTTGCACTCACTATTGTATCCACGTTTGCTTCCAATTTTGCATCCATGTTCACATCCTCTTTTGCATCAAATATTGCATCTATTTTTGCATCCACTTTTGTGTCAGGTTTATGCATTGGATTTTGCATCTCGTTTTGTATCTACTTTTGCATCTACTTCCATTGTATCCATTTTTTTCATCCAATTTTGTTTTGCCTGTTGCATCAATGTTTGCTTCCACTTTTACATCCATTTTTGCATCTTATTTTGCATATTTTTTTGTCTATTGTTACATCCACTTTTGTTGCACCATATCTTGCGCCTACCATTGCAACCACATTTGCTTCCACGTATTCATCCACATTTGCATCCTCTTTTGTGTTCAAGTTTGCATCAGATATTGTGTATGTTTTTGCATCCCCTATTGTATCCACTTTTGTTTCATCCATTTTTGCATCTACTTTTGTGTCCGTTGTTGCATCCACATTTGTTTCACCACAGTTTGTGCCAAGTTTTACACCTACCATTGGACCCATGTTTGCTTCCACTTTTGCCTTCATGTTTGCATCCAAGTTTGCATTGACAACTGCATCTACTTTTGCATCCACTTTTGTGTTAGGTCTTTCATGTTGTTGTGCATCTACTTATGTTGTATCCACTTTTCATCCAATTTTACTTCTATTGTTGCCCCCATTTCTATGTTCGCTTTTGCATCCCTTTTCCAACACTCATCATATTTTCTGCATTGATGATATTCCTTATGGCATTGACAATTATGAACAATTGATGACAATGTCAATAATATTGACAATGATGAAAATGAAGATGATGGCGATGACATGAATTGTGATTATGATGATAAAGACGATAGTGGTTACAATGACATTAATGATGATGATGGCAATGATTATGATGATGACGATGCTAATGACCTTGGCGAATCTTCCCAATTTTAGATGTTGTCATTGTCATAATCATAAGCATTATCTTTGGTGTCATCATCATCATTTTCATCTAGGTCATCATCAAAAACAATAATGGCATGAATGATGATGATGATTACAACAATGTTGATAGAAATTACATTAATGATGATGATGGGGATGATGAAAATGACAATGACGATGATAATGGTGGTGATGATGATGATCATCGATCATCTCTCAAAAATAGAGTTGTTATTTCTCTTACGTATATCAATGTGTCCTAAACAACCCTTTTCTAGCACTGATCACATTTTTTGGTTTGATGATATTTCTTACAACGTCTATAATTATAAACAATTGCAAACAATGTCCATAATGATGATCATGATGGAGCTGATGATGATGGCATGAATGGTGATTATGATGATAATGTAATGATGGCAATAACGATGACAAGGATGATGGTGATGATGATGACAATGATTATGATAATGAGAATGAACAATTACTAGTTTCACTACAATCTTCTGGATACATACTACTTCATACTTTTTAAATTTTCTGTCTCTCTTGAGGTATCTTACTATAATGGTGTTGTCAACACTAGAAAGATATCTTGTTGTAATGGTGGTTCTATTGTTAGCACTATCAAAGTTTTTGTTAAATTTTGGTTAAAAAAAATCAATCTATGCAATTATTTTGACAATCTATGTAAAAAAGTAAATATCATCCAATTATTTTGACTGTAGTCCCCTTGATTATCATGAATTCACCAGTCTGAAGACCATCTTCTACATACATATTATTATTAAACTTTTTGCATTATATCCCTCTTATATCTTGTTGTAATGGCAGTATTAGCACTAAAAAGATATCTTATTGTAATGGTGATGTTAGTATTCGCACTAAAAAAATCACTAAATTTTGGTAAAAAAAGTTTATCATTTATTTATTTTTAATTTGGGAAATTTTTGTTTTTATTTTTTTTGTTTTTAATTCTATTTTTATGCAGTAATATTTTTTTTGGTTGAATTTTGGTAGTAACTAGTTTTTGGTCGAATCATATGTATTAACCATGTTCTTTATGCTACAAGTCTAATTGTTGGGACAAAATTTCTCTTTCAAATAAGTTGCAAAAGCTATTTTACATCCATTGTTGCACCCATGTTTACACCCACTTTTACATCCCTTTTTGCATCCTATTTTTCATCTTCATTTGCTTCTTTTTTTGCATCTATCATTACATCTACTTTTGTTGTGACAAAATTTGTTCCATGTTTTGCACATACTGTTGTACCCACATTTGCTTCCAATTTTGCATCCATCTTCACATCCTCTTTTGCATAAAATATTTCATCTATTTTTGCATCCACTTTTGTGTTGGGTTTTGCATCTCATTTTGTATCTTCTTTTGCATGTACTTCCATTTCATCCATATTTTGCATCCAATTTTGTTTCTCATGTTGCACCCGTGTTTGCATCCACTTTTACATCCCTTATAGCATCTTGTCTTGCATCTAAGTTTGCATATTTTTTGTGTCTATTATTACATCCACCTTTTTTGTGCTATTATTTGTGCCATATTTTATGCCTATCATTGCAACCCACATTTTCTTCCACTATTGCATCCATATTTGCATCCTCTTTTATGTCCAAGTTTGCATCAAATATTGTTTATGTTTTTTGCATCCCATTTCGAATTTACTTTTACATCCACTTTTGATTTGTCTAGTTTTGCAACTAATTTTGTGTTCACTATTGCACCCATGTTTGGCCCATGTTTACATCCCTTTTTTCATCCAAGTTTTCCTACTTTTTGCATTCAAGTTTGTGTCCCTTTTTTTTACATTCATTGGAGTATCCACATTTGTTTCACCACAATTCATGCTAAGTTTTATGCCTACTATTGTGCCCATGTTTTCTTCCACTTTTTCATCCATGTTTGAGTCCTATTTTGTGTTCAAGTTTGTATGAACTATTGCATCTACTTTTTCATCCACTTTTGTTCAATTTTTCTGTCTTGTTCTACATCTACTTATGTTGTGTCCACTCTTCATCCAAATTTACGTCTATTTTTACCCCCATTTTTTTGTTTACTTTTGCATCCATTTTCCAACACACATCATATCTTTTGCATTGATTATATTTCTTATGACATTGAAAATTATGAACAACTAATGACAATGTCAATAATTATAACGATGATGATAATGAAGATGATGACGATGACATGAATTGCGATTGATATGATAATGACAATGATGATAAAGACGATGGGAGTTACAATGACAATGATGATGATGCTAATGACCTTGGCCATTCCTCCCAATTTTTAAATGTTATCATGGTAAAAATCATAATAATTATCTTTGGCGTCATCTTCCAAGTCATCATCATCTGATCATCATTATCATTATTTTCATCTTGGTCATAATCAAGAACAATAATGGCATGAATGATGATTATGATGTTCATGATGAAGATGACAAAAATTATGATAAAACTTATATTAGCTATGATGATGGGGATGATGACAATTATAATGACGATGATAATGGTAGTGATGTTGATGATCATCAATCATTTCTAAAAAATAAAGTGGTTATTTTTCTTTCATATATCATGTGTCCTGAGGTTGGTGATATTTCTTATGATACCTATAATTATGAACAATTGACGACAATATACAAAATCATGATGATCATGATGATCATGAAGAAGACATGAATGGTGATTATGATGATAATGAAATGATGACAATAATGATCACATTGATGGTGGTGATGATGGCAATAATGAAGATGATGACCCTCCCTATAAACTAGCGAGGTACTCATAATGAGACAAAAATGTACTCTCAAGTTGAAATATTCATATAAGAAGGGATCTAGATTGATAAGCATCAATGATGATTTACATCATCATAGCCAAAATTTTCAAAATAGTAAGGCCTTGACTAACAAGTTTATCTCTCCATTAGATCAGAGCACAATGTTGGGAGGCATAAATTTGGACACCACTGCCTTTCAAGGCACTTACCCCACCAAGATGTTTACCAGGTATGTCCTCACATGATCATTTCCTAATCCACTATCATAATATTTGACACCAGAAAATGTCAATCCTCATGACTATTCTTATCTTGGATTAATGTACTTGACTTATGGCGATTAGTCCTAGTCAATGTCCAAATTCTCAAAGAATATTGGTCCCAGATGTTTATCCAATCCACCATTATCCCTACTAGTGCCTTTACTAGGCTTACGATTGTTAATCCTAGCCATAGTACATGACACATGGATAACATGGTGTCTACCCTCACTCCCTCTTAACCAGGGAGGAGACATCCACAAGCATAAGATTTTCTCAAGAATACCCATCATTTTCGTAGAGAATAACATCATTAATTTGTTTTCATCACATGACGACTTTATGATTAAGCATTCATAGATTTGTGGCAAAATATTTCCCCTTTTGTATTTGTGATGAAATACAATAAAAAAGTGAAAGCCAAAATCATTAAACATACACTATATTGATTTATCTAAGTCTAAACTCTAAGGTTGAAGTGAAAATTCGTGTAAATCTTATATCTATGAGTTGTGCCAAACTTATGAAAACCTTATTCCCTAAGTCCTAGATATAAGAAAATGAAAAAGAAAGAAAAATAAGGGCCAATAAATGGTAACTCATGTATTCACTCCCTCTTTGGAAAATATATGAATATATACACTCCTAGTCACACTTGATCACATGTATGTGATGGTTAAATCATAAATTCTTCTTTTCTCCTTGCATTTTCACTTCATCATTTAAGCACCTAATTGAGGATCTAAGGAATGTTTGTTTCCTAAGGCTTTCATGTCTACTCTTGGTTTACTTATGTCACACTGCTGTCAATTTATGTGACAGAGTGAAATACATAAGTTTGTGGAGTTATTATAGAGGTGTATTGAGTTCGTAACCACACACACATGTATTACATCTCATTGATCCACATGTGTGGGTTGGACACTCATTTCTTGACAACTTTAATGGAGACTACTTTGTGGCTTTAATGGTATAGCTTACAAAATATCTTGTTAAACATTTCGATTCATTCTTTCTTTTCCTCGAGACACTTATAATATTGAAGTCACTCCCAACAATCCATGGAGATGGGGAGTATAAATTACTTGTGCTAGAAATAGAATTGAGAAATAGAGGTTTTCCATTTGCGATATTGGAGTCATAGACATTGGATACATGGTAGTAGTCCTCAATGTCAATTAACTAAAATTGTATTGTCATAATGCGAAAAGAGGTAAACATATTGGTAACCTTGATGTCTTAATCATTTCAAATAATAACCATTCCACCCAAGAATCTCTAAGCATCAATCACTACTACTTGGAAATTCCTCCCCCGTTTTCTAATTATATGAGGTTGAACCTCACTTAATATTTTTGCTTCTTATATCAACATTATTTATGGGTGCTTTGCATACCATTTTTCTTTTAGGAGTTTGTTTTTGCTTACTATTGACGCCCCTCATGTTCCAAGACTATTTTCATCAAAAATTTACATAGAAAGAAAGTATAAAGTGACTAAAAAGAAACATGTCTCAAGATTTAAGTGCATGGGCAATTCCACTTCATGACTCCTATATTTCCTTAACCTGGGACCAAATGGTGAACTTGATGGCCTTAAGGGAAATTGATCAATGAAAATCTAAAAAAGAGGTGATTTTTGACTTTATCACATACAATTTAATATACTAAAAAAAATATCCATAACAATTTCATCAATCAATGAATCATTAAAAAAAATATCCAAAACAATTTCATCAAGCAAAGAATCATTGCATTATAAAATACAATCTATAAACATTTTGGGAAAGTTTTGCTAAAACATGCTTAAAAATCAACGTATTTAATATTAATATTTAACAATAATATGGACAATAACACATTTTGATAAGTTAAATAACATATTATCAAGCCTAAAAAATGTAACTAACTGAAAACTACAAAGCAAGCAACTAATGGAAGTGACCACTCAAGGCCACCACAAGACAATTAATCTATTAAGACCAAGATTAATGGGGACAAAGATCTATAAAGGACAAAGGAAAACCTATTTTAACTTTATTGTTTTATTAGCCTGGTTAAAGATGAACATTTCAAGATATCATGAAGAACATAATTAGTTTTATTACATTAAGAAAACCCAAGCACATTCTATAACTTAGCAAGAAAGAGATGTATAACACCCATCTCAGCAACACGACACATGACATTAAGTTACTTTACTATATATAATGTAAACTCCTATCATAAAATCATAAATTTAGCATGAATGGAATGTTTAAAATCCATTTTTATAAAAACAAAATATAATTTTTCTTATAGAAAAATATACCAAAAACTAAATATATTTTTCTAGAAAAAAAAAATACTAAAACTAAATATATATTTAAAAAAAATAAATAAAACATAAGCAAACTAGAATTTGAATTTGACATTCTTGGTCACTTTCGGAAACATATGGTGGAATGTAATCTCTTTATCCTCATCTTTAGCTTTTTCCTAAAAAATAAAAGCATACAAAAGTGGGAAAGAGCCATAAAGCATGGGGAAGCTTTTTCCTAAGAACAAAAGCATCTAAAAAGTGGAAAATTCCTTTTTTATATGAGGAAACATTATTCACCCAAAAGATTTTTCCCAAATTGAACTAATGAGGAATTTTGGAAATCTTCATAGCCTCCACTTTCCTATATATTAGAGGCTTGGCCATTGAAAAAATGATGGGAATTTTGTATTGTCACGCTCTTGAGATCTGTCTTGAGAGGGAGAGTTTTGGAGCTATGAGTTGGGGGAGGTGATGTTGCAACTATATCTGATTGTTGTAACTTTCCTCCAACTCCTTTATTCATATTGATTAGTTGTTCTTCCTTCCATATGTTTTTATTCATTCTTTACTTCTTCTATTTAACTAATGTATGCATGGGTTTTTGGTTTATATTTATTTATTCAATAATATTTATATGTTTTTTATAGTTTTGATTATTAAGATATTATGTTGTGAAGGTTGCTTTATTCTCTCTCTTATGTGTAGGACCAAGCTTTGGAGCTAGCTAGGAGCGCTTCTTGGCTATACGAAAAACTCCAAGAAGACCTGCATGCGAGGACTCACAAGAATTCGTTCTCTTTTTCTTAATATATACTCTACATCTTGATCTACTAAGAATCCTAAGCCTTAGAACAACCTTTCTCTTAATTGGTTTGTCCTAGGTTTCTGAGATAAACTGAGAGGGTTTTGTTTTCATCTAACCATGCATTAAATCCTACAGCAAAATCATATTTAGAAAATTTAATATATTTCACTATGTAAATGAACTTAGTAAAATGAACCCATAGAGGTGGTCATAAATGGAAATAAAAGTAAAACTCTAAACAAGAAGCCAAAAGTGGATTTAACCATGGATGAAAAATTGGGAGTAGAATTGGATGTTAAACTAGCCATCAAAACAATATGCAAACAATGACACAAAAAGGTTTTTAAAGTAAAATTAAAAAAGGGTGCAACACTAGACACAAAGAAGGGAACAAAATAGGGCATATGAAAGGATACCGAATTGGGTGCAAACAAGGATGCAAAAATGGACACCAAAATGAGGATGCAAAGAATGGTGTAAAATTAGGATGCAAAAAGGATGTAAGAAAAGACACAAAACAAGATGCAAAATGGGACTAAAAAATGGTGAAACCAAGGATGTCAAAGATGATGCATAACTAGATGAAAATTCCAACTAAAATTTAGGTGCAAAATGAGCTGCAAATGTGGACACAAAATGTGGCAGAAAAAAGGATGCAAATTTGGAAGCCAAAAAGGATGAAAAACTAGATACCAAAAAGGATGCAAATTTGGACACAAAAGAAGAAAAAATGGTGCAAAAATGGGCATAAAAATGGCTCAATTTTGGATGCAAATTGAGATGCAACATTGGATGTAAAATGATGCAACAAATCATTCAAAACTTGGTGCAAAAACAAATGCAAAAGTAGACGAAAAAATGGCTCAAAAGTGAACGTAACAATAGACACAAAATGGGATGCAAAGGTGGATGCAATATATGGTTCAACATAGGATGCAAATTTAGATGCTCAAAAGGATGAAAAATTGGATGCAAGAAATGGTGTTAAAAATGATGCTAAATTGGATGCAACAAATGATGCAAAATTAAATGCAAAATATGGTGCAAAATAGGATGCAAAAAAGGGAGATAAATAAAATGCAAAAGTGGATGCAAAAAATGGTGCAAAAATGCATGCAAAATTTGGCACTAAATCAGATTTAACATATGGTGCAAAATTGGATGGAAAAGATGGTGTAAAAAAAGGCAGAAAAATTGGCACAAAAATAGATGTAAAAATAAGTACAAAATTAGAAGCAAAAGATGGCATAAGACCAGATGCAAAAATTGGCACAAATTGGATGTAAAAAAAGGCGCTAAATAAGATGTCAAAGATGGTGTAAAAATCGATGCAAATTATGACACAAAAATAGAAGCAAAGAATTCCACAAAAGAGGAAGCAAAAAATGATGCAAAAATAGATGCAAAAAAAGGCACAAAACTAGAAGCAAAACCTGTTGTAAAACCAAATGAAAATCTTGGTGCAAAATATGATGCAGAAAATGATGGAAAATTTGGCGTAAAAAAGATGCAAAATTTGGTGCAAAAAAGGACGCTTTAAAAATTGTACAATAGAGCCAGATTTAGCGCCAGGTTGCTCATCCCAATTGAGAAAAAAATGCACTAGAATCTGGTGCTAAATCTGGCGCAAATTGCCTGTTTTGTTGTAGTGCTAGCCCATGTCCAGATCGTAGTTGTAGTGTGTTCAAGTTCTTAGAGACAACACACTCTCGATGCCCCACTTCCTTCCCCCTACTTTTCCATGCCAAAATGGTTTCCCATCCCCCAGCTTCTACCCTAATTAGTGGCACCTAATTCTCATTCATGATCCTCTAGCCACTAACACCTTACCTCTTGCACCTACCCCATTGCACCCACTGCCCCAATTAATACCTTAGGTGGTTAATTCATTTACCCACCCCTTTAATGTAATAAAAAAATAATATAACCTTTTAAAGTTGTAGGTGGACTTTTAAGCCCAACATTTTGAAGCTTGTTTAGATACCACATCTAAGATCCCTTTTATGGGTCTCAATCTTGTAAAAAAAACTTAGTAAAAAAAACATTTTTTGTTTATTTTAGTTGCATACTTAGTTTTTATTTTTCATTCATAACATACTTATGATTACTATGTTTAATAGCATAAATTTAACAAACACATTTTAAATGAGCACAATTTGATTCATAAGAAATTCATATAATTTAACAAGGAAAAAACTTGGTTATGGTGGCTTGGAGCAGTGTTCCTGCTATGACCACCTGATTGAATATCCCAATGTTGTTATGGTGGCTCAGTTGCAGTGTTCCTCCTATGACCACCCAACTGAATACGCCACCCTTCCAACTAGAAATCGCCTATCTAACTTTCTAGTACAAAGAAACCCTACACAAAATCCATGAGTTCCATTTCCCTCCTAACCCATGTTCATACTATAATCGTAGTTTATTCGAGTTCTTAGACAGAACACCCTCTCATTCCCCCTTCTCAAAATACACTTCCCTCTATTCAAAACTATGTTTTTCCTTCCATCGACCCTCCTTTCCCCCACTTTTCCATAAAAAAATGATATCCCATTTGAAACTTAAAAAAAGAACAAAGTTTTGCGCTTATCTCCCATGAAAAAACACAAAGACAATAGCTAACTTTTCATCAAAATCTAACCCGTGGACCCTCCTTTTATGAGTATTATATAGAATAACATATCAAGCTTAGATCCGCAATGTTTGGGGAAATTAAAATTACAAAATATGATAAAATATCAAACAAATGTAAAGATCCAAAATAAATGGATCTAAAAGCATCCTCATCCATCTTTAGTTTGTTATCAAGTTGAATTGATAAGATGGCTCTCCCACTAAAAGTTGACTGGCCATTTTTCTAAAATTGGAAAAAATTAAATGTGGAAAATTTCTGAAGAAAAAAAAGGGATTCAAATATGCATTCAAATCTTCCAAAACATTATACATGTTGAAAAACTGAAAGAGGTTTTTGTAAATCAACTCGTTCCCAACAAAAACCTATTTTGGTTTTTTGAAATTCATCACCACCTTATTGAAAATCATGCTGAATGTTAATGACTAAAAAAAAATCATTAAATTTTAAATCTTGGACAAGGGTTCTAAAGGTTCCTTCATATCCACCAACCATGATAGCCAGGTTTAAATGAGAGGTTTTCGGAAATTGGTCCATTCCTGCAAAAAACCTCTTTTGGTTTTCATGAATTCGTTTCCCACTGTTCCAAAACTCTGCTTGAAGACGGTGACTAATACAGAGAAAAACATCATTGTTGTAGGCAATGAAAAATGATTTTGTAAAGGACCTGTACGTCTTGAAAAATGATTTCATAGCACCCCTACGAAATGAAAATTATATAGCCCTGAGAAATGAAACTTAGTTTGGATTATCTTTAACATTTGGATTTGTCAATAATTTATACAGAATTTTAAAATATCTCTTTTTCCATAAAAATTATTGACTTGTAGCCCAAACGAATTTAAAGTAGTTTTAAAATGACTTTCACCTCAGACTTCAAAAGTAACTGAACTAAGCTAGAGTTTACTTTTTTTAAAGGATTTATTAACTTTTGAAAATGTTAAAAATAGTGCTAACAACATCAATACTTTCTATGTGTGTATTGAATATTGCATCATAATGGCATATTAAATGTATGAAAATATAAAAGTTTCACATCTTATTGACATCATTTATGTTTCAAAATACATAAATTTTGCATCATGTTAGGTTATTTTTTGTTTGTTTAAAAACATGATAGTAAATGGATTAATAGAGAGGAGGTAGAAAGGATCAACAAGGCCAAGGCTTATGGTCAAGATGATGAATAAGGGGCTTAAGTACTAGTTAGGTCTATAGCCATCTTCTTGATTGATTTTATCATGGTGCTTTTAGATTTCAATTGCTAAAAGGATAATGCAATAGGTGTAATAGGGAGCTAAGGCCAATATTTTTGTTTGATTGTAAAATGTTAAATGATTAGAGTTAAAATAAATTTTCAAATATTTAGTGATGCAATTGTGGTTGGTGTCATCTATATGTTCCTTGACACAATCTTTAAAAGATGGCCCAATTTGACCAATAGTAAATAAACAAAAATATTAATAAATTCAAATTCAAATTGCAAATAATGTTATAGTATATACTTAAAAGTTACAAAACATTGTACTCAAAACATATAAAGCATATATAAATCTTAATAATTATAAATATTACCAAAAATAATTACACATAACCTTTAATGACCTACTAGAACAATTACATATTATATTTAATTACGAATTACTAACTGTAAATTTAACTTTCATAAATATTCATATTTGATATATAGTTTGAAAAAATATATATTATTTATATTTGTAATAAAAATCACCAAATTTTAGAACAATTACTAGAAAAACAAACCAACTTCTAAAACAATTACAAGAAAAGCAAATTAAATTGGATTTATAAAATAGTACAAGAATAAGTATCACCAACTTCTAAAACAATATCCCGTAAAACAAATTAAATTGAATTTATAAAATAGTACAAGAATTAGTATGGCTCACTATCTTGATGGATGCAATCACATATATTTGATCATCTAAGAACATTGCACTAGGTTGGCAGATGCAATCACATTTTATAGCACTTAATGAAAGAGGCCCTGCATTAGAAGTTGGACCAGGAGATGTAGCCAAAGAGAGGGGTGAACTCTTTTATCATGTTTTGTGTTATGTGTTTCATATATGCTTATTTTGTCTTTGTTTGGCTGTAAATTATGGTTAAATTCACTTTTTTTGTGTTTAGTAAATTGATCCTCTACCAAAAAAACATAATTTTCACTTGCAAATTGTTAAAAATCTTCAAGTTCACATATTCAGATCAAGGATAATGGAAGAGGTGTAACAAAGAGCTAAGGCCAAGGTTTTTGTTTATTTGTAAAAAATAAATCATTAGAGATCAAATAAATGTTCAAGAATGAAATATTTAGTGATGCAGCTATGGTTGGTGTCATCTATATGTTCCTTGACACAATCTTTAAAGGATTTCCCAATTTAACCAATGTAAACTTTTCCCCAAAAGGAAAAACATTGTAATATACATTTATTGTAAATATACAAAAATATTAATATATTCAAATTCATTCTCAGGGGTATTTCTAATGTAGTTTTGTTTGGTATTTCATTCATTGGGGTATTTTTAATTTAGTTTCACTATATTATCATGCTACTAATGATTATGTAAGGAGTTTTTGGTTCTCTATTGGAAAAGAACATGAATTTTGTATCATGTTTCATTATGACTTGAGGTATAGTTTTAAAAATAGGATTTGGGTTAGGATTCACATTTATACTGCCACTACATTTTTTGATCTTTCCCATATCATTTCAATGTGCCTTAGGTCTCACGCTAAGAGGTTGCAACAATAACCATGCCTTTTTGCATGTCATAATTTGTGTGGTAAAATATACCCTTCATAGGTGCCCTAGATTAGCAATCGATTTCTACCTTGGTGCCGATGCTACATTCATTTGTAGGCATATGAATGCTCTTTACATCCCACCATGACATCAAACTTGAACCTCATGCCTCTCTTTATCTTTTATTTCTGGCCATCTATTACCCTTACAAGGTGTGATAAAGGAAAGTGTTCCCTCTGCGGACAAAGGCAACCCCTCTAGCCCTAGAGTGGGCCTAGTCAGAGCAAAGACAAAACAACAATCGATTCCCTTAAATGGTCATCGTTGGAGGCCTACCTCAAACCAGTGGTTTATACACAAGATATAGGAAATCATCATTGATTGTATTAAAAATGAAACAAGAGAAAACTCACAACCATGCCTTGACCACGCAAGTCTTCTTGGAGGGTCCAGTCAGTATATTCCTTCAAGCATTCACTCTTAAGAATGGGTCTCCCAATAGGAAAATAACTCTCTCTCTCTATCAAGCCCTCATGCAAAGCTAAGATACTCCAAAACCTCTTATCAAACTATTAACAATTCCACACTTGTCACACTCACACCAAAGCTATCTACTTTGCTTCAAACCAAACTCAAAACTAGCAGCTCCCAACAAAAGAACTAAAGAACTAGCAGATCATAGCAACGGTGAGTGATTTTATAAGAGAAGAATTCTCCATGAAATGAGGGAGAGGGAGCTTATGCTTAAGGGAGGTTGCACAAGAGGCGGAACCACCATCCCAGAGGAGGAAAAGTGACCCAAACTGACCCAAAAACTAGCTCTAGAAACACCCAGAAGGCCAACTGTTTGAAAAAATTCACCAATTCTAGATCGACGCAAGTCATGAACTAAGGATCAACGACGACATCGCAAGGAGGCATTTCATGCAAACCAATCGTCACGACAAGAATCTGGAATATTTGCGCTGAGCCCTAAAATTCTGTCGTAGGAAACAAGTGTACACCTGTGACGACGTCGCAACAATATAGTTCATGATAGGGAATCATCGCGGATTTTAATGGTTTACTAGCGATGATGCAGAAACTTAGGAAAAGGGGTCAATTCTTCAGCATTAGAGAGCATTGTTTAATATTTTTTCATAAGTGGGAAGATATGGACATGTGTATTTATACATGATACAGCAGAGGGACTGAGATGAGGACAATGACAAATTACTGTGTAACAGATGCCCCCTAAAGCATGAAGCCTGAGAGAGTGGGAGGGGTGAAATGCTTTACAAAACCATGACCAAACTAGAACACCACCTTGAAGAACCTGCAGACGGGAGTACAACTGAAATCTCTGATAGTGAAATACACGTAGTCTAGGCATGGGTGTAGCCATCCAAAAGACATATGAAAATTGGTCTGTGGTATGGATGCAACCACCCAGTTGATACAACCAAATATAATGATAAAGGTATGGTCGCAACCATCCATGAAAGACTCAGGTATGGTCGCAGCCATCCAATCAAAGAGTCATGTATGTAATCACGAACCAATCCACGCAGCCTGAACATATGTAAGCTTAGTCTGGGGTCTTGAAACCCTAAACGATCTTAGTACAAATTCTAGCATGCGAACAAATGTGTTGAAGTCAAGCATGATATAAATTTTCTTGATTACCAGTCAATAATGAAAATCGTTAACAAGCACGAGAGAAACCACCAATAATGACAATGGATTTCAAAGTACGGCCAGTAAAATCCACTAAGTGTGAAGAATGGGCTGAAGTCGAACACTCGTGGAATCACCCAATCGAAGACCAATGATGAAAGTCTGTCGCCAGGCGCGAAGAACTTGCCATTGAGGCATGCAAGCTCCAAGGTACCGAAAGGGATCTCTAGATCCACCTCCTGGATAATGAGCTGATGTTGACAGGAGATGATCCATTGCAGGAGGGCCATAATGTTTCCCCCATCAATGACACGAGACAAGGAACAAGCAATAGATGGTGAAATAGAGAATCAGAGGAGGAGGTTAATGGTGTAAACTACAAAAGGATTATACTATTGAACATATTGGCGACACGACTTCGGAATGCGGCAGCATTTAGGTACCAAGGGATTGGAGGTCTGACAGAGATGACATGGATCAGATGGAATGAGGCAAAATGGAAACCCAAAAAACCTTGGAAGGCCAATGACAATGTGAGGATATCCCAACCCGACAAGAAGCAAAAGTGTCGATGTTCAAGAGTGACTAGTTGCCATAGGTAACCAATGACGACTTCCAAATTTCCCCCCACCATTACTAGCGAGTAACCCAATTATTTTTGAAAAACAAGCTTGAAGGGGATAGCATATGCTTATGATATAAGTTCGACCTTCATATGAATCCAACCTAGTGATAGTTTAACGAGCCCTAGGGAGGAGAAGCTCGAGTCTCATCATGGTGACGAGTCCAATGTTGTCAGGGTTTAACGAGTTTGACACAGGTAAAACTCGGAGTCTTTTTCATGTTTAGAGAGTTTAAAAACGACACGGAAAAGAAAACTCTAGGGGGGTCCTTTTTCGTAAATTTGTGTCCCTCGAGCCTGAAAAAATAGAAAACAATACTCGAGAGAACTACTTAACCATTATGACCAAGGAGAACTTTTTGTAATTAGTGGTCCCGATTTGAAAAAGTAAAAAAAAAATGATTGAGGACACGTTGTTTCATTACCAATATCGAACTCGAAACGGCAAAAGTCCGGTGATCTTTCATGTTTATCCAGTAAACGAGTCAAAAAGGGAAAAATGCGGCAATATTTTCATCTTTTACGAGTCATAAAAGAGCTTAAAGGACACTCGCCCTGGAGGAACGAGTGGTATAAAGGGTAGCAACTGGTTCTGACAATGGTGGAATTGCTTAAAACATGTAATGGTCAAGAGGTTGGCTAATAAAACCACTCATCGTTGCGGTCCCTTAGGAAAGGAAAAAACAACCAAGGGAAAGCATATTATCAGCCAAAGAGATGGCAATGATGAAATGAAAACAACCAAGGCTCATCTAGTAGAATTTAGCGGATAAAAAAGGCAATCATGAGGTGTAAATCAGGTATGGGTTCATTTTTACACAAGCTTGAACCATGGAGAACTCTCCTTGGATTAGGTTTCATGTTAACACAAGCTTGAAATGAAAAACTACGCTTGTTATAAGTTCGCATTCCCCCTGCATAACGATGCAAATCGAGGTACATGCCCCCTAAGCTTCATTGCATTCAACGAGGTGGATGGAATGAAGGTTCACTTTCGAGATCTTGGAAAGAATCGACTTGGATTTTACGAGATCTTAATCAAAGACTCGATTTTGAAAAGGGAGTTGTTTCATTTTTTAACGAGGTTGACACAGGAACAAACGGTCTTCGGACATTTGTTTCATTTTTTAACGAGGTTGACACAAGATCAAGAACTTTCCTCAAAACTCGTTGATTCATTTTTTAACAAGCTTGACACAAGATCATGAACTATGCTCATCACTCCTTGTTTCATTTTTTAATGAGGTTGACATAGGAACAAACTATCCTCGAACTCCTTGATTCATTTTTTAACGAGCTTGACACAAGGTCGGGAACTGTGCTCACTATGCCCAGTTTCATTTGTGAGCGAGGTTGAGACATGAACAAATTATCCTCGGGCCCTTGCTTCATTTTTTAACGAAGTTGACACAAGATCAGAACTATCCTTGGACTCCTTGTTTCATTTTTTAATGAGGTTGACACAAGATAGGAACCATCCTCTAGGCTCCTGTTCATAGGCCGTATGAAAGCATGGCTCCCAAGAGATCTTCACTGGACGGAAGAAGCATGCTCTTGGAGAAACACATGTCATTAGACACAAATGATAGATTAGGTTCTAATGCCCCTAGTACATGATGTATGAGACCATCTGCATGAACATCAGCAGAGGCAGAGACGGAATGGGTAGCCACATAATTGACCTGTGGCAAGGAGGGGACTACTTGCGGATAAGAACTAATAGGGAATGATGGTTTTACAGGAGGCACCGAGTGACTAAAGAATGATAATTGATCGATAGTCACCATTCTTCCATCGTGCACAAAACGAACCACATGGAAAAGTGAAGAAATAATAGCTCCCATGGCATAGATATAATCATGGCCAAGGATAAGACTAAAATCTAAAGCACCTTGGACAACCATCACATCTATATAGACAGTTTTGCCTCCCAAAGTAACAGGGAACTTTGGAAGGATCCTTAAAGGTTGATTAGTTCCTCCGTCAAATGCTAATAGATTTTGAGTGGCCCGCACAAGCTGTGGGGAGCCCATAGCTTGACAAGTAGTGTAAGGCATGAGACTAACCGATGCACCTGCATCCAAGATAGTGCCAGGTACTACCTTATTATAGGTATGTATTGTAATCTGGAAAGGCACATAGGATGGAAGGCGGAAAGCAGTCAAATGACTCTAGTCGAATGAAATGACTGAACTACTCGGTGGGGGTATCATATGATTGCCCCTATGCTCTACAGGAACTGAAGAAGGACTCTCTGAATTAGCTGGCTTAGGAGGGTCGTTCTCAGACTTAGGAGAATCTGACGAGATGAGAAGAACATGAGCAGTATAATCATGATGCTCTTCCAGAACAAAGTGATCAACGGGTGGTGAATCCAAGTCGACACTCTTTCTGACCACTGGTTGGTCAGGAATAGGTTGAGCATAGCTAGGTTCGGGAAAATGAGGATGGACAAGAGAAGAATCGAAGTTAATCTCTTTGTCAACCAGGAGAGGGTCTGAAGAGATCCTCTGATAACCAATTAGAAGTGTAGGCAAAGAAGCTATAAGACTTTCCAAAGTAGCTGAAGCTTTATCCATGAGCGGACAAAGGTGAAGGGGATGGTTGCCTTCACATAGCCTACAGGGGAATCGAATCTTTCCTTTCTTCTTACCACTACTAATTGAGGATTGAACATCGACATGAGCTTCAGAGGATGATGAGGGATGAGCCATATTGTGAGACCATACTTCTAAGATCCTAGGAATGCCAGGCCAATCACGAAGAAGATGGTCACCCTTGCACAATTTATAAGGAAAATTAACCTTCTGCGGAGGAGCAGAAGGTGTTCCAACTTGAGATGTACTCAAGGAAATAGTTGCATGGGTGGCCTCGCGCTTATCGGACTTCTTCTTCTTCTTCGTCTTCTTCTTCTTCTTCATAGTCTCCTGGTTACTAGATGTGGAACTTTCACCAGGCGAAGTGGGAGATGAAGATGAAGAAACAGGGGAAGAAGGTGTAGGCTCAACCTTGGAATCATCATGTCATGATTCAGAGCACTGTCCTAGGTGTAGGCTCAACCTAGGACAGTGTTGCCATATATGGAGCACCGGCATTTCCAAAAGTTGGAAACGAACTAGGATTTCCATCTGGGGGAAGACCTTGGCCAGTAGACTGGGGGAAAGTTGCCATCGGGAACGAGCCTGAAAAACACTTGTACTGTAACCAAGAACTTGAACTGTTACCAGGAATATTTCGCGGGCAGTAAATTTTATGACACAAGAACAAAACTTGACCTTTTCATGTTTCAAGAGTCGAGAAAAGGATGAAAAGGTGATTCTATCTCTTTCGGGGTTTAATGAGCCTAAAAGGACAAGTTCTAAGATGATCCTTTTCTTTTAGGGAGTTGAAAAGGAATGAAAGTGACTACTCTGGAGAACTAGGCAAAAGGTTGACCAGACAAACTATAAAACTGCATATACACATTGGTGATCAAATGAAAGAGAAATGACCAAGGACTTTCCGTATGGCAGTCAATCTTCCCGAATGCTGTGTTCGGTGCGTTACGGTTCGCGGGGCGGCAGACACGGCTTCCTATGGATGTAGGATGATAACTTACTGGGGTCTCCCGATATATACTCGACGGTACTGGGTGCACAAGTCTGTACTAGGTAGCTATTAAGTCACAGAAGGAGGAATCACCCAACCTTAAGTGAAAGCAATAGTGACTAGGTTTAATGATGCCGAAGCATGTCTCTAGCCTAGACCTCTAAATAATGTGCATTAAGTTCCAATGTGTTGTTAAGTTCATTCAGTTAATTTTAGAGTTGATCTTGAATTAGGTTTTAGATTTCAAGCCCTATCGTATGTATATCAAAAACCCTAGGATGCAACTAGAATGAGTAAAGAATCTTTCATTTCGATGAACACGTACTTAAAGGAGGGTAGAAAGTTCATTCCCGAGAAAACACAAGCGAATGCAAACACTAAGAAACACAATGCATCAATACAATAATCTCACGATGCATCGATACTACTAATGAAATATTTAGAGTTCGCTTTTCAATTTCTCAAACATGAAAATTTGAAATGCACATATACTTTCAATTTCGTATATCAAATAAATGCAATTCCTTAATTTTTTTTGTTTTGAATTTAAAGAGACAAACTAGCAAGTGTGATCTGATCGATCCAAACAATTGTGATCTATTCTTGGTAATGACGAAATCGAATCAATATAAAAAATTGGTTCAATAATCGACACTAAAAATCAACCAGCAAGAAAACAAGCAAAGAAAAAGCCTTAAGCAAATCAATAAGACAATTGTGGATGAATATTGGACAAAAAAGTAACCCAAACAAACGGTTTCTTGATGAAACCTCTAAAGAGCTAGGTCACATGGTCTAAAAACACAAGACTCACTCAATGAAACCAAAGAGAGTGTACCCTAACCAAAAGCAATCAGAACAAGCTGATGGGAGAGAGGAAACAACAGGAGATAAATAAGATTGGTGGATTCAGGAGGTAAAGCTGTAAAAACAACTTTACAGGAATCGTTGCAGGTGTTACACTGACAACTAGAGATGTCATTGCAGGTGTTACACTGACAACTAGATACATCGTCGCAGGTGTTACACTGACAACTAGATACTAGTCACTAAAGTACACCTGCTTTCAGAGATGGTCTGATTTTAGGAGTCGTCGCGGGAATTAAACTAGCAACCCAAGACGAAAGCTAAATAGTCGTGGGTACAAAGCTAGAACATCAGCGACGTCATCACGACTGTTAGGCTATCTTCAACGATGATCTTACTTAAGCAAAAGAAGAAGTAAAAACACCTAAATGACACCAGATTGATCTCCCAAATAGTGAGGGGAATTCCCAGATTGACCTAGGTAACCCAAAAAAATGATGGTTCAACCCCCAAAATTCAAGAGACACTCAATCAAAAGGCAAACTAAAAGTAAACAAGAAGAAAACATACAAAGGACTCCCTAGTGGAGTCGCCAACTTGTGATAAGGGAAAGTGTTCCCTCTGTGGATCGAGGCAACCCCTCTAGCCCTAGAGTGGGTCTAGTCACAACAAAGATAAAACAACAATTAATTCCCTTAAATAGTCATCGTTGGAGGCCTGCCTCAAACCGGTGGTTGATGAAGTTTCCGTTGCATTGCTTCAGCTTCCGTTTCTTTCTTCTTAATGAGCAATCAACCTAAAATACCACAAGCTGTCACAAGCTGTCAAGTAGATTATACACAAGATATAGGAAATCTTCATTGATTGTATTAAAAATGAAACAAGAGCAAACTTACAACCATGCCTTGATGTCGCAAGTCTTCTCGGAGGGTCCAGTCAGTATGTTCCTTCAAGCTTTCACTCTTAAGAATGGGTCTCTCAATAGGACAATAGCTCTCTCTCTTTATCAAGCCCTCATGCAAAGCTAAGATACTCCACAACCTCTTATCAAACTATTAGCAATTCCACACTTGTCACACTCACACCAAAGTTATCTACTTTGCTTCAAACCAAACTCAAAACTAGTAGCTCCCAACAAAAGAACTAAAGAATTAGCAGATCATAGCAATGGTGAGTGATTTTATAGGAGAAGGAGTCTCCTTGAAGTGAGTGATTTTATAGGAGAAGGAGTCTCATCACGACAAGAATCGGGAAGACGTGCGTTGAGCCCTAAAATTCCGTCACAGGAAATAGGTGTACACCTGCGACGATGTCGCAACAATATAGTTCATGACAGGGAATCGTCGTGGATTTTAATGGTTTACTAGCGACGATGCAGAAACTTAAGAAAAAGGGTCAGTTCTTCAGCATCAGAGAGCATTGTTTAATCTTTTTGCATAAGTGGGAAGATATGGACATGTGTATTTGATACATGACACAACAGAGGGACTGAGATGAGGACAGTGACAAATTACTGTGTAACACAAGGGGATCCCCACTCTTTTTATTTTTGATTTTTGGTCACTTATGCCTATGGTATTCAATGTCTTGCTAGATTTTATCGTAACATTCCTTGCCTTCATCACAATTCCCACCTTTGTAGACATTCTCGATCTCTTTCCTTCACATTAACCTTACCTCCATCTTGCAACCTGTCTCACCCTTTCAGAGAGTTCATTGCGATGAGTAGATTTCCATATCCATGCACTTTGCCATTTTCTCTTGCTTTTCTTAGGTAAATTTTGTTAGCATAGGAACTAAATCCATACAATGATACCACTTTTCTATCTGGAATTAACATTATTTTGGTCTTATTTTCATGCTCATTAAACAATGAAAATCCTGAGCTTCTTTTGCACTCTTTTCATGCTCATTAAATCACTTAAAGATGTCAAATTCTTTCCATTCTTTCCTACTTGTTAGTCAAGAGTAAATTCGGCGAGCAAGCTCTTCCCTATTCTCATGTTCGTTAAACCACAAGAAAGACACGAGTGTACTTTTATCTCTTTTTCGACCTCACTATTAAACTCATGAAAAAGACACTGATTTGAGTATTCTTTTAACTATTTTTCAATCTCATCAAAACTGAATTAAAATACACTATCAAGCTCACTTGTATTCTCTTTCATGCACATTAAAATTTAAAGGGGATCATATATACAAAAATGGAAAAGGGTGGAAGAGCCTATTTCTCTTCGTCTTATCATGGTCGTTGTGACTCCCTTGAACATGGCACTTGTTTGGGTCATCCTCTTACATTTTTTCTTTTCCTAGACTTAGAACCACATCATTAGCATAGTCACTCTATTTTTGAGCCAATATCTCACCCTATTGGTTACCCTTCTAGTCCCTAGGTTGCGGTGATGCCTCTTATGTCAGCACTATGTTTGTATTGTATTCTTTAGTCCAAGTTGTCAAGTTCACACTTGTGTCATGTTGTTATATGTTCAAGGGAAGTCCTGGTGTCAATTTCATCTTGAATGATGGGGGGGTACATCAAGGGCCTCTTTTGATGGATCTCTTCCCACCATTTCTAACACCTTATTTAGGGTGTATATATAGAAACAATCTAGTACCTTGGAGCTTTTGATCCTCAGTGGAAGGCTTCATCATTGTTGATAGTGGGTTTCCCTTACTAGCCCATGTTGACCAATTTTATAAGTGCTCGACATAAGTTCATTAGTGGTGGTATTCCTCATGTCTGTTAAAGGGATCCCTTACCACTTGGTAATTAGATAGTCTCCCAACATGCTCGACATCATCTCATTCATTTAGATGTAGTGATTCATACAATTGGGATGAGCCGAAGACCTTGGGTAATGGGGCTATCTCACTCAAGCACATTGCCTCCCCCAAGCTACGTTGGAGAATGTATTATCTACTTTGAGGGCCATCATTTGGGCACAAACATTAGTATCTGTAGCCCTACTAATATCTATTATGGCAACAATATACATTGTATCATGATCAGTCCTCGATGACATGAGTTTGTAGTATGTTGTGCAGGCGACCATGCTCTATTCTTTTAGTATCATTTATGGGTATGCCCACCTTGGGGATATATATTATATGTATTTTTCTATGGATTTTGTAGTCTTTAACACCTATGAAAGGCCAAATGATAAGAGAGAAACCCAACACAAACCTGCAGTATAAATTGGAAAGCCCAATAAAGATGTGTACACATGACCCTCAAGCTTGTAAAAAAATCTTAGCAAAAGAAAAACATTTTTGTATATTTCAGTTGCATACTTAGTTTTTATTTTTCATTCACAACATACTTATCATTACTATGTTTAATAGCATAAATTTAACAAACACATTTTAAATGAGCACAATTTGATTCATAAGCAATTCATATAATTTAACAAGAAAAAACTTGGTTACGGTGGCTTGGCCATAGCGTTCCTCCTATGGCCACCTGAATGAATATCCCACCCTACCAACTAGAAACCACCTATTTGGCTTCCTAGTGCAGAGAAAACCCAGAAGTTCCCTTGCCCTCCTAGCCCATGTCTAGACCAAAGTTGTATTGTATTCGAATTCTTAGAGACAACACCCTCTTAATGCCCTACCCAAAATCTGATTCTCTATCCAAAACTCCCTTTTACCTTCCATCAATGCTCCTTAACCCCACTTTCGTCCTCCAACTCCCTCCTCTCCCCAATTAGTAAATCCCATTCATGACCCTCTAGCCACTACGACATTACTTCTTGCACCTACCCCATTGCACCCACACCCCTAATTAATACCTTAGGTGGTCAAGTCATTCAACCACTCCTTTAATCTAATAAAAAATTAAATATAAATAATATAACCTATTAAGGGTGCATGTGGATTTTTAGGTCCATATTTTGAAGCTTTCTCAAATACCACATCTAATATCACCTTCTATGGATCTTGAGCTTGTAAGAAAAAAATTTAAAAGAAAACATTATTGTTTATTTGAGTTGCATACTTAGTTTTACTTTTTCATTCACAACATACTTACCATTACTATGTTTAATAACATAAAAACATATTTTAAATAAGCACATGGTCCTCTCCAATTAATTACCAATTTATATATTCATCTCTCATCCCCAAAATATCTACTTAGGATAAGACATGGTCCTCTCCAATTAATTACCCAATTTTATATTCATATCACATTCCCAAATGTCCTCTCATGTTTACCTGGGAGAAGATAAGTCAAATGTAAGGATGAGGGAGAGTTTATGACATTAATGAGAGGTGGTTGAGGTGGAGAAGAGAAGGGGGCATAAAAGGGGAAGGATGAGGGGAGGAAGGGGGATCCTTGGTCTTGATTTTGGTTTTGGTTTGGCTGTGGTTTTGGAGGAATTGATTGAGAGAGAGAAGGGGATTATTATTCATCTTGGACACACTACATCTAATTGGACTTGGGCTCGAAGGGTTAGGGAACCTATGGAGGTTTCCTGGGCTAGGAAATACTTCCTAGTTGGGTGGGAGGTAAATCTAGTTGGTAGCCAAGAGGAGCGTTCCAGCAGGAGTAGCAGCTCAAGGGCATCTCCACCGAGCTATCGTACAGGTATTCCTCTATGCATAGATTACTCACGTGAGTGATTGAATTAAAATGTTCACTATTTAAATTGTAGGAATTAGATTTTAAAATGGTAAATTATCATCATTTAAATGTCTTGTCAGAAAATAAATAACTGCCCTTTTATTGCATTTAAAATTAGAGAATATAGATCTGGTAGAGGACCCTAAGAGAGGACCTTACAGTGCTTGACATTAGTTCATTTGAATTCACACTTGATAGATTATGTTAGATAAATTGGGAACCATTTTCATTAGTGGTGGTCTTCCTCATGTATGTTAAAGGGATCCCTTACCACTTGGTAATTAGATAGTCTACTCGCATGCTTGACATCATCTCATTCATTTGCATGTAGTGATTCATATAATTGGGATGAACCAAATACCTTGGGGCATGGGGCTATCTCACTCAAGCACATTACCTCCCCCAAGCTATGTTGGAGAATGTATATTTATACCTTGAGGGCCATCATTTGGGCATTGACATTGGTATCTTTAGCCCTACTAATATCTACTATGACAACGACCTACATTATATCATGATCGGTCCTCGATGACATGAGTTTGTAGTATGTTGCGTGGGCGACCATGCTCTCTTATTTTAGTACCGAGTATGGGTATACCTACCTTGGGGATATATATTATTTGTATTTTGTCTTTGAATTTTATATTCTGTTACAGGTTCCACCTCCTTGGTTCCCCCCATCTATCATACCCATATTCAACCATCAAATTCTGTTCTAATCTCATACATTAGGGGGCATATATTACAACTCAAAATGTCACAATCAAGGTTTATGATAACTGTAAGTGACACCCCCTTGGGTTTACTAATGGTTTTCCTCTTCAACATCCTTGAAACTTGTGGGGAGGGTTGCAATGCTTTAGTTACACAACAAAAGAGAGTTGAAGCAGATAGGGTTGGCAGAGCAAATAGACAAGGGTAGAAAAGGTCAAATTGATCAGTTATAGAAGATAAGGACGAAAACACCATATAAAATAGGGTCCAACAAGTGTCTATATATATTTTATCACTACTCCCAACCCATCTATATAAGCAATACTTTGCATACTTAGTTTTTATTTTTCATTCATATAATTAACAAGAAAAAAACTTGGTTATGTTGACACAGAGTAGTGTTCCTCCTATGACAATCTGATTGAATATCCCAATGTTGTTATGGTGGCTCGATTGCAGTGTTCCTACTGAATATGCCACCCTGCCAACTAGAAATCGCCTATCTAGCTTTCTAGTGCAAAGAAACCCCATGCAAAATTCATAAGTTTCATTTCCCTCCTAACTCATGTCCATACCGTAATCGTAGTGTATTCGAGTTCTTAGAGACAACACCCTCTCGTTCCCCCTTATCAAAATCCACTTCCTTCTTCAAAACTCTGTTTTTCCTTCCATCGACCCTCCTTTCCCCCACTTTTCATGACAAAATGATATCACGTTTAACTTTAAAAAAAAATTGCACTTATCTCCCATGAAAAAACACATAGACAATAGCTAACTTTTCATCAAAATCTAACCCATGGACCCTTCTTTTACAAAAACCTTTTTTGCTTTTTTGAAATTCATCACCACCTTGTCAAAAATCAGGCTCAAAGTTAATAACTAAAACAAAAAAAAATCATTAAATATTTAAATCTAGAAAGAAACGTTGCAAAGATTCCTTCATATCCACCAACCATGATAGCTAAGTTTAAATGAGAGGTTTTTGGAATTTGATAAACGAACCATATTACAAGAAAGGCAAATTAAATTGAGTTTATAAAATGGTACAAGAATAAGTATCACCAACTTCTAAAACAATTTCCCGTAATACAAATTAAATTGAATTCATAAAATAAAATAAGACAAAAATTAGTATGGCTCACTATTTGGATGGATAGAATCACACATATTCGATAATCTAAGAACATTGCACCAGGTTGGCCGCTGCAATCACAACTTCTGCTACAGTACATAGCTCTTGAATTCCACATCAAGCCTTTGAAAGACATAACCACATTTGTATTTGCCAAGTAAGAAGCCAATAGTTGATGGAATTTGACTTTAATGCATACGTTATGACTACTGAAATTCTTGGCAATCTAGTCCAATTTCAGTGAATGCTGCAATAAGTTTAGGAACAATTTTAAGTAATATAAGCTTGAAGCCAGCAGAAGTAGCACCCGGATTTTCAGACTCTTCTCCAACAATTGTACAATTCTCTGATAGTGATCCAACTGGAGCCCCTTTGATATAAGCATCACACGCACGAAGAATACAGTGACCGCGTTTTTGAAAATGCCCTTTAACAAACATCTCAAAATGCTGCACAGATGATGAGCATGGGTGTATTTAGAATCATTCCTAGACAAAGAATGATTAAAAAAGATAACTGTAAATGAAAATCTCGCGAGATTTCTACCTTTGGAGGCTTTCGCAATACGTACAACATTGACTTGCACGATAGGAGAAAAGAGTTTTCTTTGTAGGCTAACGAGTTCTTCTCCCCTATCGCTGAACCAATCTGTTTCTCAAATCCAGGTTCATTAAAATAAGGATTATCATTTAGTACCAATCCTTGAATAGAAACAAGTAGTTGTAAAACGTTTGATGACAACGGGTTCCACACTTCATTCCCTTTGCCTGTCCATGTGTTTAAAAGACTCAGACAGACTTTTCCATTCTTATATAGATTTGGATTCAACCGTAACCCACCAGAATGGTAGTAAGCTAACTGCAAAACCAACATATTGAAGCTAAATGAGACTGACTTCCATATTGAGTTAAAAAAAAAACAACTTGAGATCTCATTTATTTCACTTTAAAATCAAGCAGTTCTAGTTAAACTAATGCTTACAGGTGGTATATCGGGATATTCCGATGGAAAATGAATGTCAAAGAAGAAAAGTCCATCTTGATACGGAGTCCCGGCTGCTCCAACAATTACAGCTCTCAGCAAATCCATCCTATCCTCATATATTCTAACAAAAATTGTATCTGTCAATCAATGCAGAGTTTATAAATTACAAGTTAGAACAACCAGAAAAATAAAGAGCTCGAAATACTCTATGCCCATATTTTTATTTGTTCTAGTACACATCATGAGTACAACGTATTCTCATGAATAATTGGGTTACAAAATTTGTTACTTTGCAACTTCCTACTACTCAAGAGAAAACAAGAAAGCAATATTGAAAACTGAGAAGACAAAAGAGAAAAATAGCAAAATTGAAGGAAATATGACTGCCCAGAATAGCGTTTCCCTATTAGTGAATGTTCAAATATCACGAACTCATTTAATAAACCAGTGAAAAACGGTATTAGTGAATGTTCAAATATCATGAACTCATTTAATAAACCAGTGGAAAACAGGCCTGCATGGCTTAGGATGAGTTACCTGGTAAGTGTTTTTCAAGATTGTTCCATTCATGTTGAATTTTCTTCATCCATTTCCGCTTATTGATAGGCTGCACGAAGATGTTCAAAAGTTTCAATCATGACCCCCAAAAAATCACTAAACGGAATGAGAAAAGCATGCCCTTTGATAAATGTACCTGTATTGTTTCATTCCGATAAAAGTGATCCATAGCGTCACTTATACTATCAAAATGTTTAAATTGCCCTGCCTCATGACAACTACTGCTAGACAAGCTATGCACTGTATTTTCCTCATTTGTCTGCTCCATATCAATGTCTAGCGCTGTATTTTCTTCATTTGTCTGCTCCATATCAATGTCTAGCACTGTATTTTCCTCATTTGTCTGCTCCATATCAATGTGTAGCACTGTATTTTCCTCATTTCTCTGTTCCATATCATCTTCTTCAGCAGTCTCATCTTTATCATCATCTTCTTCTTCATCATCACTATAAACCACACATATTTGTCGAGGTGCCATCTACATTTAGAAAAAAAAATAAAAATAAAAATAACCTTTAGGTTATCATACTATCAAAGTAGTTTCATATTTCATATTGTAACCAAAGAGCCAATTGTTCTTCTTATGTAATGTTGGAATTCATATCTTGGATGCAGTGAAATGCATATTTAAAGAGATAAATCTTTTCTACGCAAAATCTCTGTATATTGAGACTAATAAAGGTAGCGTGATCAATTTCTCAGATAAGGGAGACAATGAAAATACATTCCTATGTAAGGGATAGTACTTCAGCAGACAATGAAAATACATTCCTTTGTAATATTCCACTATAAGGAAACAAGAAAATAACATACCTTTGACACTGTTCCGTCTGCCCATGCTACCTCTATGTATCCATCTTTAACACCTATGACGTTACCAATACACGATAGATAAGATTCTTCAATATTCTTGTCAACCTCTGCCTTTTGAGTTTTCTTCAGAGCTTTCTGGTGTGTAGATAGATCTGCAGTCTCAACAACGTTTTTGTGTCCTATTCCATCCCTAGATTCTATATGGTCACCCAACTGATCCACAATGCCAAGCACTTGATCTGCTTCCCCAAACACCAGAGAGTGAGGACGTATAACGATGGCCCCAACAAAGTAGTTATAATCTGGATGGTAAGCAAGCTCATACACACTTACTGACTCCTCTCCATCAAATTTTAGTGTATCTTGTGGACAATCCACCGCTTTCAACCACCTTACTCTTGCTATGCGTTCTTTTGAATCCACATTTTGCACGATTCCTACTCGTCGTCTTGATTCAGAAGCCTCGCAATCATCATCGTCCAAACCTTTTTCCACTACATACTGTTCAGGAAAGAAGTCATGATCCTCAACATCTTTGATGGTAATCAAGGTTGTAGAATCTACACCATATGCCCTTGTACCATCTTGCCATATGACATCTACCCTAGTCCTTTTATTGCCCACAAATAGCACATTATCTTTTTTGTGGGCAACAGTGTCATCTGTGGCAGGCATAGTAACTTCTAACATTCTCCTTTCAGACGCTGGAAGCAGACACCAGTCGCCTAGCTGCCAATAAACGTCTGAAAAACAAGATAATAGCTGTAGCTCTTTAGGGTGCTGTTTCTCTGCAGGAGTCAGGGAATTGCAATCAGGATTTGCTGCAGCAACCCAATCCACGGAAACTAATCCGACTTCCACATTGCCTACTGTACCTTCCTTGTTACTTTTTTTCCATGTACCACACAACCATCGAGCATTCTCGAAAACTGCCGATGAACTGCCCCAGACACGCTGCCCTGGAAAGTAAGGATAACGGAGATTATTGGGGATTGGAATAAGGCGGTCGGGTTCGGCCTTCATTACTTCGCATTTTGATCCGTCATCAAATAACACAGTCACATTATCAACCACTTCACCGACTCTTCCCACCCAAGGTCCATGAATGACATAATCACCGGGCATAAACGCCCTTATTCGCTGAAGATCTCTGCTGGAAACGTTTCTTATAGCATTAACTGATGTGGGACTTAATAAATCCACTGTAACATCCACGTTAACTACGATGCCTCTCTGTCCAGATGGATCTGAAGCCGTTGCCACAATATCACCATGGAAGATCGCCCTGTCAATCACCTCAAGCTCATCGGCTTTCTCCGTACTCTCCGAAAAATTCGTCCAAAAAATCCGTGCAGAGCCTTTTGGAATAGACTCGTCTTCACTCTCATCCTCCTCCGAATCAGAATCAGAATCATCGGCAACTTTTATTACAACGCCAATTAAACCTGTGTGTTGTACAGATTGGACTATGTCTTCTGTGTACACACCTACACCAAATTGCTGTGTTTGAACTTTTCGGAAAAGTCCTGCTGAATCGCATATAGAGTGTTTTTCCGAAAAATCTCCGTGCACTGAAGCATCATTACCGGGTGAGCTATCTGTGGATTTGGATGCATTGCTGTCTTCATTACAGTATGTGTCGTCCATTGGAAGCTTGCTTGTTAGCAAATTGCTGAAAGAGAAGGCAATAGTCAGAGGACCCGACTGCGCAGTCAATGTGTTAACTCCTTCGATTTTGATCTGCAAAACTTTTCTTGTAATAATTGTTGGATGTGTTTTTTTGAGCCGAGCCTCGCATGTTTATAGTTAGCCATGGGGACATCGGCTCTTTGCATGGGGTGCATGTCGTCGGCTGAAAAATAAATAGGCTGGGAATTCATTGAGTTGGGCGGTATATTTTGATTTTGTGGGTATATAATTAATGTTAGAATATTTGTTGTTTAGATGGTTAATTTTGTGCGCATATATAATTGCCGCTTAATTAACGATTTATAGTATTTATAGTATTTTAGATATTTGTTGTTTACGTGAGTTAGTAGCAGTTTATTTAAAAATAATAAGATAATTATTAATTATATATTTTTAAATGTATTTAATAAATAAAATATTTTATTTTCTAGACCTTTGTATTATTTGTATCTCACTTTTAGCTATCTAGAGGGTTCAATGATATTGTTTGAAGCAGTGGGGTGGTAAGTTTCAATGACATTAATTTTTTTCTGTCTCCATGGGTTTCGACGACTAAAGATTTTTTTTCCAAAATCTAGTGAGGATTTGTTTTTGAATGAGATTTTCTTACAAGATGATTTGGCCCTGCCACATTTTCAGGGGCTTGAACTAATTTTTTCAGCGGGAGTCATTGATGGTGGGGTCTCGACAATATTAGAGCTGATTATTTCAGAGCATAGGGCCCCCTTATCTCTGATTAAATTGAGGAGTTTCAGGAAGGATGGAAGGAAAGTATATCCCGTGACGGTGTGTTGTGGCTTCCTCCTAAGCTAGTTGTGTTGGAATTCCTAGGTGTGAGTGTGCAAAAATGAGTGGATTCGGATGATGCCTCTTTGGGGGTTCAACCTCAAGAGTTTGGAGTAGCTAATAAGCTTTGATTTCATTTGTCTCTTTGATCTTTTCATGAAAGTACATCACTTTCTCTGATATTGGAAACCTTATCTTGCTGTCAAAGATGACATCTTTCTACAATTTTCCAAGATATGCAGAACAAAAAACTTCCCTTGAAAGAATCTGAACATTCCCTCCTCGGTCTTCAATCAATGGAAACTTAAACAATTTTAAGTTCCTTTCACCTCGAACATTGTCGTCATGATGATGCTTAGCATTTCTAACATTGCACTTGGCTTGATTCTTGACCAAATGTAATTGCCATCGCCATGCACCATCCTTCTTCAAAGCCAAAAAACTATGAAACCCAAAGGAAGATGTTTTGGGACAAATTTCTTCTTTGTAAAATAGCCTTTGCATTTGCGTTTTGACCTCTGCATGCTTTAACATTGGCTTCTTGTTCATACCAATGTTCAACAATGAAGCAACATGTTCCAATCACACTTCATTTTGTTTACCCCTTTTAGGAGGCAACTTGTTAGAATCTTGAAACATCTTATCACATGAATTAGAAACCTCAACGGTATATATATATATATATATAAATAAATAAATAAAAATTAGCTCAATTACTCAAAGGATTCGTGAGCATGCTGCTGACATCAAGCATGGCAGGACTCACTCCTCTGCTTTGGCGGAGCATGTAGATAAATCTAAGCATCACATCTGCATTGATAGGTGTTAAAGACTAAAAAATCCATAGACAAATACATATAATATATATCACCAAGGTAGGTATACCCATAAAATATACTAAAAGAATAAAGCATGGTCATCCACACAACATATTACAAACTCATGTCATCGAGGACTGATCATAATACAATGTATGTCATTGCCATAATATATATTAGTAGGGCTATAGATACCAATGCTGGTGCCCAAATGATGGCCCTCAAAGTACATAATACATTCTCCAACGTAGCTTGGGGGAGGCAATGTGCTTGAGTGAGATAGCCCCATGCCTCAAGGTCTTCGGCTCATCCCAATTGTATGAATCACTACATGCAAATGAATGAGATGATGTCGAACATGTGGGGAGAATATCTAATTACCAAGTGGTAAGGGATCCCTTTAATAGACATGAGGAAGACCACCACTAATGAAAATGGTTCCCAATTTATCTAACATAATCTATTGAGTGTGAATTCAAATGAACTTATGTCGAGAACTTATAAAATTGGTCAACATGGGCTAGTAAGGGAAACCCACTATCAACAATGATGAAGACTTCCACTGAGGATGAAAAGCTCCAAGGTAATAGATTGTTTCTATATATACACCCTAAATAAGGTGTTGGCAATGATGAGAAGAGATCCATCAAAAGAGTCCCTTGATGTACCCCCCATCATTCAACATGAAATTGACACCAGGACTTCCCTTGAACATATAACAACATGACACAAGTGTGAACTTGACAACTTGGACTGAAGAATACCATACAAACATAGTGTTGACATAAGAGGCATCACAACAACCTAAGAACTAGAAGGGTAACCAATAGGGTGAGATATTGACTCAATAATAGAGTGACTATGCTAATGATGTGGTTCTAAATCTAGGAAAAGACAAAATGTAAGAGGATGACCCAAACAAGTGCCATGTTCAAGGGAGTCACAATGACCATGATAAAATGAAGAGAAATAGGCTCTTCCACCCTTTTCCCTTTTTGTATAGATGATCCCCTTCAAAGTTTAATGCGCATGAAAGAGAATATAAGTGAGCTTAATAGTGTCTTTTTAATTCAATTTTGATGAGATTGAAAAATAGTTAAAAGAATACTCAAATCTGTGTCTTTTTCATGAGTTTAATAGTGAGGTCGAAAAAGAGATAAAAGTACACTTGTGTCTTTCTTGTGGTTTAATGAACATGAGAATAGGGAAGAGCTTGCTCGCCGAACTTACTCTTGACTAACAAGTAGGAAAGAATGGAAAGAATTTGACATCTTCAAGTGATTTAATGAGCATGAAAAGAGTGAAAAAGAAGCTCGGGATTTTCATTGTTTAATGAGCGTGAAAATAAGACCAAAATAATGTTAATTCCAGATAGAAAAGTGGTATCATTGTATGGATTTAGTTCCTATGATAACAAAATTTGCCTAAGAAAAGCAAGAGAAAATGGCAAAGTGTATGGATATGGAAATCTACTCATTGCAATGAACTCTCTGAAAGGGTGAGACAGGTTGCAAGATGGAAGTAAGGTTGATGTGAAGGAAAGAGATCGAGCATGGCTACAAAGGTTGGAAGTGTGATGAAGGCAAGCAATGTTACGATAAAATCTAGCAAGACATTGAATACCATAGGCATAGGTGACCAAAAATCAACAATAAAAAGAGTGGGGATCCCCCTATAAGGGTAATAAATGGCCAGAAATAAAAGACAAAGAGAGGCATGAGGCTCAAGTTTGATGTCATGGTGGGATCTAAAGAGGATTCATATACCTTAAAATGAACATAGCATGGGAACTAAGGCAAAAATCGAGTGCTAATCTAGGGCACCCATGAAGGGTATATTTTACCACGCAAATTACGACATGCAAAAAGGCATGGTTAATGTTGCAACCTGATAGTGTTAGACCTGAAGCACATTGAAACGATATGGGAAAGATCAAAAAATGTAGTGGCAATATAAATGTGAATCCTAACCCAAATCCTATTTTTAAAAGTATACCTCAAGTCATAATGAAACGTGATACAAAATTCATGTTCTTTTCCAATAGAAAACCAAAAACTCCTTACATAATCATTAGTAGTGTGATAATATAATGAAAATACATTAAAAATACCCCAAAGAATGAAATATAGAACAAAAATACATTAAAAATACCCCAAGAATGAATTTGAATATATTAATATTTTTGTATATTTACAATAAGTGTATATTACAATGTTTTTCCTTTTGGGGAAAAGTTTACATTGGTTAAATTGGGCAATTCTTTAAAGATTGTGTCAAGAAACATATAGATAACACCAATCACAACTGCATCACTAAATCTTTCGTTGTTGAACATTTATTTTAGCTCTAATGATTTTTTTTAACAAACAAACTAAAATCTTGGCCTTAGCTCTTTTTTACACCTCTTACATTATCCTTAATCTGAATATGTGAACTTGAAGATTTTCAACAGTTTGTAAGTGAAAATTATGAGTTTTTGGTAGAGGATCAATTTACTAAACACATAAAAAAAGTAATTTTATCATCAATCAAACAAAGACAAAATAAGCATATATAAAACACATAACACAAAACATGATAAAAGAGTTCACCCCTCTTCTCGGCTACATCTCCTAGTCCAATTTCTAATGTAGGGCCTCTTTCATTAAGTGCATGTGATTACATCCGCCAACCTAGTGCAATGTTCTTAGATTATTGAATATATGTGATTGCATCCATCCAAATAGTGAGCCATACTAATTCTTGTACTATTTTCTAAATTCAATTTAATTTGTTTTAGGGCAAATTGTTTTAGAAGTCGGTGATACTTATTCTTGTACTATTTTATAAATCCAATTTAATTTTCTTTTCCTATAATTGTTTTAGAAGTTGGTTTGTTTTTCTGTAATTCTTCTGAAAGTTGGTGATTTTTATTACAAATATAATATAATATATATTTTTTCAAACTATATATTAAATATGAAAATTAATTTACGGCTAGTAATTCGTAATTAAATATAATATGTTATATACTTTTTAAACTATTTATTAAATATTAATATTTATGAAAATTAATAGTGGGTAATTAAATATAATATGTTATATATTTTTTAAACTATCTATTAAATATTAATATTTATGAAAATTAATAATGAGTAAAGTTTTCATGTTGTAGGAGTACATGCACCACCTCTAGTATCTAGTTGGTCATTAAAGGTTAAGTGTAATTATTTTTGGTAATATTTATAATTAGTAAGATTATATGTGCTTTATATGTTTTGAGTACAATGTTTTGTAACTTTTAAGTATATAGTATAACATTATTTGCAATTTGAATTTGAATTTATTAATATTTTTGTTTATTTACTATTGGTCAAATTGGGCCATATTTTAAGGATTGTGTCAAGGAACATATAAATGACACCAACCACAATTGCATCACTAAATCTTTGAACATTTATTTTATCTCTAATCATTTAACTTTTTACAGTCAAACTAAAATCTTAGCCTTAGCTCCCTGTTACACCTCTTGCATTATCCTTTTAGTCATTGAAATCTAAAAGCACCACGATAAATTCAATCGAGAAGATGGCTATAGACCTAACTAGTCCTTAAGCACCTTATTCATCATCTTGACCATAAGCCTTGGCCTTGCTGATCCTTTCTACCTCCTCTCTATTGATCCATTTACCATCAAGTTTTTAAACGAACAAAAAAATAACCTAACATGATGCAAAATCTATGTATTTTGAAACATAGATGATGTCAATAGGATGCGTAACTTTTATATTTTGATACACTTAATATGCCATTATGATGCAATATTAAATACACACATAGAAAGTATTGATATTGTTAGCACTATTTTTGACATTTTCAAAAGTTAATAAATCCTTTGAAAAAAGTAAACTCTAGCTTAGTTCAGTTACTTTTGAAGTTTGAGGTGAAAGTCATTTTAAAACAACTTTGAATTAGTTTTGGCTAAAAGTCAATAATTTTTATGGATAGAGAGATATTTTAAGATTTTGTATAAATTATTGACCAATCCAAATGTTAAAGATAATCCAAACTAAGTTTCATTTCTCAAGGCTATATAATTTTCATTTCGTAGGGGTGCTGTGAAATCATTTTTCAACGCATACAGGTCCACTACGAAACCATTTTTCATCGCCTACAACAACACTATTTTTCATTGTTTTAGTCACCGTCTTTAAGCAGAGTTTCTGAACAGTTGGAAACGAATTCATGAAAACCAAAAGAAGTTTTTTGCAAGAATGGACCAATTTCCGAAAACCTCTCATCCAAACCTAGCTATCATGATTGGTGGATATGAAGCCTCTCATCCAAACCTAGCTATCATGATTGGTGGATATGAAGGAATCTTTGCAACCCTTCGTCCAAGATTTAAATATTTGATGATTTTTTTTAGTCATTAACTTTGGGCATGATTTTCGATAAGGCGGTGATGAATTTCAAAAAACCAAAAGAGGTTTTTGTTGGGAACGAGTTGATTTACAAAAACCTCTTTTAGTTTTGCAACATGTATCATGTTTTGGAAGAGTTGAATGCATATTTGAATCCATTTTTTTTCTCCAGAAATTTGCCACATTTATTTTTTTTCTATTTTTAGAAAAATGCCAGTCAAGTTTCAGTTGGAAAGCCATCTTATCAGTTCAACTTGAGAACAAACTAAATATGGATGAGGAGGCTTTTAGATCCATTTATTTTGGATCTTGATATTTTATAATATTTTGTAATTTAATTTCCCCAAACATTGTGGATCTAAGCTTGATATGTTATTCTATATAATACATGTAAAAGGAGGGTCCATGGGTTAGATTTCGATGAAAAGGTAGCTATTATCTGTGTGTTTTTTCATGGGAGATAAGTGCAAAACTTTGTTTTTTTCTTTAAGTTTCAAATGGGATATCATTTTGTCATGGAAAAGTGGGGGAAGGAGGGTCGATGGAAGGAAAAATAGAGTTTTGAATAGGGAAGTGGATTTTGAGAAGGGGGAACGAGAGGGTGTTGTGTCTAAGAACTCGAATACACTACGATTACGGTATGGACATGCGTTAGGAGGGAAATGGAACTTATGGATTTTATATAGGGTTTCTTTGCACTAGAAAGCTAGATAGGCAATTTCTAGTTGGTAGGGTGGTGTATTTAGTTGGGTGGTCACATGAGGACCACTGCAACCGAGCCACCATAACAACATTAGGATATTCAATCAGGTGGTCACAGGAGGAACACTGTTCTGAGCCACCGTAACCAAGTTTTTTTCTTGTTAAATTATATGAATTTCTTATGAATCAAATTGTGCTCATTTAAAATGTGTTTGTTAAATTTATGCTATTAAACATAGTAATCATAAGTATGTTGTGAATGAAAAAAAAAAAACTAAGTATGCAACTGAAATAAACAAAAAATGTTTTTTTTAATAAGTTTTTTTTTACAAGATTTAGACCCATAAAAGGGGATCTCAGATGTGGTATCTAAACAAGCTTCAAAATGTTGGGCTTAAAAATCCACCTACACCTTTAAAAGGTTATATTATTTTTTAATTGCATTAAAGGGGTGGGTAAATGAATTAACCACATAAGTTATTAATTGGGGCGAGGGGTGTAATGGGGTAGGTGCAAGAGGTAAGGTGTTAGTGGCTAGAGGATCATGAATGAGAATTAGGTGCCACTAATTAGGGTGGTGGGTGGGGGATGGGAAACCATTTTGGCATGGAAAAGTGGGGGGAAGGAAGTGGGGCATCGAGAGTGTGTTGTCTCTAAGAACTTGAACACACTACAACTACAGTCTGGACATGGGCTAGGAAGGCAAGGGAACCTATGTAATTTCTTTACACTAGGAAGCTAGATAGGAGGTTTCTAGTTAGAAGGGTGGCATATTCAGTCGCGTGGTACTAGAGGAACATTGCAACCAAACCACCATAACCACGTTTTTTTCTTGTTACTTTTTGTTGTTAAATCATATGAATTTCTCATGAATCAAATTGTGTTCACTTAAAATATGTTGTTAAATGTATGCTATTAAACATAGTAATGATACGTATGTTGTGAATGAAAAAGAAAAACAAAGTATGAAAGTGATGTTTAAAATATTTGGCCTAAAAATCCACCTACACACCTATGCATGAGTACATTAACCCCAAAATTTCTTCCTACTTGCAAAAAAAGGGGATAAAAGGAAAACCATAGGTCATAATGGAGACATTTAGAAAGTATATCATAAGAATTGTAAGGAAAATAGAAAACTATTTTGTTGGGAGAAAAAAAAGTTAATAAACCATTATCAAAATGTATGAATGAAGCAACAATCAAAATGTTGGCATTATGGCACAGGTGTGACACTATGGTACAGGTGTTGTCCTTGATGACAACTCTCTCTGATGACAGATCTCAGTTCAGACTACAAGAATGAAGAGAAAATTCATATACGCAGGTTCATTAAGCTCAAGTCGCATATACACGGAGGTTGGACCTTATAAAAGTGCGTATGCGTATACACGCACTTTCATGCAAAGAAAAGCGCGTATATGTTGGAAATATTACCTTTGGTCCATGGCAGTTAGTCCTTGGAATTTGAACCTATGGTTTTGGACCATGGTATATTGACAGACGTGTTGATCCCTAGTATTGAGTTGATGGTATTGGTTTATTATGGTTTTGGACCGTGGTATTGAGGAAGGCCTAAAACTATAAAAGAGGAAGGAGATCATGTGGCAAGGGATAATCTGAATTATTGAATATCTGATATTGTGATAGATCTGGAATACGGGTGATTGGCTTATGGTGTAGATCTAGATCTGAATGAAGGTGGAACCTGAGCGCAAGAAGGATAAGGACTATTAATGGATCTAAATCTCAAGGCTTGAACATTGGTATCTCTGTATGATTTTGATCTATTATATGTGGCGCACTCCTGATCTATAAATCTGGGCTATCTAATGTCTGAATGCTTAAAAGAATAAATTATCCTTTATAGATCTGTACGCAGGTTCAGTGAATTGAAGGTGCGTATATACACATTTTCTGTGAATAAAAGACGCTTATACGCAGGTTGGGTGTGGTACAGAAGCGTATACTCGCAGGTTGATGAACAGTGAAGTAGCGTATATGTCTTGATTTATGTTCTAGCTGCTTCTGTTTTATTGCTGCAGGGTTCTGGGTTCAGAATTGGTGTTTGATTACAGTTACTATGTTTTGGGTTCAGTGATCAGAGAAGTACTTAGTTGTTTTCATCTTTTCATTGGTGAAAATGAGTTTGGGTTATGCAGAAATTATTGATGTTTGATTGATGTTACTTGTGGATCCAGTCTGAAAATTAATGAAACGAGGTCCCTGAAAGTAAAGAGAAGGTTGCAGCCTTCTACAGGTAGGATCTTGCGTACTAGTATCTCAAGCTAGTACAAGAACTAAGGGGGTTGGAGTTCCCTTCCAGGAAAGCTGGAAAACGAGAGAGAGTTGTAGCTCTCTGCAGGTTGCAGCCTGTGTACTGGTAAAGTCTGCTCTAGTACAAGACATTGTAAAGAGAAGTTTCTAATTAAAAAGAAGATAGAGACGAATTGCAGCAGGGGGTTTTCAGCCACATTGGGTTTCCTCCTTATATCTTGTGTTCTTGTGTGTGACTGTCTTCTGCTCTGCTTCACTGTTTCTGGTACTGTTTATGTGCATCTGAATCACAGATTAATAACTGACATCTGAAAGATAATTCAAATTATAAGTCTGATTTATATACGCTGGTTTCTTTATCTGTAGTTGCGTATATACGCGGGTTGTCTTAACTGAAGTAGCGTATATCATCTGGAATTTAAAAAGGAAATATTTGGCTTAATAATACTGATTCACCCCCCCTCTCAGTATTATTTCTAACAATTGGTATCAGAGCAGGTCCTTCAGAGAAGCTTGATTGCTTGAAGGAAGGTCATTCATCATGAGCAACTACGAGAGGGAAGCATCAATCAGGCCTCCTATTTTTGATCGGACAAACTTCAATTATTGGAAGGTAAGAGTTACTACCTATCTTCAATCTCTTGGCATAGAAGTTTGGGATATCATAGATACAGGCTACACTTTTCCTTCAGCTACTCCTACAGATGCGGTCGAGAAGAAGAAATATGAAACAAATGCTAAAGCAGTCAATACTCTGCTAGGATGCTTATCTCAAACAGAATTCGTGAAGGTTATGCAATATAAATCTGCAAAAGAAATATGGGACAAGATTGTCTTGAGCTACGAAGGAGATGAATAGGTAAAGCGTGCTAAACTTCAAACCCTAAGGATTCAATATGAAAATCTCAGAATGTATAATGATGAAAGTGTGGCTAACTATTTCCTTCGGGTAGATGAGATTGTTAATTGCATGAAAAACTTGGGTGAAGAAATAAAAGAGGCTATTGTGGTTGAAAAAGTTCTAAGATCATTGTCCCCCAAGTTTGAATCTAAAGTGTCTGTAATAGAAGAAAAGGAAAATCTACGAACCCTTACTATGTCTCAGCTACACGGAATTCTATCTGCTTATGAAATGAGGAAAGGAGGTCCATCTGACAGGAGAGAAGTTGCCTTCAAGGCTTCAGGCAAAGGAGAGTACTATGAATCAAGACATGAGTCAGAAGAAGAAGAAGAATCAAATTTTGTCAGAAATCTTCAACGGGGTGCTGGACGGTTCAGAGGTAAGTTGCCCTTCAAATGCTTTGCTTGTGGAAGAGTGGATCACTATGCTGCCAAATGTCCTCATAAGGATAAGATCGACAAGGGAAAGGAACCTATTAGATGGGACAAGAAACAGAACGCAAATAAGAAGAGCTACTACACTCATGAAGACAACGATGGTCTATCAAATAGTGATGAAGATGAACGAGGTAATGACTATAAACTTTTAATGGCCTTTGAAGATGATGACTACATGGATGCTATAGATGTGGATAGCTTTTATGATGAAATTTCTAAACTCAAGACATGTATAGAAGAAAAGAATATGATCATTGATACTCTACAATTTCAAATAGATGAAAAGGAAAAATATCTTGAAAAGTTAGAAGGTGAAATTGTTGGCCTTAGAAAAGAGATTGAGAAAACAAAGGCTATTAATCTTAAGTTTGTCAAAGGATATGAAACTCTGGATGAGATCATCAATTTATAGCGTTCTCCACTAAACAAGACAGGTTTGGGGTATAATGGAGAAACTTCTCAAGCATCCACCTCAAAGAGTTATCTTGATGCAGCAAGAAGAAATGAGCAAAAGCACAATGGAGATCACCAGGTAAAGCAGGGACGAATTACATCAAGAACAAACAAAGACTATCAGGTAAACCAGGGGCAATCCTTCTTAAGGGTGAAAAAAAGCTACTACCAGCCACAGGTAAAATCTTCTCAATTTGCTTCAAGAATGGATGACAATAGAAATTACAATCATTTGGCTGGTAGATTTGATAACCGCAGAAGTTTCTTCAATGGACAATGCTTCTCTTGCCATAACTTTGGTCACAAAGCAGCTCAATGTGTTGCATATAAAACAATCATGACTAGAGAAGCTCAAAAACACAGAAGTATGACAGGGATTACAAAAAGGACCTATAACAACTTTTCGACTCTTGAAAATGATGTTGAATGTTCTATTTGCAATAACTTTGGTCATGAAGATTCTAAATGCAGGAGCAGGTTTCTGCAAACAAAGGAACAAGCCACAAGCACAAGAACATGGAGAATAAGGGAACCACAAACAGAAAGATGTGGGATAGCCTTTTATGTAGAGGGACAAGAAAATCTATGGTACATTGACAGTGGATGTTCGAAGCATATGACAGGTGATAAAGAAAAACTTGAATCATATTCTGCTCTAGAAAAAGGAAAGAAAGTTTCTTTTGGAAATGATACTCCTGCAACTATAAAAGGAAAAGGCACTGCTCAGTTAAAAGAAAAGGTTAAAGCTGGAAATGTTTTGTATGTTGATGGATTGAAGCATGATCTTCTAAGTGCCAGCCAGATGTGTGAACAAAGAACCGAGGTGATATTCAAATCAAATGGATGTCTTGTTCGTGATCTTGATACAGGTAAAACAGTGATCAAAGGTAAAAGAACTCCAAATAATCTATACATATTTGAAGAAGGACAACAACAATGCTATCTGAGCAAGGATGATGAGCACTGGTTATGGCACCGGAGGTTGGGGCATCTAAGCTTTTCACAAATAAGGAAAGCATGCAAATATCAGGCAGTTCGTGGTCTTCCAGATATCAAAGTTCCAGACAACACCATATACAAATCATTTCAGTTTGGAAAGCAAACCAGAACTAACTTTCCTGAGAAGGAAGGATCAGCTAGCATGCCTCTTGAGCTAGTACATACAGATACATGTGGTCCATTCAGGAAAAGGAAACCTCGAGGAGAAGAATACTTGATATTATTCATTGACGATTTCTCCAAGTTTGTCTGGTTAGGACTTATGAAGCACAAAGATGAAGCATTCGAAAAATTCAAATCCTTTAAAGCCTTGGTTGAAAATGAATCAGGATACAAAATTAAGTGCCTCAGATCCGACAGAGGTGGGGAATTTACCTCAAATGAATTTTTCGATTTCTGTGAAGAACATGGGATAAGAAGAGAATTCTCTACAGCTAGAACTCCTCAGCAAAATGGAGTAGTGGAAAGAATGAACAGAACAGTCCAACAAATGGCTCGTGCTATGCTTGATGAGTCAGGAACTCCCGCAACTTTCTGGGGTGAAGCTGCATATGCTGCGGTTGTTATTCTCAACAAAACAAATGTCCGGGTGAACAGCACTCAAACTCATCATGAGCTCTGGTATGGTGAGACTCCTTCCATAAAGCACTTCAAAATCTTTGGGAACAAATGCTATATTAAGAATACTGATGAGCAGCTTGGCAAACTTGAACCTAGAGCAGATGAAGGCATTCTTCTTGGTTATTCTCCCTACAGCAAAGCATGTAAGTGTTACAATAAAAGACTTGGAAGAATTGTTGACAATATTGATGTAGTGGTTGATGAAAAAGGATACATCCCCAGGCAAGTAAATCATGAAAATATCGATGAGGATGAAGACTACTCTCCAAATCAGACAGATGATGAAGAAGAACCCCAAGAGGCACCAGAGGAACAGATAAGGATAGAAGAAAAGACTCCATCCAGATATGTTCAAAAGAATCATCCAGAATCTCAAAATTTGGGGCAGAAAGAGGCAGGTATACAAACCAGAAGAACAATAGCAGAAGCTTCAAGCTATTTGGCATTGCTCTCTTCCACTGAACCGCAAAATGTAAAAGAAGCATGCAAAGATGAGTGTTGGGTTAAGGCAATGGATGAAGAGCTTGAGCAGATCGAAAAGAACAACACTTGGGAGTTGGTTCCTAGACCAAAAGACAAGAATGTCATAGGAACAAAATGGATCTTCAAGAACAAGTTGAATGAAAATGGGGAAGTTATTAGAAACAAGGCCAGGCTTGTTTGCAAAGGGTATGCTCAACAGGAAGGAATAGACTTTGAAGAAACTTTTGCTCCTGTTGCTAGACTTGAGGCCATCAGAATGTTCCTTGCCCTCTCTAGCTTTCAAAAATTCAAAGTTTTTCAAATGGACGTGAAGTCAGCCTTTTTGAATGGAGACTTAGAAGAAGAAGTATACATTGAGAAACCAGATGGCTTTATCCTTGGAAATGATCCAAATCTTGTATGCAAACTTAAAAAGGCTCTCTATGGGCTTAAACAAGCTCCAAGGGCTTGGTACTATCGGTTGGACAAATACCTTCATCAACAAGGATTTTCAAAAGGATCAGCAGATAGCAATCTATATATAAAAATTGAAAATAACAAATTGCTAATACTTGTTGTGTATGTAGATGATATCATCTTTGGAAGCAACGAAGAAGCCATGAGTCAAAGCTTTGCCTTGGTGATGCAGAAAGAATTCGAAATGTCATTACTTGGAGAATTGACATATTTTCTTGGATTGCAAATCCAACAAAATGAAGGCGGTATTTTCTTGTCTCAAACCAAGTACCTCAAGCAGATCTTGAAGAAGTATGGCATGGAAGATTCGAAACCAGTATGTACCCCCATGGTTACAGGATGCAGCCTTAGTGCAAATGATGAATCAGTAGCAGTACATCAACCAACCTATAGATCCATGATAGGGAGTTTGCTTTATTTGACAGGTACCCGACAAGATATTATGCATGCAGTGGGAATAGTTGGAAGGTTTCAGGCAAATCCAAAAGAAACTCATCTTCAGGCAGTGAAGAGAATCTTCAAGTACCTTCAAGGAACTCAAAACTATGGCTTATGGTATCCTAGAGATACAGATCTCACACTTCATGCTTACACAGATGCAGATTGGGCTGGAAGCGTGGATGACAGGAAGAGCACAAGTGGTGGTGCATTCTTTATGGGTTCTAGATTAGTATCTTGGTTCAGCAAGAAACGGAGTTCGATTGCTTTATCTACAACAGAAGCGGAATATGTGGTTGCTGCATCTTGTTGCACTCAACTCCTTTGGATGATGCAAACCTTGCAGAAAGGGATCAGAAGGAAAACTTGATTGCTAATATCGACAGTGATTGTTAGATGATAATTGTCATTGGTATTTTGCTTAGTCTTGTTATTTCGTCTCTATGTCATGTATATTTTTTTATCAAGGTCATGTAACGGCCTATTTTGGTTTCCCCACTATGCCTGGGATGATTGATGCAATTGATTGTCATATGTGAATTTCTGTTGTATCTCCACTTGGTTGGATGGATGATCCCCACTTGGTTGGGTGATGGTTGTATATATTGAGTCTTTTGGTGATAGCAAGGTCCTTTATGATGTTTAAGTCATGGTTCTTCTTGAAGAACATCTTTTTGCAGATCTTGCCTACAGTCAAGAGGAGCATGTTCAGCACAGCAGAGCAGAAATATCAGCATGAACTCAGGGGGAGCTCAGCCCTTTGCCCTTGATGACAAAGGGGGAGAATGACTTTGAGGATCTTGGGGTTGCCATCAAGTCCAAAGGGGGAGATTGTTGGCATTATGGCACAGGTGTGACACTATGGTATAGGTGTTGTCCTTGATGGCAACTCTCTCTGATGACAGATCTCAGTTCAGACTACAAGAATGAAGAGAAAATTCATATACGCAGGTTCATTAAGCTCAAGTCCCGTATACACGCAGGTTGGACCTTATAAAAGTGCGTATGCGTATACACGCACTTTCATGCAAAGAAAAGCGCGTATATGTTGGAAATCTTACCTTTGGTCCATGGCAGTTAGTCCTTGGAATTTGAACCTATGGTTTTGGACCATGGTATCTTGACAGACGTGTTGATCCCTAGTATTGAGTTGATGGTATTGGTTTATTATGGTTTTGGATCGTGGTATTGAGGAAGGCCTAAAACTATAAAAGAGGAAGGAGATCATGTGGCAAGGGATAATCTGAATTATTGAATATCTGATATTGTGATAGATCTGGAATACGGGTGATTGGCTTATGGTGTAGATCTAGATCTGAATGAAGGTGGAACCTGAGCGCAAGAAGGATAAGGACTATTAATGGATCTAAATCTCAAGGCTTGAACATTGGTATCTCTGTATGATTTTGATCTGTTATATGTGGCGCACTCCTGATCTATAAATCTGGGCTATCTAATGTCTGAATGCTTAAAAGAATAAATTATCCTTTATAGATCTGTACGCAGGTTCAGTGAATTGAAGGTGCGTATATACGCGTTTTTTGTGAATAAAAGACGCGTATACGCAGGTTGGGTGTGGTACAGAAGCGTATACTCGCAGGTTGATGAACAGTGAAGCAGCGTATATGTCTTGATTTATGTTCTAGCTGCTTCAGTTTTATTGCTGCAGGGTTCTAGGTTCAGAATTGGTGTTTGATTACAGTTACTGCGTTTTGAGTTCAGTGATCAGAGAAGTGCTTAGTTGTTTTCAGCTTTTGATTGGTGAAAATGAGTTTGGGTTATGCAGAAATTATTGATGTTACTTGTGGATCCAGTCTGAAAATTAATGAAACGAGGTCCCTGAAAGTAAAGAGAAGGTTGCAGCCTTCTGCAGGTAGGAGCCTGCGTACTAGTATCTCAAGCTAGTACAAGAACTAAGGGGGTTGGAGTTCCCTTCCAGGAAAGCTGGAAAACGAGAGAGAGTTGTAGCTCTCTGCAGGTTGCAGCCTGCGTACTGGTAAATTCTGCTCCTGTACAAGACATTGTAAAGAGAAGTTTCTAATTAAAAAGAAGATAGAGACGAATTGCAGCAGGGGGTTTTCACCCACATTGGGTTTCCTCCTTATATCTTGTGTTCTTGTGTGTGACTGTCTTCTGCTCTGCTTCACTGTTTCTGGTACTGTTTATGTGCATCTGAATCACAGATTAATAACTGACATCTGAAAGATAATTCAAATTATAAGTCTGATTTATATATGCTGGTTTCTTTATCTGTAGTTGCGTATATACTCGGGTTGTCTTAACTGAAGTAGCGTATATCATCTGGAATTTAAAAAGGAAATATTTGGCTTAATAATACTGATTCACCCCCCCTCTCAGTATTATTTCCAACACAAAACTCACTGAATACCTCGTAAGAGTTAGACTTAAGATAACAAATATGACTAAAAGTACAAGCCTTCTATTAGATAGAATTTCCTCAATAATGTCTCTGTTGACACCTAATCATCAGGATTGGGTGAACAACTGAAATTGATGTAAATAAATAATAGAGAATATGAATAGTCACTGGGAGATTAAATGAACAGTCTCTCCCTCATGTATATAATAAACACCAACCTATATGAAATCAATGAATTATTTTGAGGAGTTACTGCCTGTTCTGACATGGTATCAGAGCCAGCTCCCGAAATTAGTTTTTGTGTAACTCCTAGTGTCAGTTTCCTGCCTATATTCTACTTGGTTGCCTGAAGCCTGCTCCAGGCAGTGTCATATAAGTTTTTCAAATCTTTGCCCTCTGTCAAGAGACCTGGTGTGTGAAAGTTGAACACTAGTGTGTGAATGCCGGTGTGTAAACGCTGAACACTGGTGCTCTTGATTTTCATTTTTTATGTAGAAAAACGTAATTGTAACTGGCAGTCCAAGTTTATGGTGAGCCGCAAAACCTTTGGTACTACCCTTGCGCTTCTTCTTTGATTTCAATGCAAGGATGGATGACAGGGAATCGATAGAGGTTTTGAATATGGTGGCAACTACCCTATCTACATTAGTCCTTAGAGCTTGATACAAATAGATCTCCTCCTATAAAATTACTTCTTCACCATCCATATTTATTTTCACAAGCGTTTTCTTTTAATGATGTCTTATATTTGACCTTTGATTGGAGCTGCGTTGAACTGTGGTAATATTCCCACAGAAAACCGTAATGGGCCACCGTATGGTAGGAGTTCCAGTACACAGATTTTACTGCATAGACCTTACTGCCTTGGAGCGGGAGGCACTGTGATTGAAGGTGCAGAGGTGCTCAAGATCTTGCGTAGCGGAAGCATGGTGGAAGCCATCCTGTTTTGGTACAGTTCCTCCATTTTCTGACATGTTGGCACCATAGTATTTTTGGTATATACAACACTGATATATATTTAAAGCCACTGTTTTGATATATATAACATTGATATATATTTAAAGGTTTTCTCCAAAAGGCAGTGTTTAGTATACATAAATGCACAGGAGGTATTTGAATAAGTGTATGCAATCGTGGTTTGTGGCTTTTGGATGGTTTTAATACATCATTTTAATACATGCGCACTGCCTCTCCACCGGTAGCCATACTGTTTTCCCACACCACCTCACTGGTTGTGTGTGTTTTTGGAGAATGTCGAATGTTGCTGCAATAACCATATGGGTTGAGCTCTTGTAAAAATCGATTAATGTGTTGGTTGGGATATAAAAGATTATTTGTATTTTGATGATCATGTGCACAAGAACCTGACCTATGATTTTTTACATCAAAAGCACATTTTTCTAGCAGAAGTATTTTTTTAAAGCAGTACACAGATTTTTTTGCCAGCAGAAGTTTTTTTTTGCAGTATGCATTCAATCATATCTATTGTAGGAATAGTTCTTACTGGCAAAGAGAACTATCCTAAGTGGTACCGCATGATAAAACACACCCTCATTTTCAATGAGTTGTTGAAAGGTGTGTGTATTGGAGATGGAGACAAAGAGCTAGAACAACCTACCTCAGACAAAAAGCTGGCCATTTGGGAAAATAAGAAAAATAAATCTTATGCATTAATCGTAGCATCTGTAAGTGAAGAGGTGAGTCACCATATTTCACCATTTTCAACTGCTTTCAAAGCCTTACAAAAGCTGAAAGAACTCTATGACTCACATTCTGCACCTGAAGTTGTTCAGCTCATGATTAAACTCTTCACTCTTGAATTGTAAAATAATGATCCTCTTGCTCTTGCATCCGAAGTAAAGTCTATAACGCATGATATCAAAGCCAATAATGTAAAATTTGATATTCCTCTTATCGTTTTTCTCAAGGCACTTTATCCTACTTACTCCAATTATCTTGAGTCATTACAAGCAAATGGAAATCTCAAAGATATTACCTTTGACTCTCTTGTGAAAAAATTTGCTAAAAGAGAGAAAGCTTTTGGAAAGAAGATAGCCCCTGAATCTTCTGAAGAGGTTGTGTGCCTTGCTCATAAAAAAGAGAATCATGCTCAAGATTCTTCCAGAGGAAGAGGTGGTCGAAGAGGAAGAGGAAGATATTTCAGAGGCAGGGGGGCAGAAATTCTCAAGGAGAAAAGTCAGATTTGCACTGCATACGCTGCAAAAGAAATGGATCACATGATGCCTCTACATGCAAGTTACCATGGGACAAAATTGAGCAGCAAATAAACCAACAAAAAGGTAAAAATAATGACACAGACAAAGGTAAAGCACCTGAATCCGCTCATTATGTTGTGGCACAATGTAATATTGGAGTAAATGAAGATTTATTTAATGCTTCACTTGCTTCTTGGAAAAATATTGGTTACTTGATTCAGGAGCAATTTTCCACATGCCTCATAGAAAATATTTTTTTGAATAATTTACTGACAATGTTGATGGAGCAGTATACTTTGCAAACCAATCAAAAATCAAGCCATCAGGGCTTGGCACAATCAGGCTTAAATTGCCTGGTCTTCTAGACTTTCTTCTACATCATGTTATATATCTCCCACAACTGAAGAGAAACTTGTTGTCCTTGGTCCACATCTGCCAGCAAGGTCACTCCATTCATATGTTTGATGGCAAGCTTGAGGTGAGAAAAGAATCTAACCACTCACTTTTCATGAGGGGAATAGAAGAAGAAATGCTTCTCAAGCTGCGAGGTACCTCTGCTTGTGCATAAAATTTCTCATACAATTCTCATTATGAAGAAGGTACACTTCCATCAAGTTTATTATCGCATGCTAGATTTGGACATTTGAACTATGCCAACCTCCGCTTGTTGAAGAAAAATGGTGTTGTTGGTTTGCCTACAATTCCTAGGAAATTTAAGCAATGTGATGCTTGCATTCTAGGAAAGCATAGAAAACAGTCTGTTCATGATTCACGTTTAAGAGAACATAGAAAACTTGAACTCATTCATTCAAATTTATGTGGTCCAATCCATATTCCTTCTGCAAATGGAAATAAATATATCATGACATTTATTGATGACTACACCAAAATGTGTTGGGTTTATTTATTGAAGAACAAATCTGATGCTTTTCAAACATTTAAAAACTTTCATAAATGGATGGAAAATGATGCACAATATCATATTGGGTCTATTTGCACTGATAATGGAAAATAATACACATCAAATGAATTTGAAAACTATCTTCCCCAACATGGGATCAAACATCAAACAATTGTGCCTTATAATCCCCAACAGAATGGTGTAGCTGAAAGAATGAATAGGACAATCTTAAATATGGTATGCTCCATGCTCTTCTTCAAAAATGTAAAAATAATGTTTTGGGCTGATGCTATTCTATGTGCTGCATATATAAAGAATAGATTTCCATCTAATGCTATTAGAAACAAGACTCCATATGAAATGTGGTATGGGCACATTCCTTCGGTAAAGCATCTCAGGGTCTTTGGTTCCACCTGTTATGCCTTGATACCAAAGGTACATAGAAACAAACTTGGTGCAAGAAGTCGTAAGTGTATCTTCCTGGGGTATTCAAACACCTCCAAAGCATACCATATCTATGATGAAGTCAATAAAAAGTTTGTTGTATCTAGAGATGTATTTTTTCTTGAATCATCCAAAACTGACAATGTTGTTGAGTGATAACTTGATCGCTTGGATAGATTCGCAAATGAAAAATCATTTCAAGAATTTGATAATCAGATTCCACATCTTGAAGGGGGGATTCCTATACTATATCAACATGTGGAATCTTCTTCTGAAGAACTCTCTCCCCGCATGAAACTCCAACAATGGATGATGCTTTAAGTGATGTGATTGATAGAATTGGGAGACTCAATATTGATTCAGTCCCAACTCAATCAACGGAGCATCCTGAACCATTTGAGAAAGGTCCTCCAAAGTGGCCGATAAAGACACTTGAAAATGTTCATCCTAATGAGGTTGGAAAGACAGGAACTAGAAATTCAAACCGGTAAAATGGAGGTGATGTAGATGACTCTAATTCACCTATTGATATGGATGTTTCTTGTGATTGTGAATTGAATTTGTCTATAGGTTTTGAACCAACTTCCTTGAAATAAGTTGCTTCTCATGGTGAATTGAAAGAAGCAATGCAAAAGGAGTATGATGCCCTCATAAAGAATGGCACTTGGAAGCTGGTTGATCCTCCATTAGGAACCAAACCAATTGGCTGCAAGTGGGTCTACAAGAACAAGTATAAAGTTGATGGCTCACTTGACAAACACAAAGCTAGGCTTGTGGAAAAAGGTTTTTCACAGAAGGAAGGGGTTGATTATGAGGAGACTTTTGCCCCCACAACAAAATGGGCTACCATCTGGACACTCTTTGCCCTAGCAACTCAAAATGGTTGGAAAGTCCATCAAATGGATGTAAAAACTACTTTCTTGAATGGAGATCTAAAAGAGATTGTTTTTGTCTCCCAGCCTGAAGGATTTGCTGTGAAAGGACATGAACATAAAGTATGCAAACTTGTGAAATCCTTGTATGGCCTCAAACAAGCACCGTGAGGATGGTATAAAAAACTAACTGAACATCTTCTGAAACTCAATTTCAAACATTATGATCTTGATGATGCAACTTTATTTGTCAAGAAAGTTAGCAAAATAGTTGTATATCTTGTGGTATATGTAGATGATCTTTTCATGACAGGGAACAATGAAAGCTACATTGCATCCATAAAGAAGGAATTAGGGAAATTTTTTAAATGACTAATCTGGGCTATGTTCATTACTATCTTGGTAATGAAGTAACTCAACATCCGAACTCCATATTTATTTCTCAAAAGAATTACATTGGAGATTTGTTGAACAGATTTGGCATGATAGAATGCAATCCTCTTACTACTCCAATGGAACAAAACTTAAAGCTCACATCTATTGAAGGAAAATAATTTGAGGATGCAACAAAATATAGACAGCTTGTAGGAAGTCTCAACTAACTAACTACTACCATACCAGACATTTCGTTTGTTGTTGGAATCCTATCCAAGTTTATGCAAAAGCCTTGTTAGGGACATTGGTCTGCTGTAGAAAGAGTTCTAAGGTACTTGAAGGGAACTAAAGACTTTGGAATCAAGTATACACAGGTGGACAACTTCAGCTTGATCGGATACTCTGATTTAGACTTTGATGGAGACAAAGAAACTGGGGTATCTACTTCAGGATATTCTATGAGTCTTGGATCAGGAGCTGTCTCTTGGAGATCACGCAAAAAATAAATTCCAGCAGATTCCATAATAGAAGCATAATATGTGGCACCAGCTGAGGCAACAAAAGAAATTGTGTGGTTCAAGAAAATTCTTGAATATTTGTAGGTAAAACAAGTACAATCAACTCCACTCATGATCGACAATACCTCTGCAATAAAGTTGGCTAAGAAGCAAAAGTTCCATGATCAAACGAAGCACATCAATACTAAATATCATTTGATTCGACATCATGTTGAGGCCAAAACAATCCATCTCCGCCATTGTTCCATGAACGAGCAAATTACAGACATCTTCACCAAAGCGCTTGGAAGAGAAAAGATTGAACAATTCAGAGCGATGCTTGGACTCACGAACATCCCTTCAGATTAAGGGGGGGAATGTTGATACCTAATCATCAGTATTGGGTGAATAACTGAAATTAATGTAAATAAATAATAGAGAATATGAATAGTCAATGGGAGATGAAATGAACAGTCTCTCCCTCATGTATGTAATAAACAACAACCTAAATGAAATCAACGAATTGTTTTGATGAGTTACTACTTGGTCTGACAGTCTCAATACTCTTAACCCATAGGCTTGCCCAAGACATATGGAAAATGGTGTTTGTGATGGTGGCTACTTGACCTAGAAAACACACAATACAAATATGCAAAAAAAAAGTAAGAAGGAGAATCATATGCACCTTATCATGGAGGGTGGCTATCTGACAATTGCAGTGATAGAATTCCTTGAGATTTTGTCTCTGTGAATCTTCTTACCTACGACTGACACACAAACGACAACCTCTGATTCTATGTTCCTGCAAACTAAAGTTAACATGAACATTATGAAACCCAAATACAAACACAAATAATATCTTAATACTATGTTGGTAGGGTGGGAAGTATATGCCTTCATTATACCAATGGTGTTAACAATATTCGCTCCCTTCATAGTCCCTATTCGTATATTCTCCTCTCACCATAGATCATTGTCAAGGTACACAATATTCTACAACTTCTTGCAAGTAGAAATCAGGTTCTCATTCTCACAACATTACATTACATAATCTTTTCTCCCTTTGTTCCATGGAAAGTATTTCTTATATAGATGGGTTTGGAGTAGTGATCAAATGTATATAGACATTCTTTTGACACTATTTGATATGGTGTTTTCATCCTTATCTTCTAGAACTGATCACTTTTGGCCTTTTCTACCCTTATCCATTTGCTATGCCAACCCTATCTGCTTCAACTCTCTTTTGTTGTGTAACTAAAGCATTACAACTCTCCCTACAGGTGTTCTAGGCTATTGAAGATGAAAACCACTAGTAAACCCAAGGGGGCATCACTTTGAGTTATCATAAACCTTGATTGTGACATTTTGAGTTGTAATATATGCCCTCTAATGTATGAGATTAGAAGAGAAGTTGATGGTTGAAATACATTACAATTATAGTCTCAATGGGTACGATAGATGGAGGGAGCCAAGGACATGGAACCTGTAAAAGACTACAAAATTCATAGACAAGTACAAATAATATATATCCCCAAGGTAGGTATACCCATTCTCGTTACTAAAAGAATAGAGCATGGTTGCCCATGAAACATACTACAAACTCATGTCATTGAGGACCGATCATGATACAATGTAGATCGTTGTCATAGTAGATATTAGTATGGAAAAATATACCAATGTCAGTGCCCAAATGATGGCCCTCAAAGTATATAATACATACTCCAATGTAGCTTGGGGGATGCAATGTGCTTGAGTGAGATAGCCCCATGGCCCAAGGTCTTCGTCTCATCCCAATTGTATGAATCACAACATGCAAATGAATGAGACGATGTTAAGCATGTGGGGAGACTATCTAATTACCAAGTGGTAAGGGATCCCTTTAACATACATGAGGAAGACAACCACTAATGAAAATGGTTCCCAATTTATCTAACACAATCTATGGAGTGTGAATTCAAACGAATTGATGTCAAGCACTTATAAAATTGGTTAACATGGGCCAGTAAGGGAAACCCGCTATCAATAGCGATGAAGCCTTCTACTGAGGATGAAAAGCTCCAAGGTACTAGATTGTTTCTATATATATATACCCTAAATAAGGTGTTGGCAATGATGGGAAGAGATCCATCAAAGGAGGCCCTTGATGTACCCCCATCATTCAACATGAAACTGACACTAGGATGAGTTGACTTATGGTAGAAAATGAAGAAATGATGCACGAATGATATAGGATGAATGACACAAAAGGTAGGACAATATTGCAAATGGCCGACTCTAACTAGGACTTCCCTTGAACATATAACAACATGACACAAGTGTTTGCTTGACAACTTGGACTGAAGAATACCATACAAACATAGTGCTGACATAAGAGGCATCATCGTAGCCTAGGGATTAGAAGGGTAAACAATAGGGTGAGATATTGACTCAATAATAGAGTGACTATGCTAATGATGTGGTTCCAAAGCCAGGAAAAGACAAAATGTAAGAGTATGACTCAAACAGTGCCATGTTCAAGGGAGTCACAACGACCATGACAAAATGAAGAGAAATAGGCTCTTCCACCCTTTTCCCTTTTTGTATAGATGATCCCCTTCAAAGTTTAATTCATGTGAAAGAGAATACAAGTGAGCTTGATAGTGTCCTTTTAATTTAGTCTTGATGAGATTGAAAAATAGTTAAAGGAATACTCAAATCAGTGTCTTTTTCATGAGTTTTATAGTGAGGTAAAAAAAGAGATAAAAGTACACTCATGTCTTTCTTGTGGTTTAACGAACATGAGAATAGGGAAGAGCTTGCTCACTGACTTTACCCTTGACTAACAAGTAGGAAAGCATGGAAATTATTTGACATCTTCAAGTGATTTGATGAGCATGAAAAGAGTGCAAAATAAGCTCGATATTTTCATTGTTTAATGAGCGTGAAAAGAAGACCAAAATAAAGCTAATTCTAGATAGACAAGTGGTATCATTGTATGGATTTAGTTCCTATGCTAACAAAATTTACCTAAGAAAAGCAAGAGAAAATGGCAAAGTGTATGGATATGGAAATATACTCATCGCATTGATCTCTCTAAAAGGGTGAGAGAGGTTGCAAGATGGAGGTAAGGTTAATGTGAAGGAAAGAGATCGAGCATGGCTACAAAGGTGGGAAGTGTGATGAAGTCAAGCAATGTTATGATAAAATCTAGTAAGACATTGAATATCATAGGCATAGCTGACCAAAAATTAAAAATAAAAAGAGTGGGGATCCCCCTGTATGGGTTATAGATGGCTAGAAATAAAATATAGAGAGGCATGAAACTTAATTTTGATGTCATGGTGGGATCTAAAGAGGATTCATATACCTAAAAATGAACATAGCATGGGCACCAAGGCAAAAATCGAGTGCTAATCTAGGGCACCATGAAGGGTATATTTTACCACACAAATTACGACATGCAAAAAGGCATGGTTAATGTTGCAACCTGATAGTGTTAGACCTAAAGCACATTGAAACGATATGGGAAAGATCAAAAAATGTAGTGGCAATATAAATGTGAATCCTAACCCAATCCTATTTTTAAAAGTATAAATCAAGTCATAATGAAACGTGATACAAAATTCATGTTCTTTTCCAATAGAAAACCAAAAAATCCTTACATAATCATTAGTAGCATGATAATATAGTGAAAATACATTAAAAATACCCCAAAGAATGAAATATAGAACAAAAATACATTAAAAATACCCCCAAGAATGAATTTGAATATATTAATATTTTTGTATATTTACAATAAATGTATATTACAATGTTTTTCCTTTTGTGGAAAAGTTTACATTCATTAAATTGGGCAATCCTTTAAAGATTGTGTCATGGAACATATATAGATGACATCAACCACAACTGCATCACTAAATCTTTCATTGTTGAACATTTATTTTATCTCTAATCATTTAATTTTTTACAAACAAACTAAAATCTTGGGCATAGCTCTTTGTTACACCTCTTGCATTATCCTTGATCTGAATATGTAAACTTGAAGATTTTTAACAATTTGCAAGTGAAAATTATGTGTTTTGGGTAGAGGATCTATTTTCTAAACACATAAAACAAGTGAATTTAAAGAAAATTTACAGCGAAACAGAGATAAAATAAGGATATCTGAAACACAACCCAAAACATGATAAAAGAGTTCAACCCTCTTCTGGGACAGATCTCCTGGTCCAACTTCCAATGCAGGGCCTCTTTCATTAAGTGATCATAAGTGTGTTTACATGATTTTACATTATTCAAAAAACAAAAATGATGTCTTCAATGGGTTTAACACTATCAAAAATCCCCATATGGGTTCTTTTTGCACCTCATTTCGCCAAAAATTGAGTAAGTTATGCCTGTTACAAGTTTTTCCCAAATTATATGGCTAGTCATCCTATAATTCGATCCAAATCTAGCTTGAGCACCCCAAACCCAGGAACAGTGTGCAAACTTGGCCTACAATCCTCCCCGATGGGTGAAATTGTAGGACCCTTAATCCACACATTAAGCCCACAGTTCCAAAAAACTTGGTCACGTTGGTGCATACGACCACATTAGGGGTCGAGATTCCAGGCCTAACTCCGCCAACTTTTTAATCACCTCTGATAAGGCTGCACTCCTGGACACATTGGGTCTCGGTGACTTTGAGATAGCCCCCTTATCTCCTTCGTGCCTACGGTCCTGTGGCTATCATGTGCCTTGGGGGTTCACTCCTTCCTCTTTTCTACGTGCCCAATGTTATGGGGTGCCATGTGACCCCAAGGCTAGCCCATTAAACTTTATCGCCATGATTCTTTGCGTTGGGATTTGACTGTGTTGTTTGTGGGGTGTTGTGATCGTGGGTCGAGCTAATGCTAGCCCCTTGGCCCCTCCGCCTGCAGTCCTGTGGGCGCTGGGGTGGCCAAGGGCTAGGGCTTAGCCTGGCCCCCTTCCCCATATGTGTTACCATTAAACTTTAAATAACACCCATCCGCCATATTTATTAAGCAACACTTGTGGCGCGGTGGTGGAGCACTGTGTTTCCACTCCGGAGGTTTGTTGTTTGAATCCCATGGAGGCTTGATCTGGCTATAAACCAAATTTTTCTAAATAAGAGGAGGACATGTGGTAGCCACTGATTGGCCCACATCGCTCTCCCTCATTGGTCCATCACAACAACCAATGAACCAATAAAAAATGACCATACACGAGCCAATAATAACAAGACAAGTGTCATCCATCCATAGGTCCTCATAAACACAGTCAAATGGCCAGTCAACATACAAACTGCTTATTGGGTGTACTTGCAACTTCAACTTTTAAAATTTTAGTTGTTTGAAAAATCAACCAGAACATGATATGAGGAGCATATGATATCGGTTTTGAGTGAAACGAGTTGTGTTCGATTCAGATCATCGAAATATATTTAGTCTTTTAGGTTTCGAGCTCTATTGCACACTTGATTTTTAAGAACTAAATTGATCCCCTCGATAACTCCTCCCCATTGGAAGCTCCTGGACCTCCAAAAGCTCATTTTCAGTCAACAATTAGATGAGGGTATAGTTCCCTCACCCTTCCAACCTCAATCTAATTAGCTTTTCTTTCATTTGTCTCTTTGATCTTTTCATGAAAGTACATCACTTTCCCTGATATTGGAGTCCTTATATTGCTGTCAAAGATGACATCTTTGTACAATTTTCCAAGATATGCAGAACCAAAAACTTCCATTGAAGGAATCTGAACATTCCCTCCTCGGTCTACAATCAATGGAAACTTAAACAATTTTAAGTTCCTTTCACCTTAAACATTGTCGTCATGACGATGCTTAGCATTTCTAGCCTTGCACTTGGCTTGATTCTTTACCAAATGTGATCGCCATCACCATGCACCATCCTATTGGAAATAATACTGAGAGGGGGGGTGAATCCGTGTTATCTAATCAATAAAACTTTTTCATATTCATACTTCAGAATCATATACGCTACTTCAGTTAAGTATACCCGCGTATATACGCCACTGTGTCTATTGCAACTAGCGTATAACCATTAAACTCATGATTCAATTATGTGATCTTCAATGTATGCATCAGAACATTATTAGCCATATTAATAGTCAATAGTAGCAGTAAAACAGATAGATCAACACACATAAGCAACACACATGAACACCATGATATAAGGTGGAAACCCAATGTGGGTGAAAACCACCTGCTGCAATTCGTTTCTATATTCCTTTATTAAGAAACTTCTTTTACAATGTACTGGTGCAGTCCTTTACCAGCACGTAGGCTACAACCTGCAGAAGGCTACAACCTTCTCTCGTTCTCCAAACTCTCCTGGAAGGGAGCTCCAACCCCCTTTGCTCTTATACTAGCTAAGATACTAGTACGTAGGCGCCGGCCTACAATCTTCTCTCCTCCGGGTACCACGTTTCATACATTTTCAGACTGGATACTCCTGAAGCACAACACATAATCTGAAAGGCCACGTTTCATCCAATTTTCATACTGTACCCATAACTATCATTGAAGCTCAAAATAATCACTACTAGCATCATCAATTTCTGAATCACTGAAACACTAAAACCCTGTCAACAACACAGTCACCAGAACACAGAGCAGAACTCTGCAATAACAATCAAAACCAACTGTACCATCAAAAACATGCATCAGAGTGCATACGCTACTTCGAAGTGCCGAACCTGCATGTATACGCAACTTCATCAAGATGAACCAGCGTATATGTCATTAATCACTTATTCATAACTTTGCTGCACTTCCTGACTTCAGACATAACCAGATCATTACATATACAAGGATAATATATGTGTTAGCACCCAGATCTAGTCTATCAGATCACATAAATATGAGTCATTATGATCCTGATCCATATTGGTTCTCATCCATCAATACACAATAATCCAACCAAGATATGCAGAATACTGACATCATTAAACTGTCATCAGAACTCATCAACAGTCAGAACCATCTGTAACTTCAGACATCATAGCTCAAATGGTATACGCTACTACAATGAACCAAACCTGCGTACATACGCGCTTACGCCAAAGCCAACCCGCGTACAGATCTATAAATATTCAATCATGACTTGCAGCGATTTCAGACTTAAGTTAAACCCAGTTTAGATCATTACATGCATCAGTAGATCTATCCTTAGATCTTGTTCTCCATCAATCGGTGAGATCCCTCCTTAGCTCAGATCAAGTAATGCATCATCAACCCATAACCTGCATACTGGATCTCATACTTCATCAGATATCTTAGTCTTTTCAGATACACTTGCCTAATGATCTTCTTCTCCTTTTATAGTCTTAGGCCTTGCTCAATACCATGGTCCAAAACCATAATAAATCAATACCAAGGGCCCAATACTTGGGATCAACACAGTTGTCGAGATACCATGGTCCAAAACCATAGGTTCAAATACCGAGGACTAACTACCACGGACCAAAAGTAAGTTCTCCAATATATATGCGCTTTTCCTTGCATGAAAGTGCGTGTATATGCATATGCGCCTTTGTAACGTCTAACCTGCGTGTATACGCGGTTTGGTCACAATGAACCTGCGTATATGTATTTTCTCTTCATTCTTGTAGTCTGATCATCAAATCCTTGCTGCTAACCTTCTGCACTATGATTTGTCATCTGTGTGATTTGCCATCAAGGAAAACACTTGTCTCATAATTCCAACAATCTCCCCCTTTGGACTTGATGGCAAAGCTAAGTTGTCATACTGAGAACTGTCATCTAATTCCTTTGAGCCGTCCTGCATCCCATGTATTCTGTCACATCTGATATCTCTTCTGTAGATTCATCTAGTTATATATATAAGTGAGTTGATCTTCTATGAGTGGGTTGCCACCAAGTACAACACATGCATCACAATGCCAACAATCTCCCCCTTTGGACTTGATGGAAACAACACCAAATCACTCTCCCCCTTTGGCATCAAGGGCAAAGGGTGGACCAAGATATTCTCTTTCCTTGATAAACATTCTGCTGTCCATACTCCCCCTGAATACCTACTGAAATATCTGAATGAGCTCCCCCTTTGTATATGCCAGGGTGTACCAATCTGCCCATGCTCCCTCTGAGTACATGTTGAAAGCTCCGCTCTTGCTGAAGTGTGCTGTTCATTCTCCCCCTGACTGTAAGCAAGGTTTGCAAAAAAATGTTCTACAAGAAGAACCATGACTTATACATCATGAAAGACCTTCCTATCACCAAAAGACTCAATACATACATCCATCACCCAACGAAGTGGGGATCATCCACCCAACTAAGTGGGGATACATCAGAAATTTACATATGAAAACCAAGTTCATTACATGTTCATCCCAGGCATAGTGGGAAAACCAAAATAGGCTGTTACATGACCTTGACACCATGAAAGAGATACCACAAAAGAGATACATGACATAGAGATGAAATATCTAGAATAAGACATATGAAAGTCACCAATAACTAATAGCTGCAGCATCTGTCAGCAACCAAGATTTCCTTTTGTTCTCCTTCTACAGCTGATCCACCTGAAATCAAACCAACATATACGCGACTATATCCACAGGAACAAGCGTATATACGCGGATCCTCCTCATGAAACTCGCGTACAACCACTTTCAGATCAGCAATTTGTAAAGGTCCTATGACAGGGTATGTCTGCAGATAGATACCAACTCATCATCATAAAATCACTCACATTATATCATATGTGTAAAACACCATAGCCATCAAGATCATCCATGTATCATCACTTGGGAATATATGCATCAATCAACATATGTAAGTATCAACCTATCATCATATAGGTAGAACTCATCATCATCATGTCTCCAACAATGCAACTTTGAGTAATCATGCATGTATCCAGCACTATGTATCTTGGGCTCAAGATCATTTGTCAAGGCTTCTTTATATCATCAACATCAACAATCCTCATCCACATGAGCGCTAAGAACCATAGGAATCTTGCATCATGATCTTTATGCATATGACGACAGCAGCATATGAGAGACTCATCATCAAGTAATGAAGTTCTGTATTCAAGCTTTGTACTTCTCCTTATCATGATCACCATATATATGCACCATCTAAGAATCAATCCACAAATATGATTTGAACATCAACTATGTAACCCCAAGAATCATATGAGATTTTATCATGGACAACTCATAACCATATCATAGAAAGATATATCATTTAGCTATATAAGCATCATCACGAAGCACTATTAACCATAATTCCAACAATGAATTATTAAAGGCATATGCTCCCCCTCAACCTGTGCCATCTGTTAGATCTGATCATGCATATATCAGAAATAAGCATCAAGACATCATCATCATCAAGTTAGGATCAAAACACTTCTAGACATCTTACAAGTATCAAAACATTTCCACACATCCTCAGCAGACTGTAACTATTAACCAATAGAGCAAATAATGGACTAAATCATATCAGATCCTTTTTCTGAGTCCGTCCCCACTGCTTTTCCTCAGACTGACATATATGTGACTTTGCAGTGTCTAACTCGCGTATATATGCGACTTCCCTTTATGGAACTTGCGTATGAGATTCAGGATACTGAAGTTTTATACTTTCAGCTCCCTCTGAGTCTGTTATGTTTGTGCTATGCTGTATCTGAGTACATTATGCTGTGCCACATCTTTCTGACTGTACTTCCTTCTTCTTCCATATCTTCAAGTGTGATGATGTTTTCTCCTTTTGGTGTGATGTCTGTCCTTTGTTCCTACATTCGTTTGTTATATGTCCAAGCTTGTTACATGCATAACATCTTACATGTTTCATATTCCTCCTGTAGTAATCAGCAGCTTTGTGACCAAACATATTGCAAGAAAAACAATATCCATTAAAGTACCTGGAATGTGATGATCTTTTTATGTGATGATCTTGAACCATTCTTCTTCTGCATCTAGATGCAACATGTCCAAGATTATGACATTCATAACATTCAATATTATTCATCTGAGTAAATGGCCGACTATTACTTCCATAGATAGGAGTAAAAGATTTTCTTTGAAGAATCTCTTTCCTTGATTGTGGACCTCTCATCTCTCTTATCTCCTTGTTGATCATTTTAGATTTCTCTTTAGAGTTCCTTGCCTCACCTTGTGAACTAGATTCACCTTCAACAGATTCATGAAAACCAAGACCAGTCTTGATAGCAGGAGACCTTTGACTACTAAGAATATCATCCAAGGCTTTAGTACTATCTTGAAATCTCAACAGTTTATCCTTTTCTTCTAATTTACCTTTCAAGATATTTACCTCAACTTGAAGTTGTTCCTCTTTTTCTAGACATTGCTTCTTCATGTCTTCTTCAGCTTTCCTTCCTTCTTCCAACTGATGCCTTAGTTTGAGAATCTCCTTTTCTTGTTCTTCATTCAGATCCTGCTGCATTTGACAAATTCTGAAGGCACATTCCAGCTGAGATTTTAAGCTGATAACTTCGTTTACCTATTTTTCAATAGCTTGGAGTAGATCTTTATTCTGCTTCTTTGATTCTTCAAGATCTTCCTTTAGCGAGCGGTTCGTGGCTTCAAGACTTTCATAGTAACTGGATCTATCTCTGAGTTTCTTGATGGTTGTGCTTCTTTCATTGACTTCATCTCTTAGTGATGTTGCTTCATCCTGCAACTTTTGATATTTGTCCTTGAATAACTTCCTTACCTTGTTTCCTTCCTCTAGTTGGGCCTTTAGTTTGGTAGCTTCTTCTTTGAAGTCACATTCCCTTTTGTTCAATAGATCTTGTTGATCTCTGATTTTATCTGAAAGCCTTTTAAATTCTGCCTCTATTTGATATCTTTCTTGTTCACCCATAAGAGCAAATTCAGTTGTTTCACTATCACTTTCATCTTTTCCAAATGGATAGATAGCTGGGACATCAGAGGATAGCAAATTCATACCTGATAGTTCATCTTCATTCTGAAATGATTTTGAATCTGAAGAGCTTCTTATACCTAATCCCCAATCAATTCTCCCACTGTCATAGTTCTTCTGAGATGTCTTCTTCTTCTTAGGTGCTTTCTTCTTAAGCTTCTTTCCCATAGTTCCACGGATCTCCTTCAAGTGATCAAGCTTCTACAAAAGGACCTGCTCTGATACCAATTGTTGGAAATAATACTGAGAGGGGGGGTGAATCGGTATTATCTAATCAATAAAACTTTTTCATATTCATACTTCAGAATCATATACGCTACTTCAGTTAACTATACCCGCATATATATGCGACTGTGTCTATTGCAACTAGCGTATAACCATTAAACTCATGATTCAATTATGTGATCTTCAATGGATGCATCAGAACATTATTAGCCATATTAACAGTCAATAGTAGTAGTAAAACAGATAGATCAACACACATAAGAAACACACATGAACACCATGATATAAGGTGGAAACCCAATGTGGGTGAAAACCACCTGCTGCAATTCGTTTCTATCTTCCTTTATTAAGAAACTTCTTTTACAATGTACTGGTGCAGTCCTTTACCAGCACGCAGGCTACAACCTACAGAAGGCTACAACCTTCTCTCATTCTCCAAACTCTCCTGGAAGGGAGCTCCAACCCCCTTTGCTCTTGTACTAGCTAAGATACTAGTACTAGGCGCCGGCCTACAATCTTCTCTCTTTCGGGTACCACATTTCATACATTTTCAGACTGGATACTCCTGAAGCACAACACATAATCTGAAAGACCACTTTTCGTCCAATTTTCATACTAGACCCATAACTATCATTGAAGCTCAAAACTATCACTACTAGCATCATCGATTTCTGAATCACTGAAACACTGAAACCCTGTCAACAACACAGTCACCAGAACACAGAGCAGAACTCTGCAATAACAATCAAAACCAACTATACCATCAAAAACATGCATCAGAGTGCATACGCTACTTGGAAGTGTGAAACCTGCGTGTATACGCAACTTCATCAAGATGAACCAGCGTATATGTCATTAATCACTTATTCATAACTTTGCTGCACTTCCTGACTTCAGACATGACCAGATCATTACATATACAAGGATAATGTATGTTTTAGCACCCAGATCTAGTCTATCAGATCACATAAATATGATTCATTATGATCCTGATCCATATTGGTTCTCATCCATCAATACACAATAATCCAACCAAGATATGCAGAATACTGACATCATTAAACTGTCATCAGAACTCATCAACAGTCAGAACCATCTGTAACTTCAGACATCATATCTCAAATGGTATACACTACTACAATGAACCAAACCTGCGTACATACACGCTTACGCCAAAGCCAACCCGCGTACAGATTTATAAATAAGTACTAGTTAGGTCTATAGCCATCTTCTTGATTAATTTTATCATGGTGCCTTTAGATTTCAATTGCTAAAAGGATAATGCAATAGGTGTAATAGGGAGCTAAGGCCAATATTTTAGTTTGATTGTAAAATGTTAAATCATTAGAGTTAAAATAAATTTTCAAATATTTAGTGATGCAATTGTGGTTGGTGTCATCTATATGTTCCTTGACACAATCTTTAAAAGATGGCCCAATTTGACCAATAGTAAATAAACAAAAATATTAATAAATTCAAATTCAAATTGCAAATAATGTTATACTATATACTTAAAAGTTACAAAACATTGTACTCAAAGCATATAAAGCGTATATAAATCTTACTAATTATAAATATTAAAATAATTACACATAACCTTTAATGACCTACTAGAACAATTACATACTATATTTAATTACGAATTACTAACTGTAAATTTAACTTTCATAAATATTCATATTTGATATATATTTTGACAAAATATATATTATTTATATTTGTAATAAAATCACCAAATTTTAGAACAATTACTAGAAAAACAAACCAACTTCTAAAACAATTACAAGAAAAGCAAATTAAATTGGATTTATAAAATAGTACAAGAATAAGTATCACCAACTTCTAAAACAATTTCCCGTAAAACAAATTAAATTGAATTTATAAAATAGTACAAGAATTAGTATGGCTCACTATTTTGATGGATGCAATCACATATATTTGATCATCTAAGAACATTGCACTAGCTTGGCGGATGCAATCACATTTTATAGCACTTAATGAAAGAGGCCTTGCATTAGAAGTTGGACCAGGAGATGTAGCCCAAGAGAGGGGTGAACTCTTTTATCATGTTTTGTGTTATGTGTTTCATATATGCTTATTTTGTCTTTGTTTGACTATAAATTATGGTTAAATTCACTTTTTTTGTGTTTAGTAAATTGATTCTCTACCGAAAACACATAATTTTCACTTGCAAATTGTTAAAAATCTTCAAGTTCACATATTCAGATCAAGGATAATGGAAGAGGTGTAACAAAGAGCTAAGGCCAAGGTTTTAGTTTATTTGTAAAAAATAAATCATTAGAGATAAAATAAATGTTCAACAATGAAATATTTAGTGATGCAGCTATGGTTGGTGTCATCTATATGTTCCTTGACACAATCTTTAAAGGATTTCCCAATTTAACCAATGTAAACTTTTCCCCAAAAGGAAAAACATTGTAATATACATTTATTGTAAATATACAAAAATATTAATATATTCAAATTCATTCTTAGGGGTATTTCTAATGTAGTTTTGTTTGGTATTTCATTCATTGGGGTATTTTTAATTTAGTTTCACTATATTATCATGCTACTAATGATTATGTAAGGAGTTTTTGGTTCTCTATTGGAAAAGAACATGAATTTTGTATCATGTTTCATTATGACTTGAGGTATAGTTTTAAAAATAGGATTTGGGTTAGGATTCACATTTATATTGCCACTACATTTTTTGATCTTTCCCATATCATTTCAATGTGCCTTAGGTCTCACGCTAAGAGGTTGTAACAATAACCATGCCTTTTTTCATGTCGTAATTTGTGTGGTAAAATATACCCTTCATAGGTGCCCTAGATTAGCAATCGATTTCTACCTTGGTGCCCATGCTACATTCATTTGTAGGCATATGAATCCTCTTTACATCCCACCATGACATCAAACTTGAGCCTCATGCCTCTCTTTGTCTTTTATTTATGGCCATCTATTACCCTTACAAGGTGTGATAAAGGAAAGTGTTCCCTCTGTGAACATAGGCAACCCCTCTAGCCCTAGAGTGGGCCTAGTCAGAGCAAAGACAAAACAACAATCGATTCCCTTAAATAGTCATCGTTGGAGGCCTACCTCAAATCGGTGGTTTATACACAAGATATAGGAAATCGTCATTGATTGTATTAAAAATGAAACAAGAGAAAACTCACAACCATGCCTTGACCTCGCAAGTCTTCTTGGAGGGTCCAGTCAGTATATTCCTTCAAGCATTCACTCTTAAGGATGGGTCTCCCAATAGGAAAATAGCTCTCTCTCTCTATCAAGCCCTCATGCAAAGCTAAGATACTCCAAAACCTATTATCAAACTATTAACAATTCCACACTTGTCACACTCACACCAAAGCTATCTACTTTGCTTCAAACCAAACTCAAAACTAGCAGCTCCCAACAAAAGAACTAAAGAACTAGCCGATCATAGCAATGGTGAGTGATTTAATAAGAGAAGAATTCTCCATGAAATGAGGGAGAGGGAGCTTATCCTTAAGGGAGGTTGCACAAGAGGCGGAACCACCATCCCAGAGGAGGAAAAGTGACCCAAACTGACCCAAAAACTAGCTCTAGAAACATCCAAAAGGCCAACTGTTTGAACAAATTCACCAATTCTGGATCGTCGCAAGTCATGAACTAAGGATCAACGACGACATCGCAAGGAGGCATTGCATGCAGACCAATCGTCGTGACAAGAATCTTGAAGACTTGCGCTGAGCCCTAAAATTTCGTCGTAGGAAACAAGTGTACACCTGCGACGACGCCGCAACAATACAGTTCATGATAGGGAATCGTCGCTGATTTTAATGGTTTACTAGCGATGATGTAGAAACTTAGGAAAAGGGTCAATTCTTCAGCATCAGAGAGCATTGTTTAATATTTTTTCATAAGTGGGAAGATATGGACATGTGTATTTATACATGATACAGCAGAGGGACTGAGATGAGGACAATGACAAATTACTGTGTAACAGATGCCCCCTAAAGCATGAAGCCTGAGAGAGTGGGAGGGGTGAAATGCTTTACAAAACCATGACCGAACTGGAACACCACCTTGAAGAACCTGCAGATGGGAGTACAACTGATATCTATGATAGTGAAATACACGTAGTCTAGGCATGGGTGTAGCCATCCAAAAGACATATGAAAATTGGTCTGTGGTATGGATGCAACCACCCAGTTGATACAACCAAATATAATGATAAAGGTATGGTCGCAACCATCCATGAAGACTCAGGTATGGTCGCAGCCATCCAATCAAAGAGTCATGTATGTAATCACGAACCAATCCATGCAGCCCGAACATATGTAAGCTTAGTCTGGGGTCTTGAAACCCTAACCGATCTTAGTACAAATTCTAGCATGCGAACAAATGTGTTGATGTCAAGCATGATAGAAATTTGCTTGATTACCAGTCAATAATGAAAATCGTTAGCAAGCACGAGAGAAACCACCAATAATGACAATGGATTTCAAAGTACGGCCAGTATAATCCACTAAGTGTGAAGAATGGGCTGCAGTCGAACACTCGTGGAATCACCCAATTGAAGACCAATGACGAAAGTCAGTCGTCAGGCGCGAAGAACTTGCCATTGAGGCATGCGAGCTCCAAGGTACCGAAAGGGATCTCTAGATCCACCTCTTGGATAATGAGCTGATGTTGACAGGAGATGATCCATTGCAGGAGGGCCATAATGTTTCCCCCATCAATGACACGAGACACTGAACAAGCAATATATGGTGAAATAGAGAATCAGAGGAGGAGGTTAAGGGTGTAAACTGCAAAAGGATTATACTATTGAACATATTGGCGACACGACTCCGGAATGCGGCAGCATTTTGGTACCAAGGGATTGGAGGTCTGACAGAGATGACATGGATCAGATGGAATGAGGCAAAATGGCAACCCAAAAAATCCTGGAAGGCCAATGACGATGTGAGGATATCCCAACCCGACGAGAAGCAAAAGTGTCGATGTTCAAGAGTGACTAGTTGCCATAGGTAACCAATGACGACTTCCAAATTTCCCCCCACCATTACTGGCAAGTACCTCAATTATTTTTGAAAAACAAGCTTGAAGGGGATAGCATATGCTTGTGATATAAGTTTGACCTTCAGACGAATCCAACCTAGTGATAGTTTAACGAGCCCTGGGGAGGAGAAGCTCGAGTCTCATAATGGTGACGAGTCCAATATTGTCAGGGTTTAACAAGTTTGACACAGGTAAAACTCGGAGTATTTTTCATGTTTAGAGAGTTTGAAAAAGACACGGAAAAGAAAACTCCAAGGGGGGTCCTTTTTCGTAAATTTGTGTCCCTCGAGCCCGAAAAAATAGAAATCAATACTCGAGAGAACTGCTTAACCATTATGACCAAGGAGAAATTTTTGTAATTAGTGGTCCCGATTTGAAAAAGTAAAAAAAAAATGATTGAAGACACGTTGTTTCATTACCAATATCAAACTCGAAACGGCAAAAGTCCGGTGATCTTTTCATGTTTATGTGGTCAGAAAAGAGTTTAAAGTGGACCACCTTTTATCCAGTAAACGAGTCAAAAAGGGAAAAACTCAGCAATATTTTCATCTTTTACGAGTCATAAAAGAGCTTAAAGGAGACTCGCCCTGGAGGAACGAGTGGTATAAAGGGTAGCAACTGGTTCTGACAATGGTGGAATTGCTCAAAACATGTAATGGTCAAGAGGTTGGCTAATAAAACCACTCATCGCTGCGGTCCCTTAGGAAAGGAAAAAACAAACAAGGGAAAGCATATGATCAGCCAAAGAGATGGCGATGATGAAATGAAAACAACCAAGGCTCATCTAGCAGAATTTAGCAGATAAAAATGGCAATCATGAGGTGTAAATACTTAGTTTTTCTTTTTCATTCACAACATACTTATCATTACTATGTTTAATAGCATACATTTAACAACATATTTTAAGTGAACACAATTTGATTCATGAGCAATTCATATAATTTAACAATAACAAGAAAAAAATGTGGTTACGGTGGTTTGGTTGCAGTGTTCCTCCAGGACCACCCAACTAAATATGCTACCCTTCTAACTAGAAAGCTCCTATCTAGCTTCCTAGTGTAGAGAAGTTATGTAGGTTCCCTTTCCCTCCTAGCCCATGTCCAAACCGTATTCATAGTGTGTTCGCGTTCTCAGAGACAACACACTCTCGATGCCCCACTTCCTTCCACCCACTTTTCCATGACAAAATGGTTTCCCATCCCCCATCCACCACCCTAATTAGTGCCACCTAATTCTCATTCATGATCCTCTAGCTGCTAACACCTTACCTCTTGCACCTACCCGACCGGACCCCCCGCCCCAATTAATACCTTAGGTGGTTAAGTCATTTACCCACCCCTTTAATGCAATAAAAGAATAATATAATCTTTTAAAGGTGTCGGTGGATTTTTAAGCCCAACATTTTGAAGCTTGTTTAGATACCACATCTGAGATCCCCTTTTATGGGTCTCAAGCTCGTAAAAAAAACTTAGCAAAAAAAAAAAAAACATTTTTTATTTATTTTAGTTGCATACTTAGTTTTTATTTTTCATTCACAACAGACTTATGATTACTATGTTTAATAGCATAAATTTAACAAACACATTTGAAATGAGCACAATTTGATTCATAAGAAATTCATATAATTAACAAGAAAAAAACTTGGTTACGTTGACACAGAGTAGTGTTCCTCCTATGAAAATCTGATTGAATATCCCAATGTTGTTATGGTGGCTTGATTGCAGTGTTCCTCCTAAATATGCCACCCTGCCAACTAGAAATCGCCTATCTAGCTTTCTAGTGCAAAGAAACCCCATGCAAAATTCATAAGTTTCATTTCCCTCCTAACTCATGTCCATACCGTAATCGTAGTGTATTCGAGTTCTTAGAGACAACACCCTCTCCTTCCCCCTTATCAAAATCCACTTCCGTATTCAAAACTCTGTTTTTCCTTCCATCGACCCTTCTTTCCCCCACTTTTCATGACAAAATGATATCATGTTTAACTTAAAAAAAATTGCACTTATCTCCCATGAAAAAACACATAGACAATAGCTAACTTTTCATCAAAATCTAACCATGGACCCTCCTTTTACAAAAACCTTTTTTGCTTTTTGGAAATTCATCACCACCTTGTCAAAAATCATGCTCAAAGTTAATAACTAAAACAAAAAAAATCATTAAATATTTAAATCTAGAAAGAAATGTTGCAAAGATTCGTTCATATCCACCAACCATGATAGCTAAGTTTAAATGAGAGGTTTTTGGAATTTGATAAACGAACCATTACAAGAAAGGCAAATTAAATTGAGTTTATAAAATAGTACAAGAATAAGTATCACCAACTTCTAAAACAATTTCCCGTAATACAAATTAAATTGAATTCATAAAATAATACAAAAATTAGTATGGCTCACTATTTGGATGGATAGAATCACATATATTCGATAATCTAAGAACATTGCACCAGGTTGGCCGCTGCAATCACAACTTCTGCTACAGTACATAGCTCTTGAATTCCACATCAAGCCTTTGAAAGACATAACCACATTTGTATTTGCCAAGTAAGAAGCCAATAGTTGATGGAATTTGTGACTTTAATGCATACGTTATGACTACTGAAATTCTTGGCAATCTAGTCCAATTTCAGTGAATGCTGCAATAAGTTTAGGAACAATTTTAAGTAATATAAGCTTGAAGCCAGCAAAAGTAGCACCCGGATTTTCAGATTCTTCTCCAACAATTGTACAATTCTCTGATAGTGATCCAACTGGAGCCCCTTTGATATAAGCATCACACGCACGAAGAATACAGTGACCGCATTTTTGAAAATGCCCTTTAACAAACATCTCAAAATGTTGCACAGATGATGAGCATGGGTGTATTTAGAATCATTCCTAGACAAAGAATGATTAAACAAGATGACTGTAAATGAAAATCTCGCGAGATTTCTACCTTTGGAGGCTTTCGTAATACGTACAACATTGACTTGCACGATAGGAGAAAAGAGTTTTCTTTGTAGGCTAACGAGTTCTTCTCCCCTATCGCTGAACCAATCTGTTTCTCAAATCCAGGTTCATTAAAATAAGGATTATCATTTAGTACCAATCCTTGAATAGAAACAAGTAGTTGTAAAACGTTTGATGACAATGGGTTCCACACTTCATTCCCTTTGCCTGTCCATGTGTTTAAAAGACTCAGACAGACTTTTCAATTCAAGAATTTGAATTTGAATTTAAGCTGATAACTTCGTTTACCTGTTTTTCAATAGCTTGGAGTAGATCTTTATTCTGCTTCTTTGATTCTTCAAGATCTTCCTTTAGCGAGCAGTTCGTGGCTTCAAGACTTTCATAGTAACTGGATCTATCTCTAAGTTTCTTGATGGTTGTGCTTCTTTCATTGACTTCATCTCTTAGTGATGTTGCTTCATCCTGCAACTTTTGATATTTGTCCTTGAATAACTTCCTTACCTTGTTTCCTTCCTCTAGTTGGGCCTTTAGTTTGGTAGCTTCTTCTTTGAAGTCACATTCCCTTTTGTTCAATAGATCTTGTTGATCTCTGATTTTATCTGAAAGCCTTTTAAATTCTGCCTCTATTTGATATCTTTCTTGTTCAACCATAAGAGAAAATTCAGTTGTTTCTCTATCACTTTCATCTTTTCCAAATGGATAGATAGCTGGGACATCAGAGGATAGAAAATTCATACCTGATAGTTCATCTTCATTCTGAAATGATTCTGAATCTGATTCTGAATCTGAAGAGCTTCTTGTACCTAATCCCCAATCAATTCTCCCACTGTCATAGTTCTTCTGAGATGTCTTCTTCTTCTTAGGTGCTTTCTTCTTAAGCTTCTTTCCCATAGTTCCACGGATCTCCTTCAAGCGATCAAGCTTCTACCAAAGGACCCGCTCTGATACCAATTGTTGGAAATAATACTGAGAGGGGGGGTGAATCGGTATTATCTACTTAATAAAACTTTTTCATATTCATACTTCAGAATCATATACGCTACTTCAGTTAACTATACCCACATATATACGCGACTGTGTCTATTGAAACTAGCGTATAACCATTAAACTCATGATTCAGTTATGTGATCTTCAATGGATGCATCAGAACATTATTAGCCATATTAACAGTCAATAGTAACAGTAAAACAGATAGATCAACACACATAAGAAACACACATGAACACCATGATATCAGGTGGAAACCCAATGTGGGTGAAAACCACCTGCTGCAATTCGTTTCTATCTTCCTTTATTAAGAAACTTCTTTTACAATGTACTGGTGTAGTCCTTTACCAGCACGCAGGCTACAACCTACAGAAGGCTACAACCTTCTCTCATTCTCCAAACTCTCCTGGAAGGGAGCTCCAACCCCCTTTGCTCTTGTACTAGCTAAGATACTAATACTAGGCACCAACCTACAATCTTCTCTCCTCCGGGTACCACATTTCATACATTTTTCAGACTGGATGCTCCTGAAGCACAACACATAATCTGAAAGGCCACATTTCGTCCAATTTTCATACTGGACCCATAACTATCATTGAAGCTAAAAACTATCACTACTAGCATCATCGATTTCTGAATCACTGAAACACTGAAACCCTGTCAACAACACAGTCACCAGAACACAGAGCAAAACTCTGCAATAACAATCAAAACCAACTGTACCATCAAAAACATGCATCAGAGTGCATACGCTACTTGGAAGTGCCAAACCTGTGTGTATACGCAACTTCATCAAAATCAACCAGCGTATATGTCATTAATCACTTATTCATAACTTTGTTGCACTTCCTGACTTCAGACATAACCGGATCATTACATATACAAGGATAATATATGTGTTAGAACCCAGATCTAGTCTATCAGTTCACATAAATATGAGTCATTATGATCCTGATCCATATTGGTTCTCATCTATCAATACACAATAATCCAACCAAGATATGCAGAATACTGACATCATTAAACTGTCATCAGAACTCATCAACAGTCAGAACCATCTGTAACTTCAGACATCATATCTCAAATGGTATACGCTACTACAATGAACCAAACCCGCGTACATACGCGCTTACGCCAAAGCCAACCCGCGTACAAATTTATAAATAAGTACTAGTTAGGTCTATAGCCATCTTCTTGATTGATTTTATCATGGTGCTTTTAGATTTCAATTGCTAAAAGGATAATGCAATAGGTGTAATAGGGAGCTATGGCCAATATTTTAGTTTGATTGTAAAATGTTAAATGATTAGAGTTAAAATAAATTTTCAAATATTTAGTGATGCAATTGTTGTTGGTGTCATCTATATGTTCCTTGACACAATCTTTAAAAGATGGCCCAATTTGACCAATAGTAAATAAACAAAAATACTAATAAATTCAAATTCAAATTGCAAATAATGTTATACTATATACTTAAAAGTTACAAAACATTGTACTCAAAGCATATAAAGCATATATAAATCTTACTAATTATAAATATTAAAATAATTACACATAACCTTTAATGACCTACTAGAACAATTACATACTATATTTAGTTACGAATTACTAACTGTAAATTTAACTTTCATAAATATTCATATTTGATATATATTTTGAAAAAATATATATTATTTATATTTGTAATAAAAATCAACAAATTTTAGAACAATTACTAGAAGAACAAACAAACTTCTAAAACAATTACAAGAAAAGCAAATTAAATTGGATTTATAAAATAGTACAAGAATAAGTATCACCAACTTCTAAAACAATTTCCCGTAAAACAAATTAAATTGAATTTATAAAATAGTACAAGAATTAGTATGGCTTACTATTTTGATGGATGCAATCACATATATTTGATCATCTAAGAACATTGCACTAGGTTGGCGGATGCAATCACATTTTATAGCACTTAATGAAAGAGGCCTTGCATTAGAAGTTGGACCAGGAGATGTAGCCCAAGAGAGGGGTGAACTCTTTTATCATGTTTTGTGTTATGTGTTTCATATATGCTTATTTTGTCTTTGTTTGGCTGTAAATTATGGTTAAATTCACTTTTTTTGTGTTTAGTAAATTGATCCTCTACTGAAAACACATAATTTTCACTTGAAAATTTTTAAAAATCTTCAAGTTCACATATTCAGATCAAGGATAATGGAAGAGGTGTAACAAAGAGCTAAGGCCAAGGTTTTAGTTTATTTGTAAAAAATAAATCATTAGAGATAAAATAAATGTTCAACAATGAAATATTTAGTGATGCAGCTATGGTTGGTGTCATCTATATGTTCCTTGACACAATCTTTAAAGGATTTCCCAATTTAACCAATGTAAACTTTTCCCCAAAAGGAAAAACATTGTAATATACATTTATTGTAAATATACAAAAATATTAATATATTCAAATTCATTCTTAGGGGTATTTCTAATGTAGTTTTGTTTGGTATTTCATTCATTGGGGTATTTTTAATTTAGTTTCACTATATTATCATGCTACTAATGATTATGTAAGGAGTTTTTGGTTTTCAATTGGAAAAGAACATGAATTTTGTATCATGTTTCATTATGACTTGAGGTATAGTTTTAAAAATAGGATTTGGGTTAGGATTCACATTTATATTGCCACTACATTTTTTGATCTTTCCCATATTATTTCAATGTGCCTTAGGTCTCACGCTAAGAGGTTGCAACAATAACCATGCCTTTTTGCATGTCGTAATTTGTGTGGTAAAATATACCATTCATAGGTGCCCTAGATTAGCAATTGATTTCTACCTGGTGCCCATGCTACATTCATTTGTAGGCATATGAATCCTCTTTACATCCCACCATGACATCAAACTTGAGCCTCATGCCTCTCTTTGTCTTTTATTTCTGGCCATCTATTACCCTTACAAGGTGTGATAAAGGAAAGTGTTCCCTCTGCGGACAGAGGCAACCCCTCTAGCCCTAGAGTGGGCCTAGTCAGAGCAAAGACAAAACAACAAACGATTCCCTTAAATAGTCATCGTTGGAGGCCTACCTCAAATCGGTGGTTTATACACAAGATATAGGAAATCGTCATTGATTGTATTAAAAATGAAACAAGAGAAAACTCACAACCATGCCTTGACCTCACAAGTCTTCTTGGAGGGTCCAGTCAGTATATTCCTTCAAGCATTCACTCTTAAGGATGGGTCTCCCAATAGGAAAATATCTCTCTCTCTCTATCAAGCCCTCATGCAAAGCTAAGATACTCCAAAACCTCTTATCAAACTATTAACAATTCCACACTTGTCACACTCACACCAAAGCTATCTACTTTGCTTCAAACCAAACTCAAAACTAGCAGCTCCCAACAAAAGAACCAAAGAACTAGCAGATCATAGCAATGGTGAGTGATTTTATAAGAGAAGAATTCTCCATGAAATGAGGGAGAGGGAGCTTATCCTTAAGGGAGGTTGCACAAGAGACGGAACCACCATCCTAGAGGAGGAAAAGTGACCCAAACTGAACCAAAAATTAGCTCTAGAAACACCCAGAAGGCCAACTGTTTGAACAAATTCACCAATTCTGGATCGTCGCAAGTCATGAACTAAGGATCAATGATGACATCGCAAGGAGGCATTGCATGCAGACCAATCGTCACGACAAGAATCTGGAAGACTTGCGTTGAGCCTAAAATTTCGTCGTAGGAAACAAGTGTAGACTTGCGACGACGCCGCAACAATACAGTTCATGATAGGGAATCGTCGCGGATTTTAATGGTTTACTAGTGACAATGTAGAAACTTAAGAAAACGGGTCAATTCTTCAGCATCAGAGAGCATTGTTTAATATTTTTTCATAAGTGGGAAGATATGGACATGTGTATTTATACATGATACAGCAGAGGGACTGAGATGAGGACAATGACAAATTACTGTGTAACAGATGCCCCCTAAAGCATGAAGCCTGAGAGAGTGGGAGGGGTGAAATGCTTTACAAAACCATGACTGAACTGGAACACCACCTTGAAGAACCTGCAGATGGGAGTACAACTGATATCTCTGATAGTGAAATACACGTAGTCTAGGCATGGGTGTAGCCATCCAAAATACATATGAAAATTGGTCTGTGGTATGGATGCAACCACCCAGTTGATACAACCAAATATAATGATAAAGGTATGGTCGCAACCATCCATGAAAGACTCAGGTATGGTCACAGCCATCCAATCAAAGAGTCATGTATGTAATCACGAACCAATCCACGCAGCCCGAACATATGTAAGCTTAGTCTGGGGCCTTGAAACCCTAACCGATCTTAGTAGAAATTCTAGCATGCGAAAAAATGTGTTGAAGTCAAGCATGATAGAAATTTTCTTGATTACCAGTCAATAATGAAAATCATTAACAAGCACGAGAGAATCCACCAATAATGACAATGGATTTCAAAGTACGGCCAATATAATCCAATAAGTGTGAAGAATGGGCTGAAGTCGAACACTCGTGGAATCACCCAATTGAAGACCAATGATGAAAGTCTGTCGTCAGGCGCAAAGAACTTGCCATTGAGGCATGCGATCTCCAAGGTACCGAAAGGGATCTCTAGATCCACCTCTTGGATAATGAGCTGATGTTGACAAGAGCTGATCCATTGCAGGAGGGCCATAATGTTTCCCCCATCAATGACATGAGACAAGGAATAAGCAATAGATGGTGAAATAGAGAATCAGAGGAGGAGGTTAAGAGTGTAAACTGCAAAAGGATTATACTATTGAGCATATTGGCGACACGACTCCGAAATGCGGCAGCATTTTGGTACCAAGGGATTGGAGGTCTGACAGAGATGACATGGATCAGATGGAATGAGGCAAAATGGCAACCAAAAAAACCCTGGAAGGCCAATGACGATGTGAGGATATCCCAACCCGACGAGAAGCAAAAGTGTCGATGTTCAAGAGTGACTAGTTGCCATAGGTAACCAATGACGACTTCCATATTTCCCCCCACCATTACTGGCGAGTACCTCAATTATTTTTGAAAAACAAGCTTGAAGGGGATAGCATATGCTTGTGATATAAGTTCGACCTTCAGACGAATCCAACCTAGTGATAGTTTAACGAGCCCTGGGGAGGAGAAGCTCGAGTCTCATCATGGTGACGAGTCCAATGTTGTCAGGGTTTAACAAGTTTGACACAGGTAAAACTCGGAGTCTTTTTCATGTTTAGAGAGTTTGAAAAAGACACGGAAAATAAAACTCCAAGGGGGGTCCTTTTTCGTAAATTTGTGTCCCTCGAGCCCGAAAAAATAGAAAACAATACTCGAGAGAACCGCTTAACCATTATGACCAAGGAGAAATTTTTGTAATTAGTGGTCCCGATTTGAAAAAGTAAAAAAAAATGATTGAAGACACGTTGTTTCATTACCAATATCGAACTCGAAACGGCAAAATTCTGGTGATCTTTTCATGTTTATGTGGTCAGAAAAGAGTTTAAAGTGGACCACCTTTTATCCAGTAAACGAGTCAAAAAGGGAAAAACTCAGCAATATTTTCATCTTTTACGAGTCATAAAAGAGCTTAAAGGAGACTTTCCCTGGAGGAACGAGTGGTATAAAGGGTAGCAACTGGTTCTGACAATGGTGGAATTGCTCAAAACATGTAATGGTCAAGAGGTTGGCTAATAAAACCACTCATCGCTGCGGTCCCTTAGGAAAGGAAAAAACAACCAAGGGAAAGCATATGATCAGCCAAAGAGATGGTGATGATGAAATGAAAACAACCAAGGCTCATCTAGTAGAATTTAGCGGATAAAAATGGCAATCATGAGGTGTAAATCAGGTATGGGTTCATTTTTACACAAGCTTGAACCATGGGGAACTCTCCTTGGATTCGGTTTCATGTTAACACAAGATTGAAACGAAAAACTACGCTTGTTATAGGTTCACATGCCCCCTGCATAACGATGCAAATCGAGGTACATGCCCCCTAAGCTTCATTGCATTCAATGAGGTGGATGGAATGAAGGTTTACTTTCGAGATCTTGGAAAGAAACGACTTGGATTTTACGAGATCTTAATCAAAGACTCGATTTTGAAAAGGGAGTTGTTTCATTTTTTAACGAGGTTGACACAGGAACAAATGGTCTTCGGACATTTGTTTCATTTTTTAACGAGGTTGACACAAGATCAAGAACTTTCCTCAATACTCGTTGATTCATTTTTTAACGAGCTTGACACAAGACCATGAACTATGCTCGTCACTCCTTGCCTCGTTTTTTAATGAGGTTGACATAGGAACAAACTATCCTCGTACTCCTTGATTCATTTTTTAACGAGCTTAACACAAGGTCAGGAACTGTGCTCACTATGCCCAGTTTCATTTGTGAGCGAGGTTGAGACGGGAACAAATTATCCTTGGGCCCTTGCTTCATTTTTTAATGAAGTTGACACAAGATCAGAACTATCCTTGGACTCCTTGTTTCATTTTTTAATGAGGTTGACACAAGATAGGAACCATCCTCTAGGCTCCTGTTCATAGGCCGTATGAAAACATGGCTCCCAGGAGATCTTCACCGGACGGAAGAAGAATTCTCTTGGAGAAACACATGTCATTAGACACCAATGACAGATTAGGTTCCAATGCCCCTAGTACATGATGTATGAGACCATCTGCATGAACATCAGCAGAGGCAGAGACGGAACGGGTAGCCACATAATTGACCTGTGGCAAGGAGGGGACTACTTGCGGATAAGAACTAATAGGGGATGATGGTTGTACAGGAGGCATCAGGTGACTAAAGAATGATAATTGATCGATAGTCACCATTCTTCCATCGTGCGCAAAACAAACCACATGGAAAAGTGAAGAAATAATAGCTCCCATGGCATAGGTATAATCATGGCCAAGGAGAAGACTAAAATCTAAAGCACCTTGCACAACCATCACATCTATATAGACAGTTTTGCCTCCCAAAGTAACAGGGAACTTTGGAAGGATCCTTAAAGGTTGAATAGTTCCTCCGTCAAATGCTAATAGATTTTGAGTGACAGGCACAAGTTGTGAGAGCCCATAGCTTGACAAGTAGTGAAAGGCATAAGACTAACCGATGCACCTGCATCCAAGATAGTGCTACGTACTACCTTATTATAGGTATGTATTGTAATCTGGAAAGGCACATAGGATGGAAGGCGGAAAGCAATCAAATGACTCTAGTCGAAGGAAATGACTGAACTACTTGGTGGGGGTACCATATGATTGGCCCCATGCTCTACAGGAACCGAAGAAGGACTCTCTGAATTAGCTGGGATAGGAGGGTCGTTCTTTGGCTCAGGAGAATCTGACGAGATGAGAAGAACATGAGTAGTATAATCATGATTCTCTTCCAGAACAAAGTGATCAACGGGTGGTGAATCCAAGTCGACACTCTTTCCGACCAATGGTTGGTCAGGAATAGGTTGAGCATAGCTAGGTTCGGGAAAATGAGGATGGACAAGAGAAGAATCGAAGTTAATCTCTTTGTCAACCAGGAGAGGGTCTAAAGAGATCCTCTGATAGCCAATTAGAAGTGTAGGCAAAGAAGCTATAAGACTTTCCAAAGTAGCTGAAGCTTTATCCATGAGCGGACAAAGGTGAAGGGGATGGTTTCCTTCACATAGCCTACAGGGGAATCGAATCTTTCCTTTCTTCTTACCACTACTAATTGAGGATTGAACATTGACATGAGCTTCAGAGGACGATGAGGGATGAGCCAGATTGTGAGACCATACTTCTAAGATCCTAGGAATGTCAGGCCAATCACGAAGAAGATGGTCACCCTTGCACAATTTACAAGGAAAATTAACCTTCCGCGGAGGAGCAGAAGGTGTTCCAACTTAAGATGTACTCAGGGAAATAGTTGCATGGGTGGCCTCGCGCTTATCGGACTTCTTCTTCTCCTTCGTCTTCTTCTTCTTCTTCTTAGTCTCCTGGTTACTAGATGTGGAACTTTCACCAGGCGAAGTGGGAGATGAAAATGAAAAAACAGGGGAAGAAGGCATAGGCTCAACCTTGGAATCATCATGTCATGATTTAGACGAAGGAGACGGTGGAACAGGAGTCATGACACTCGGGACCACTGAGGTTGAAAAAAACTAAATAGGCAAACTGATGGTTAACCTAGGCAAGGATAGTGTTGCCATATACGGAGCACCGGCATTTCCAAAAGTTGGAAACAAACTAGGATTTCCATCTGGGGGAAGACCTTGTCCAGTAGACTGGGGGAAAGTTGCCATCAGGAACGAGCTTGAAAAACACTCGTACTGTAACCAAGAACTTGAACTGTTACCAGGAATATTTCGTGGGCAGTAAATTTTATGACACAAGAACAAAACTTGACCTTTTCATGTTTCAAGAGTTGAGAAAAGGATGAAAAGGTGATTCTATCTCTTTCAGGGTTTAATGAGCCTAAAAGGACAAGTTCTCAAATGATCCTTTTCTTTTAGGGAGTCGAAAAGGAATGAAAGTGACTACTCTGGAGAACTAGGCAAAAGGTTGACCAGACAAACTGTAAAACTGCATATACACATTGGTGATCAAATGAAAGAGAAATGACCAAGGACTTTCCGTACGGCAATCAATCTTCCCAAATGCTGTCTTCGGTGTGTTACGGTTCACAGGGCGGCAGACACGACTTCCTATGGTGTAGGATGATAACTTACTGGGGTCTCCCGATATATACTCGACGGTACTGGGAGCACAAGTCCGTACTAGGTAGCTATTAAGTCACAGAAGGAGGAATCACCCAACCTTAAGTGAAAGCAATAGTGACTAGGTTTAATGATGGCGAAGCATGTCTCTAGCCTAGACCTCTAAATAATGTGCGTTAAGTTCCAATGTGTTGTTAAGTTCATTCAGTTAATTTTAGAGTTGATCTTGAACTAGGTTTTAGATTTCAAGCCCTATCGTATGTATATCAAAAACCCTAGGATGCAACTAGAATGAGTAAAGCATCTTTCAATTCGATGAACACCTACTTAAAGGAGGGTGGAAAGTTCATTCCCAAGAAAACACAAGCGAATGCAAACACTAATAAACACAATGCATCAATACAATAATCTCGCGATGCATCGATACTACTAATGAAAGATTTAGAGTTCGCTTTTCAATTTCTCAAACATGAAAATTTGAAATGCACATATACTTTGAATTTCGTATATCAAATGAATGCAATTCCTTAATTTTTTTTGTTTTGAATTTAAAGAGACAAACTATCAAGTGTGATCTGATCGATCCAAACAATTTTGATCTATGCTTGGTAGTGACGAAATCAAATCAATATAAAAAAATTGGTTCAATAATCAACACTAAAAATCAACCAGCAAGAAAACAAACAACGAAAAAGCCTTAAGCAAATCAATAAGACAATCGTGGATGAATCTTGGACAGAAAAGTAACCCAAACAAACGGTTTCTTGATGAAACCTCTAAAGAGCTAGGTCACATGGTCTAAAAACACAAGACTCACTCAATGAAACCAAAGAGACAATACCCTAACCAAAAGCAATCAGAACAAGCTGATGGGAGAGAGGAAACAACAGGAGATAAATAAGATTGGTGGATTCAGGAGGTAAAGTTGTAAATACAACTTTACAAGAATCGTTGCAGGTGTTACAATGACAACTAGAGATGTCATCGCAAGTGTTACACTGACAACTAGATACATCGTCGCAGGTGTTACACTGACAACTAGATACTTGTAGAAATTCTGAATAATATGACACATATTCACAGATATTATCCTGATTATACACTTATAAGCGAAACATGCATAATACATAACCTCCTCTACATTGATCATCAATTTACAGAAGCAGAAACATTCACAGGCGTACATAGAAGCATCAATCAAACTCATTAACACAGTATGTATCCCGGGGAAAGCATCTTGCTAAAAACCCCACACTATCTGTATATTATATTGATTGAATCATGTAACATTACAAAGTACAATGCTTATCACAAGCAATCCAGTACCAGCTCCACCTGTTACACACAATACAACTCAGATCTGATCTCCAAATCTATTCCACTGCTTGCCTGCCTCTCCAGCTCAATACCTGCTCAAGAACTGATGAGAATGGCTCACCAAACTTGTATTTCACCTCAAAATAATCACTCACACTTTGTTGGACGTGAGCAAAGTCTACAATACTGGGCAAATACGTGAGCAAACTCATTGGCATACTTAATCCCTTGATTGTGCAAGATCTGGTGCACAACTATAGTCACAACTGATAGCAATCTGATTCTCTACCACCTGTCCCTGCTGAACTGAACATGCACTGACATGCAACTGAGTTAACTGATGTATTCTATAGTTGTATTATGAGTTAATAACTTGTGAATTAATTAATAACTAATTCACCCAACTCATCTCTAGTTTATTGATCAGTTAGACTAAATACAACCAGTTTAACAAAGCTAAACTGAACACAACTCCATCAACTGCACCTCCAGTCCACTAAACTCAACTCACTTGAGTTCTAACTGAAGTCCTGCATGCAAATATTAGTCATCCCATAGGTAACCACGTATTTCCCTCTGGGATCTGCATGTACCACATCCGTAGCTCATCCTGAAGTGCTCCAAGAGAATAAGATCAAGTTTATAGTCCAAATATTATTATGAGACAATAATATTTGACTTTTCTATTTTTGACAGTCAGTCTAAAAATAGACTTTGATCACTCACACTTTCATCAAAAATAGAAGTCCATCTATTTTTCCCAACTTGACCAATCATCCATAAACAACAACCTGCAATCCATAGACATGATCCATATGTCTAAAAATAGACTTGCGCCAAAAATAGCCTGCGGGCCCACTTAGTGAAGGCGACTCTTTTCACTAAGCTCCATCATCTTGTTGCACTCTCAACAAGCATTTCTTGTTGCACACTTTTCAACACTCCCTCTCAACAAGAAGGGCTTCCTCTCAAACCTGATCCTGTAACTCTGGAATGTTCTCCATGCAACACATCTGGCTGGTCCACTTGCTCTGTCATCAAAGTCTCTGACTGCTATTGCCTCTGTCGACTGAAACTCTGCATCTCTGTGCTCTTCAGTATCTGACTGCTCTAGCCTTTGTCACTTTGATCTCTGACTGCATCCGTGCTGCTGCTGGTTCTATCTCCCAGCATTGCATCCGCACTGCACCTCCCAACTGACCTCCCTGTTGGGATAGAAACACCCTCTGATGCTGAAGCTCTACCTGCTGCTGACAAGTGCTCCCTCTCTGACATCTGCGCTACTGCAACATCTCCATGCATCTCGCACCATTGCACACCTCTCTGTGCCACCTAGCACTGTGCAAAACACTTGTGCCTCTCGCATTGTTGCAGCCTGCTAGCTATGCGCTGTCCTAGGATTCCCTGCACTGTCGCTCTCTCTGCCGCTCCATCCGCATCTGTCTCTACCCAATCAGTCAGTTCCTGCTACTACACATCGGGGCTCCCGTAGCAAGGTCTCATCCAAGAGGTTGGGTACCTCAAGGATCCTGCCCCTCCTCCTTGGGACAATCAATCCACATCACCCCACCTCCTACCTGGAGGTATGGCTGCATGCGATCCCTCAGCCCACCTGGCTTGAAGTTTCCCCCTACTGGAGGTCTCTGGATGAGTAGATGTCTCTACTCGATCTCCTCTCAGCTTCCCCTGTTGTGGCTCCTCCACAACCTCCTGAAGCTGCTGCACCAATCATGGCTCCTCCACAATCGTCTCAAACTTCTTCTGGCTCTACATTTTGAGAGGTAATATACGCTCCCTCTCAACCACCAAGTCTCCATCACTTGCCTCGCTGCTCAAGGCTTTGCATGCATCTTGAACCTCAAGAGCATACAGGTTCCTGAACTGTGAACCAATCTCATGACAATGAAAGCATCTCACTTTCGACTTGTCAACCTTCTTCCCATCACTAGAAGAACAAGATTCGGAAAGAGAACCCTTCTCCTTCCCCTTCTTCACCTTACTTGCTAAGGCACAGTTCTCCTCATCATGCATAGATGAATAATTGTCTCTGGTGCTCCGTCTAATCTCCTCCTGCATCAAATCTGACCATGGTCGTTCCCAATTTGGCAGTTTCTCCCTTCCATTCACCGAGTCCTGGTAGCTATGCCAACTCTTAGGAAGGTCAAGGAGTCCTAGACTCACCATCCTCATCCGACAGTCACCCCGACACTTCCCAGCTCATCCCGACATTGGGTGAACTTCGTGAGATACTGGGGCATACTATCTCCATTCTCACACTAAATGTTTCTGAGTTTTATCTCTTGCTTTGGAATTAAATTCGAATTCCACCAGCTCAAAACTCAACCGCTTCTGATCTAGAATTCGTGAGAACAAAGTATTTCTTGTACAGAGATCGACTATATGGGCATTCACCGGATATCTCACCTTCCAAAAGAAGGATGAATCCAGAGGCTACCTGGCCCGATTACAGACTCTGCCTGAAGAAATAAATTGTAAACACTTTCTGAATAGTAGATCTGATGATCAATCCTCGCTTTGATATCCTGTAGAACTTTTCCTACAAATCAAAGGGCTCCGTAAATTTTCTACAAATCATCTAGCTCTGATACCATGTAGAAATTTTGAATAATATGACACATATTCACAGAGATTATCCTGATTATACACTTATAAGCGGAACATGCATAATACATAACCTCCTCTACATTGATCATCAATTTACAGAAGCAGAAACATTCACAGGCGTACATAGAAGCATCAATCAAACTCATTAACACAGTATGTATCCGGGGAAAGCATCTCGCTAAAAACCCCACACTATCTGTATATTATATTGATTGAATCATGTAACATTACAAAGTACAATTCTTATCACAAGCAATCCAGTACCAGCTCCACCTGTTACACACAATACAGCTCAGATCTAATCTCCAAATCTATTCCACTACTTGCCTGCCTCTCCAGCTCAATACCTACTCAAGAGCTGATGAGAATGGCTCACCAAACTCGTATTTCACCTCAAAATAATCACTCACACTTTTTTGGACGTGAGAAAAGGCTACAATACTGGGAAAATACGTGAGAAAACTCATTGGCATACTCAATCCCTTGATTTTGCAAGATCTGGTGCACAACTATAGTCACAACTGATAGCAATCTGATTCTCTACCACCTGTCCCTGTTGAACTAAACATGCACTGACATGCAACTGAGTTAACTGATGTATTCTATAGTTGTATTATGAGTTAATAACTTGTGAATTAATTAATAACTAATTCACCCAACTCATCTCTAGTCTATTGATCAGTTAGACTAAATACAACCAGTTTAACAAAGCTAAACTGAACACAACTCCATCAACTGCACCTCCAGTCCACTAAACTCAACTCACTTGAGTTCTAACTGAAGTCCTGCATGCAAATATTAGTCATCCCATAGGTAACAACGTATTTCCCTCTGGGATCTGCATGTACCACATCCGTAGCTCATCCTGAAGTGCTCCAAGAGAATAAGATCAAGTTTATAGTCCAAATACTATTATGAGACAATAATATTTGACTTTTCTATTTTTGACAGTCAGTCTAAAAATAGACTTTGATCACTCACACTGTGATCACTCACACTTTCATCAAAAATAGAAGTCCATCTATTTTTCCCAACTTGACCAATCATCCATAAAAAACAACCTGCAACCCATAGACATGATCCGTATGTCTAAAAATAGACATAGTCTAAAAATAGACTTGCGCCAAAAATAGCCTGCGGGCCCACTTAGTGAAGGTGACTCTTTTCACTAAGCTCCATCATCTTGTTGCACTCTCAACAAGCATTTCTTATTGCACACTTTTCAACAATACTAGTCACTAAAGTACACCTGCTTTCAGAGATGGTCTGATTTCAGGAGTCGTCGCGGGAATTAAACTAGCAACCCAAGACGAAAGCTAAATAGTCGTGGGTACAAAGCTAGAACATCAGCGACGTCATCGCGACTGTTAGGCTATCTTCAACGATGATCTTACTTAAGCAAAAGACGAAGTAAAAACACCTAAATGACACCAAATTGATCTCCCAAATAGTGAGGGGAATTCCCAGATTGACCCAGGTAACCCAAAAAACTGATGGTTCAACCCCCAAAATTCAAGAGACACTCAATCAAAAGGCAAACTAAAAGTAAACAAGAAGAAAACATACAAAGGACTCCCTAGTGGAGTCGCCAACTTGTGATAAAGGAAAGTGTTCCCTCTATGGATGGAGGCAACCCCTCTAGCCCTAGAGTGGGTCTAGTCACAACAAAGATAAAACAACAATTAATTCCCTTAAATAGTCATCGTTGGAGGCCTGCCTCAAACCGGTGGTTGATGAAGTTTCCGTTGCGTTGCTTCAGCTTCCGTTTCTTTCTTCTTAATGAGCAATCAACCTAAAACACCACAAGAAAACAACAGAGCACATAACCGAGAACAATAATGATCTATTTACTTGTAAAGTCAAGGAGTCACAAGCTATCAAGTAGATTATACACAAGATATAGGAAATCTTCATTGATTGTATTAAAAATGAAACAAGAGCAAACTTACAACCATGCCTTGATGTCGCAAGTCTTCTCGGAGGGTCCAGTCAGTATGTTCCTTCAAGCTTTCACTCTTAAGAATGGGTCTCTCAATAGGACAATAGCTCTCTCTCTTTATCAAGCCCTCATGCAAAGCTAAGATACTCCACAACCTCTTATCAAACTATTAGCAATTCCACACTTGTCACACTCACACCAAAGTTATCTACTTTGCTTCAAACCAAACTCAAAACTAGCAGCTCCCAACAAAAGAACTAAAGAATTAGCAGATCATAGCAATGGTGAGTGATTTTATAGGAGAAGGAGTCTCCTTGAAATGAGGGATAGGGAGCTTATCCTTAAGGGAGGTTGCACAAGAGGCAGAACCACCATCCCAGAGGAGGAAAAGCGACCCAAACTGACCCAACAATTAGCTCTTGAAACACCCAGAAGGCCAACTGTTTGAACAAATTCACCGATTCTGGATCATTGCAAGTCATGAACTAAGGATCAAAGACAACATCGTAAGGAGGCATTGCATGCATACCAATCATCGCGACAAGAATCGGGAAGACTTGCGCTGAGCCCTAAAATTCCGTCACAGGTAATAGGTGTACACCTGCGACGATGTCGCAACAATATAGTTCATGACAGGGAATCGTCGTGGATTTTAATGGTTTACTAGCGACGATGCAGAAACTTAAGAAAAAGGGTCAGTTCTTCAGCATCAGAGAGCACTGTTTAATCTTTTTGCATAAGTGGGAAGATATGGACATGTGTATTTGATACATGACACAACAGAGGGACTGAGATGAGGACAGTGACAAATTACTGTGTAACACAAGGGGATCCCCACTCTTTTTATTTTTGATTTTTGGTCACCTATGCCTATGGTATTCAATGTCTTGCTATATTTTATCGTAACATTCCTTGCCTTCATCACAATTCCCACCTTTGTAGACATGCTCGATCTCTTTCCTTCACATTAACCTTACCTCCATCTTGCAACCTGTCTCATTCTTTCAGAGAGTTCATTGCGATGAGTAGATTTCCGTATCCATACACTTTGCCATTTTCTCTTGCTTTTCTTAGGTAAATTTTGTTAGCATAGGAACTAAATCCATACAATGATACCACTTTTCTATCTGGAATTAGCTTTATTTTGGTCTTATTTTCATGCTCATTAAACAATTAAAATCCTGAGCTTCTTTTGCACTCTTTTCATGCTCATTAAATCACTTAAAGATGTCAAATTCTTTCCATTCTTTCCTACTTGTTAGTCAAGAGTAAATTTGGTGAGCAAGCTCTTCCCTATTCTCATGTTCATTAAACCACAAGAAAGACACGAGTGTACTTTTATCTCTTTTTCGACCTCACTATTAAACTCATGAAAAAGACACCAATTTGAGTATTCTTTTAACTATTTTTCAATCTCATCAAAACTGAATTAAAATACACTATCAAGCTCACTTGTATTCTCTTTCATGCACATTAAAATTTAAAGGGGATCATCTATACAAAAATGGAAAAGGATGGAAGAGCCTATTTCTCTTCGTCTTATCATGGTTGTTGTGACTCCCTTGAACATGGCACTTGTTTGGGTCATCCTCTTACATTTTTTCTTTTCCTAGACTTAGAACCACATCATTATCATAGTCACTCTATTGTTGAGTCAATATCTCACCCTATTGGTTACCCTTCTAGTCCCTAGGTTGCGGTGATGCCTCTTATGTCAACACTATGTTTGTATGGTATTCTTTAGTCCAAGTTGTCAAGTTCACACTTGTGTCATGTTGTTATATGTTCAAGGGAAGTCCTGGTGCCAATTTCATCTTGAATGATGGGGGGGTACATCAAGGGCCTCTTTTGATGGATCTCTTCCCACCATTTCTAACACCTTATTTAGGGTGTATATATAGAAACAATCTAGTACCTTGGAGCTTTTGATCCTCAGTGGAAGGCTTCATCATTGTTGATAGTGGGTTTCCCTTACTAGCCCATGTTGACCAATTTTATAAGTGCTCGACATAAGTTCATTAGTGGTGGTCTTCCTCATGTCTGTTAAAGGGATCCCTTACCACTTGGTAATTGGATAGTCTCCCAACATGCTCGACATCATCTCATTCATTTGCATGTAGTGATTCATACCATTGGGATGAGCCGAAGACCTTGGGTAATGGGGCTATCTCACTCAAGCACATTTCCTCCCCCAAGCTACGTTGGAGAATGTATTATCTACTTTGAGGGCCATCATTTGGGCACAAACATTGGTATCTGTAGCCCTACTAATATCTATTATGGCAACAATATACATTGTGATTGTATCATGATCAGTCCTCGATGACATGAGTTTGTAGTATGTTGTGCGGGCGACCATGCTCTATTCTTTTAGTAGCGTTTATGGGTATACCTACCTTGGGGATATATATTATATGTATTTTCCTATGGATTTTGTAGTCTTTAACACCTATGAAAGGCCAAATGATAAGAGAGAAACACAACACAAACCTGCAGTAGAAATTGGAAAGCCCAAAAAAGATGTGTACACATGACCCTCAAGCTTGTAAAAAAATCTTAGCAAAAGAAAAACATTTTTGTATATTTCAGTTGCATACTTAGTTTTTATTTTTCATTCACAACATACTTATCATTACTATGTTTAATAGCATAAATTTAACAAACACATTTTAAATGAGCACAATTTGATTCATAAGCAATTCATATAATTTAACAAGAAAAAACTTGGTTACGGTGGCTTGGCCACAGTGTTCCTCCTATGGCCACCTGATTGAATATCCCACCCTACCAACTAGAAACCGCCTATCTGGCTTCCTAGTGCAGAGAAAACCCAGAAGTTTCCTTGCCCTCCTAGCCCATGTCTAGACCAAAGTTGTAGTGTGTTCGAATTCTCAGTGACAACACCCTCTTAATGCCCTACCCAAAATCTGATTCTCTATCCAAAACTCCCTTTTACCTTCCATCAATGCTCCTTAACCCCACTTTCGTCCTCCAACTCCCTCCTCTCCCCAATTAGTAAATCCCATTCATGACCCTCTAGCCACTACCACATTACTTCTTGCACCTACCCCATTGCACCCACACCCCTAATTAATACCTTAGGTGGTCAAGTCATTCACCCACTCCTTTAATCTAATAAAAATAAAAATATAAATAATATAACATATTAAGGGTGCATGTGGATTTTTAGGCCCATATTTTGAAGCTTTCTCGAATACCACATCTAATATCACCTTCTATGGATCTTGAGCTTGTAAGAAAAAAATTTAAAAGAAAACATTATTGTTTATTTGAGATGCATACTTAGTTTTACTTTTTCATTCACAACATACTTACCATTACTATGTTTAATAACATAAAAACATATTTTAAATAAGCACATGGTCCTCTCCAATTAATTACCCAATTTTATATTCATATCACATTCCCAAATGTCCTCTCATGTTTACCTGGGAGAAGATAAGTCAAATGTAAGGATGAGGGAGAGTTTATGACATTAATGAGAGGTGGTTGAGGTGGAGAAGAGAAGGGGGCATAAAAGGGGAAGGATGAGGGGAGGAAGGGGGATCATTGGTCTTGATTTTGGTTTTGGTTTGGCTGTGGTTTTGGAGGAATTGTTTGAGAGAGAGAAGGGGAGTATTATTCATCTTGGACACACTACATCTAATTGGACTTGGGCTCGGAGGGTTAGGGAACCTATGGAGGTTTCCTGGGCTAGGAAATACTTCCTAGTTGGCTGGGAGGTAAATCCAGTTGGTAGCCAAGAGGAGCATTCCAGCAAGAGTAGCAGCTCAAGGGCATCTCCACCGAGCTATCGGTACGGGTATTCCTCTATGCATAGATTACTCACGTGAGTGATTGAATTAAAATGTTCACTATTTAAATTGTAGGAATTAGATTTTAAAATGGTAAATTATCATCGTTTAAATGTCTTGTCAGAAAATAAATAATTGCCCTTTTATTGCATTTAAAATTAGAGAATATAGATCTGGTAGAGGACCCTAAGAGAGGACCTTACAGTGCTTGACATTAGTTCATTTGAATTCACACTTGATAGATTATGTTAGATAAATTGGGAACCATTTTCATTAGTGGTGGTCTTCCTCATGTATGTTAAAGGGATCCCTTACCACTTGGTAATTAGATAGTCTACTCGCATGCTCGACATCATCTCATTCATTTGCATGTAGTGATTCATATAATTTGGATGAACCAAATACCTTGGGGCATGGGGCTATCTCACTCAAGCACATTACCTCCCCCAAGCAATGTTGGAGAATGTATATTTATACCTTGAGGGCCATCATTTGGGCATTGACATTGGTATCTTTAGCCCTACTAATATCTACTATGACAACGACCTACATTATATCATGATCAGTCCTCGATGACATGAGTTTATAGTATGTTGCATGGGCTACCATGCTCTCTTATTTTAGTACCGAGTATGGGTATACCTACCTTGGGGATATATATTATTTGTATTTTGTCTATGAATTTTATATTCTGTTACAGGTTCCACCTCCTTGGTTCCCCCCATCTATCATACCCATATTCAACCATCAACTTCTGTTCTAATCTCATACATTAGGGGGCATATATTACAACTCAAAATGTCACAATCAAGGTTTATGATAACTGTAAGTGACACCCCCTTGGGTTTACTAATGGTTTTCCTCTTCAACATCCTTGAAACTTGTGGGGAGGGTTGCAATGCTTTAGTTACACAACAAAAGAGATTTGAAGTAGATAGGGTTGGCAAAGCAAATAGACAAGGGTAGAAAAGGTCAAAATTGATCAGTTATAGAAGATAAGGATGAAAACACCATATAAAATAGGGTCCAACAAGTGTCTATATATATTTTATCACTACTCCCAACCCATCTATATAAGCAATACTTTCCACGGAATGAAGGGAGAAAAGTTTATGCAACGTAATGTTGTGAGAATGAGGACCTGATTTCTCCTTGCAAGAAGCTGTAGAATATTGTGTACCTTGACATTGAGCTATGGTGAGAGGAGAATATACGACTAGGGACTATGAAGGGAGCAACTATTGTTAACACCATTGGTATAATGATGTCATATACTTCCCCCCCTACCAACATAATATTAATTGATATTATTTGTGTTTGTATTTGGGTTTCCATAATGTTAATGCTAACTTTAGTTTGCAGGAACATAGAATCAGAGGTTGTTATTTGTGTGTTAGTCATAGGTAAGAATATTCCCAGAGCTAAAATCTCATGGAATTCAATCAAAAAAATTGGCAAATAGCCACCCTCCATGATAAGGTGCATCTGATTCTCCTTTCTTTTGTTTTGCATATTTGTATTGTGAGTTTTCTAGGTTAAGTAGCCACCATCACAAACACCATTTGCCATATGTCTTGGGCAGGCCTATGGGTTAAGAGTACTGAGACATTTTTGAGGAAATCATATCTTACCAAGTATTCAATGAGTTTTGGTTGTTTCTTCATTCATACATTTGGATAATTATGGTTTATTAAACTTTTTTTCTCCCAACAAGATAGTTGTCTATTTTCCTTACAGTTATTATGAAATGCTTTCTAAATGTCTCCATTATGACCTAGGGTTTTCTTTTTATCCCCATCTTTTGCAAGTAGGAAGAAATTTTGGGGTTGATGTACTCATGCATAGGTGTGTAGGTGGATTTTTAGGCCCAAGATTTTGAATTTCACTTTCATACTTAGTTTTTCTTTTTCATTCACAACATACTTATCATTACTATGTTTAATAGCATACATTTAACAACATATTTTAAGTGAACACAATTTGATTCATGAGCAATTCATATAATTTAACAATAACAAGAAAAAAACGTGGTTACGGTGGTTTGGTTGCAGTGTTCCTCCAGGACCACCCATCTAAATATGCTACCCTTCTAACTAGAAAGCTCCTATCTAGCTTCCTAGTGTAGAGAAGTTCTGTAGGTTCCCTTTCCCTCCTAGCCCATGTCCAAACCGTATTCATAGTGTGTTCGCGTTCTTAGAGACAACACACTCTCGATGCCCCACTTCCTTCCACCCACTTTTCCATGCCAAAATGGTTTCCCATCCCCCATCCACCACCCTAATTAGTGCCACCTAATTCTCATTCATGATCCTCTAGCTGCTAACACCTTACCTCTTGCACCTACCCGACCGGACCCCCCGCCCCAATTAATACCTTAGGTGGTTAAGTCATTTACCCACCCCTTTAATGCAATAAAAGAATAATATAATCTTTTAAAGGTGTAGGTGGATTTTTAAGCCCAACATTTTGAAGCTTGTTTAGATACCACATCTGAGATCCCCTTTTATGGGTCTCAAGCTCGTAAAAAAAACTTAGCAAAAAAAAAAAAATATTTTTTATTTATTTTAGTTGCATACTTAGTTTTTATTTTTCATTCACAACAGACTTATGATTACTATGTTTAATAGCATAAATTTAACAAACACATTTGAAATGAGCAGAATTTGATTCATAAGCAATTCATATAATTAACAAGAAAAAAACTTGGTTACGTTGACACAGAGTAGTGTTCCTCCTATGACAATCTGATTGAATATCCCTCCTGAATATGCCACCCTGCCAACTAGAAATCACCTATCTAGCTTTCTAGTGCAAAGAAACCCCATGCAAAATTCATAAGTTTCATTTCCCTCCTAACTCATGTCCATACCGTAATCGTAGTGTATTCGAGTTCTTAGAGACAACACCCTCTCCTTCCCCCTTCTCAAAATCCACTTCCCTATTCAAAACTCTGTTTTTCCTTCCATCGACCCTCCTTTCCCCCACTTTTCATGACAAAATGATATCACGTTTAACTTAAAAAAAATTGCACTTATCTCCCATGAAAAAACACAAAATCCATAAGTTCCATTTCCCTCCTAACGCATGTCCATACCGTAATCGTAGTGTATTCGAGTTCTTAGAGACAACACCCTCTCGTTCCCCCTTATCAAAATCCACTTCCTTCTTCAAAACTCTGTTTTTCCTTCCATCGACCCTCCTTTCCCCCACTTTTCATGACAAAATGATATCACGTTTAACTTAAAAAAAAAATTGCACTTATCTCCCATGAAAAAACACATAGACAATAGCTAACTTTTCATCAAAATCTAACCATGGACCCTCCTTTTACAAAAACCTTTTTTGCTTTTTTGAAATTCATCACCACCTTGTCAAAAATCATGCTCAAAGTTAATAACTAAAACAAAAAAAAATCATTAAATATTTAAATCTAGAAAGAAATGTTGCAAAGATTCCTTCCTATCCACCAACCATGATAGCTAAGTTTAAATGAGAGGTTTTTGGAATTTGATAAACGAACCATTACAAGAAAGGCAAATTAAATTGAGTTTATAAAATAGTACAAGAATAAGTATGACCAACTTCTGAAACAATTTCCCGTAATACAAATTAAATTGAATTCATAAAATAATACAAAAATTAGTATGGCTCACTATTTGGATGGATAGAATCACATATATTCGATAATCTAAGAACATTGCACCAGGGTGGCCGCTGCAATCACAACTTCTGCTACAGTACATAGCTCTTGAATTCCACATCAAGCCTTTGAAAGACATAACCACATTTGTATTTGCCAAGTAAGAAGCCAATAGTTGATGGAATTTGTGACTTTAATGCATACGTTATGACTACTGAAATTCTTGGCAATCTAGTCCAATTTCAGTGAATGCTGCAATAAGTTTAGGAACAATTTTAAGTAATATAAGCTTGAAGCCAGCAGAAGTAGCACCCGGATTTTCAGACTCTTCTCCAACAATTGTACAATTCTCTGATAGTAATCCAACTGGAGCCCCTTTGATATAAGCATCACACGCACGAAGAATACAGTGACCGCGTTTTTGAAAATGCCCTTTAACAAACATCTCAAAATGCTGCACAGATGATGAGCATGGGTGTATTTAGAATCATTCCTAGACAAAGAATGATTAAAAAAGATAACTGTAAATGAAAATCTCGCGAGATTTCTACCTTTGGAGGCTTTCGCAATACGTACAACATTGACTTGCACGATAGGAGAAAAGAGTTTTCTTTGTAGGCTAACGAGTTCTTCTCCCCTATCGCTGAACCAATCTGTTTCTCAAATCCAGGTTCATTAAAATAAGGATTATCATTTAGTACCAATCCTTGAATAGAAACAAGTAGTTGTAAAACGTTTGATGACAACGGGTTCCACACTTCATTCCCTTTGCCTGTCCATGTGTTTAAAAGACTCAGACAGACTTTTCCATTCTTATATAGATTTGGATTCAACCGTAACCCACCAGAATGGTAGTAAGCTAACTGCAAAACCAACATATTAAAGCTAAATGAGACTGACTTCCATATTGAGTTAAAAAAAAAACAACTTGAGATCTCATTTATTTCACTTTAAAATCAAGCAGTTCTAGTTAAACTAATGCTTACAGGTGGTATATCGGGATATTCCGATGGAAAATGAATGTCAAAGAAGAAAAGTCCATCTTGATACGGAGTCCAACAATTACAGCTCTCAGCAAATCCATCCTATCCTCATATATTCTAACAAAAATTGTATCTGTCAATCAATGCAGAGTTTATAAATTACAAGTTAGAACAAGCAGAAAAATAAAGAGCTCGAAATACTCTATGCCCATATTTTTATTTGTTCTAGTACACATCATGAATACAACGTATTCTCATGAATAATTGGGTTACAAAATTTGTTACTTTGCAACTTCCTACTACTCAAGAGAAAACAAGAAAGCAATATTGAAAACTGAGAAGACAAAAGACAAAAATAGCAAAATTGAAGGAAATATGACTGCCCAGAATAGAGGCAAAATTGAAGGAAATATGACTGCCCAGAATAGCGTTTCCCTATTAGTGAATGTTCAAATATCACGAACTCATTTAATAAACCAGTGAAAAACAGTATTAGTGAATGTTCAAATATCATGAACTCATTTAATAGACCAGTGGAAAACAGGCCTGCATGGCTTAGGATGAGTTACCTGGTAAGTGTTTTTCAAGATTGTTCCATTCATGTTGAATTTTCTTCATCCATTTCCGCTTATTGATAGGCTGCACGAAGATGTTCAAAAGTTTCAATCATGACCCCCAAAAAATCACTAAACGGAATGAGAAAAGCATGCCCTTTGATAAATGTACCTGTATTGTTTCATTCCGATAAAAGTGATCCATAGCGTCACTTATACTATCAAAATGTTTAAATTGCCCTGGCTCATGACAACTACTGCTAGACAAGCTATGCACTGTATTTTCCTCATTTGTCTGCTCCATATTAATGTCTAGCACTGTATTTTCTTCATTTGTCTGCTCCATATCAATGTCTAGCACTGTATTTTCCTCATTTGTCTGCTCCATATCAATGTGTAGCACTGTATTTTCCTCATTTCTCTGTTCCATATCATCTTCTTCAGCAGTCTCATCTTTATCATCATCTTCTTCTTCATCATCACCATAAACCACACATGTTTGTCGAGGTGCCATCTACATTTACAAAAAAATAAAATAAAAATAACCTTTAGGTTATCATACTATCAAAGTAGTTTCATATTTCATATTGTAAGCAAAGAGCCAATTGTTGGAATTCATATCTTGGATGCAGTGAAATGCATATTTAAAGAGATACTTTTATACACAAAATCTCCGTATATTGAGACTAATAAAGGTAGCGTGATCAATTTCTCAGATAAGGGAGACAATGAAAATACATTCCTATGTAAGGGATAGTACTTCAGCAGACAATGAAAATACATTCCTTTGTAATATTCCACTATAAGGAAACATGAAAATAACATACCTTTGACACTGTTCCGTCTGCCCATGCTACCTCTATGTATCCATCTTTAACACCTATGACGTTACCAATACACGATAGATGAGATTCTTCAATATTCTTGTCAACCTCTGCCTTTTGAGTTTTCTTCAGAGCTTTCTGGTGTGTAGATAGATCTGCAGTCTCAACAACGTTTTTGTGTCCTATTCCATCCCTAGATTCTATATGGTCACCCAACTGATCCACAATGCCAAGCACTTGATCTGCTTCCCCAAACACCAGAGAGTGAGGACGTATAACGATGGCCGCAACAAAGTAGTTATAATCTGGATGGTAAGCAAGCTCATACACACTTACTGACTCGTCTCCATCAAATTTTAGTGTATCTTGTGGACAATCCACCGCTTTCAACCACCTTACTCTTGCTATGCGTTCTTTTGAATCCACATTTTGCACGATTCCTACTCGTCGTCTTGATTCAGAAGCCTCGCAATCATCATCGTCCAAACCTTTTTCCACTACATACTGTTCAGGAAAGAAGTCATGATCCCCAACATCTTTGATGTTAATCAAGGTTGTAGAATCTACACCATATGCCCTTGTACCATCTTGCCATATGACATCTACCCTAGTCCTTTTATTGCACACAAATAGCACATTATCTTTTTTGTGGGCAACAGTGTCATCTGTGGCAGGCATAGTAACTTCTAACATTCTCCTTTCAGACGCTGGAAGCAGACACCAGTCGCCTAGCTGCCAATAAACGTCTGAAAAACAAGATACTAGCTGTAGCTCTTTAGGGTGCTGTTTCTCTGCAGGAGTCAGGGAATTGCAATCAGGATTTGCTGCAGCAATCCAATCCACGGAAACTAATCCCACTTCCACATTGCCTACTGTACCTTCCTTGTTACTTTTTTTCCATGTACCACACAACCATCGAGCATTCTCGAAAACTGCCGATGAACTGCCCCAGACACGCTGCCCTGGAAAGTAAGGATAACGGAGATTATTGGGGATTGGAATAAGGCGATCAGGTTCGGCCTTCATTACTTCGCATTTTGATCCGTCATCAAATAACACAGTCACATTATCAACCACTTCACCGACTCTTCCCACCCAAGGTCCATGAATGACATAATCACCGGGCATAAACGCCCTTATTCGCTGAAGATCTCTGCCGGAAACGTTTCTTATAGCATTAACTGATGTGGGACTTAATAAATCCACTGTAACATCCACGTTAACTACGATGCCTCTCTGGCCAGATGGATCTGATGAAGTTGCCACAATATCACCATGGAAGATCGCCCTGTCAATCACCTCAAGCTCATCGGCTTTCTCCGTACTCTCCGAAAAATTCGTCCAAAAAATCCGTGCAGAGCCTTCTGGAATAGACTCGTCTTCACTCTCATCCTCCTCTGAATCAGAATCAGAATCATCGGCAACTTTTATTACAACGCCAATTAAACCTGTGTGTTGTACAGATTGGACTATGTCTTCTGTGTGCACACCTACACCAAATTGCTTTGTTTGAACTTTTCGGAAAAGTCCTGCTGAATCGCATATAGAGTGTTTTTCCGAAAAATCTCCGTGCACTGAAGCATCGTTACCGGGTGAGCTATCTGTGGATTTGGATGCATTGCTGTCTTCATTACGGTATGTGTCGTCCATTCGAATGCTTGCTTGTTAGCAAATTGCTGAAAGAGAAGGCAATAGTCAGAGGACCCGACTGCGCAGTCAATGTGTTAACTCCTTCGATTTTGATCTGCAAAACTTTTCTTGTAATAATTGTTGGATGTGTTTTTTTGAGCCGAGCCTCGCATGTTTATAGGTCGCCATGGGGACATCGGCTCTTTGCATGGGGTGCATGTCGTCGGCCGAAAATTAATGATTTTGTGGGGCGGTATATTTTGATTTTGTGGGTATATAATTAATGTTAGAATATTTGTTGTTTAGATGGTTGATTTTGTGGGCATATATAATTGCCGCTTAATTAACGATTTATAGTATTTTGGATATTTGTTGTTTACGTGAGTTAGTAGCAGTTTATTTAAAAATAATAAGATAATTATTAATTATATATTTTTAAATGTATTTAATAAATAAAATATTTTATTTTCTAAACCCTTGTATTAGATGTACCTCAGCTTCAACTATCTAGAGGGCTCAATGATATTGTTTGAAGTAGTGGGGTGGTAAGTTTCAATGACATCAATCCTCTTCTGTCTCCATGGGTTTTGACGACTAAAGATTTTTTGCCAAAATCTAGTGAGGATTTGTCCTTGAATGAGATTTTCTTACAAGATGATTTGGCCCTGTCACATTCTCAGGGGCCTGAGCTAATTTTTCAGCGGGAGTCATTGATGGTGGGGTCTCGACAATATTCGAGCTGATTATTTCAGGGCATAGGGCCCCCTTATCTCTGATTAAATTGAGGTGTTTCAGGAAGGATGGAAGGAAAGTATATCCCATGATGGTGTGTTGGGGCTTCCTCCTAAGCTAGTTGTGTTGGAATTCCTAGGTGTGAGTGTGCAAAAATGAGTGGATTCGGATGATGCCTCTTTGGGGGTTCAACCTCAAGAGTTTGGAGTAGCTAATAAGCTTTGCTTTCATTTGTCTCTTTGATCTTTTCATGAAAGTACATCACTTTCCCTGATATTGGAGTCCTTATCTTGCTGTCAAAGATGACATCTTTCTACAATTTTCCAAGATATGCAGAACAAAAAACTTCCCTTGAAAGAATCTGAACATTCCCTCCTCGGTCTTCATTCAATGGAAACTTAAACAATTTTAAGTTCCTTTCACCTCGAACATTGTCGTCATGATGATGCTTAGCATTTCTAGCATTGCACTTGGTTTGATTCTTGACCAAATGTAATTGCCATCGCCATGCACCATCCTTCTTCAAAGCCAAAAAATTATGAAACCCAAAGGAAGATGTTTTGGGACAAATTTCTTCTTTGTAAAATAGCCTTTGCATTTGCGTTTTGACCTCTGCATGCTTTAACATTGGCTTCTTGTTCATACCAATGTTCAACAATGAAGCAACATGCCCCAATCGCACTTCATTTTGTTTACCCCTTTTAGGAGGCAACTTGTTAGAATCTTGAAACATCTTATCACATGAATTAGAAACCTCAACAGTATCAGATTTCAAAGTTGATTCATATCCTAGAAATGCTTTAGGTTCTTCAACATATTTGTGCTTGAACATTAACAATGAAAAATTCTAACTAACATTCGCAATCCTTCTATATAGGGTAGTAATTTCTGTATTCAAGCTTCTGTGATCCATAATGAATTAAACGAAGTCTTTGGGTAGAAATCACATGAGAGAACTTTCTGGCTAATGCGTTTTGAACCAACAAGTGTGGATCATCATCTGGACCAGATGAAGAGGCAGACCATGGCAAAGGCTTAAATAGAGAGCAATGTAGAGACATAATTTCAAGTAACGACTATATTTGAACAATAATGTTTAAATTATAATATTAATTTATTAATATATTAAAAACAAATATTATTAAGTAATGGCTATATTAAACGGCTAGTTTTTGAAAAAAATATTTAAATAATGATATTATTTCATTAATTTATTAAAAATATTAATAGGTAACGGCTATATTAAACAACTAGTTTTTGAAAAATAATATTTAAATTAATTTATTAAAACCAAATATTACTAGTTCTTGAAAAATAATATTTAAATAATGATATTAGCTTATTAATTTATTAAAATATTAATATGTAACAACTATATTAAATAGTTGCCCACGGGGTTTTGGATTGACGGTGAGTGGGTGCGCTGTTAAGGCACTCCTTGCGATAGGTCACCGGTTCAAATCCCCCGTGGGTACTTAGGTTAGTCTTAACTAGAAAAAAAAAAAACAACTATATTAAATAGTTAGTTTTTGAAAAAATATTTAAATAATGATATTATTTCATTAATTTATTAAAAATATTAATAAGTAACAGCTATATTAAACGGCTAGTTTTTGAAAAATAATATTTAAGTTAATTTATTAAAACCAAATATTACTAGTTCTTGGAAAATAATATTTAAATAAGATATTAATTTATTAAAATATTAATATGTAATGGCTATATTAAACGACTAGTTTTTGAAAAATAATATTTAAACTGTGATATTAGTTTATTAATTTATTAAAGACAAATATTAATAAGTAACCGCTATATTAAATAGTTAGCATTTAAAATAAATAAATAAATATATATATATATATATATATATATATATATATATATATATATATATATATATATATATATATATATATATATATATATATAAGCTCAATTACTCAAAGGATTCGTGAGCATGCTGCTGACATCAAGCATGGAAGGACTCGCTCCTCTGCTTTGGCGGAGCATGTAGATAAATCTAAGCATCACATCTGCATTGATAGGTGTTAAAGACTAAAAAATCCATAGACAAATACATATAATATATATCCTCAAGGTAGGTATACCCATAAAAGATACTAAAAGAATAAAGCATGGTCACCCACACAACATATTACAAACTCACGTCATCGAGGACTGATCATAATACAATGTATGTCATTGCCATAATATATATTAGTAGGGCTATAGATACTAATGTTGGTGCCCAAATGATGGCCCTCAAAGTACATAATACATTCTCCAACGTAGCTTGGGGGAGGCAATGTGCTTGAGTGAGATAGCCCCATGCCTCAAGGTCTTCGGCTCATCCCAATTGTATGAATCACTACATGCAAATGAATGAGATGATGTCGAGCATGTGGGGAGAATATCTAATTACCAAGTGGTAAGGGATCCCTTTAACAGACATGAGGAAGACCACCACTAATGAAAATGGTTCCCAATTTATCTAACATAATCTATTGAGTGTGAATTGAAATGAACTTATGTCGAGCACTTATAAAATTGGTCAACATGGGCTAGTAAGGGAAACCCACTATCAACAACGATGAAGACTTCCACTGAGGATGAAAAGCTCCAAGGTAATAGATTGTTTCTATATATACACCCTAAATAAGGTGTTGGCAATGATGAGAAGAGATCCATCAAAAGAGTCCCTTGATGTACCCCCCATCATTCAACATGAAATTGACACTAGGACTTCCCTTGAACATATAACAACATGACACAAGTGTGAACTTGACAACTTGGATTGAAGAATACCATACAAACATAGTGTTGACATAAGAGGCATCACAACAACCTAAGAACTAGAAGGGTAACCAATAGGGTGAGATATTGACTCAATAATAGAGTTACTATGCTAATGATGTGGTTCTAAATCCAGGAAAAGACCAAATGTAAGAGGATGACCCAAACAAGTGCCATGTTCAAGGGAGTCACAATGACCATGATAAAATGAAGAGAAATAGGCTCTTCCACCCTTTTCCCTTTTTGTATAGATCCCCTTTAAAGTTTAATGCGCATGAAAGAGAATATAAGTGAGCTTAATAGTGTCTTTTCAATTTAGTTTTGATGAGATTGAAAAATAGTTAAAAGAATACTTAAATCTGTGTCTTTTTCATGAGTTTAATAGTGAGGTCGAAAAAGAGATAAAAGTACACTTGTGTCTTTCTTGTGGTTTAATGAACATGAGAATAGGGAAGAGCTTGCTCGCCGAACTTACTCTTGACTCGCCGAACTTACTCTTGACTAACAAGTAGGAAAGAATGGAAAGAATTTGACATCTTCAAGTAATTTAATGAGCATGAAAAGAGTGAAAAAGAAGCTCGAGATTTTCATTGTTTAATGAGCGTGAAAATAAGACCAAAATAATGTTAATTCCAGATAGAAAAGTGGTATCATTGTATGGATTTAGTTCCTATGATAACAAAATTTGCCTAAGAAAAGCAAGAGAAAATGGAAAAGTGTATGGATATGGAAATCTACTCATTGCAATGAACTCTCTGAAAGGGTGAGACAGGTTGCAAGATGGAAGTAAGGTTGATGTGAAGGAAAGAGATCGAGCATGGCTACAAAGGTGGGAAGTGTGATGAAGGCAAGCAATGTTACGATAAAATCTAGCAAGACATTGAATACCATAGGCATAGGTGACCAAAAATCAACAATAAAAAGAGTGGGGATCCCCCTATAAGGGTAATAAATGGCCAGAAATAAAAGACAAAGAGAGGCATGAGACTCAAGTTTGATGTCATGGTGGGATCTAAAGAGGATTCATGTACCTTAAAATGAACATAGCATGGGCAATAAGGCAAAAATCGAGTGCTAATCTAGGGCACCCATGAAGGGTATATTTTACCACGCAAATTACGACATGCAAAAGGCATGGTTAATGTTGCAACCTGATAGTGTTAGACCTGAAGCACATTGAAACGATATGGGAAAGATCAAAAAATGTAGTGGCAATATAAATGTGAATCCTAACCCAAATCCTATTTTTAAAAGTATACCTCAAGTCATAGTGAAACGTGATACAAAATTCATGTTCTTTTCCAATAGAAAACCAAAAAATCCTTACATAATCATTAGTAGCATGATAATATAATGAAAATACATTAAAAACACCCCAAAGAATTAAATATAGAACAAAAATACATTAAAAATACCCCAAAAATGAATTTGAATATATTAATATTTTTGTATATTTACAATAAGTGTATATTACAATGTTTTTCCTTTTGGGGAAAAGTTTACATTGGTTAAATTGGGCAATTCTTTAAAGATTGTGTCAAGAAACATATAGATAACACCAATCACAACTGCATCACTAAATCTTTCGTTGTTGAACATTTACTTTAGCTCTAATGATTTTTTTTAACAAACAAACTAAAATCTTGGCCTTAGCTCTTTGTTACACCTCTTACATTATCCTTAATCTGAATATGTGAACTTGAAGATTTTCAACAATTTGTAAGTGAAAATTATGCATTTTTGGTAGAGGATCAATTTACTAAACACATAAAAAAAGTAATTTTATCATCAATCAAACAAAGACAAAATAAGCATATATAAAACACATAACACAAAACATGGTAAAAGAGTTCACCCCTCTTCTGGACTATATCTCCTTGTCCAACTTCTAATGTAGGGCCTCTTTCATTAAATGCTAAAAAATGTGATTACATCCGCCAACCTGATGCAATGTTCTTAGATTATTGAATATATGTGATTGCATCCATCTAAATAGTGAGCCATACTAATTCTTGTACTATTTTCTAAATTCAATTTAATTTGTTTTAGGGGAAATTGTTTTAGAAGTCGGTGATTACTATTTTATAAATCCAATTTAATTTGCTTTTCCTATAATTGTTTTAGTAGTTGGTTTGTTTTTTTGTAATTCTTGTGAAAGTTGGTGATTTTTATTACAAATATAATATAATATATATTTTTTCAAACTATATATTAAATATGAATATTTATGAAAATTAATTTGCGGCTAGTAATTCGTAATTAAATATAATATGTTATATACTTTTTAAACTATTTATTAAATATTAATATTTATGAAAATTAATAGTGGGTAATTAAATATAGTATGTTATATATATTTTTTAACTATCTATTAAATATTAATATTTTAGAAAATTAATAATGAGTAAAGTTTTCATATTGTAGGAGGACATGCACCACCTCTAGTATCTAGTTGGTCATTAAAGGTTACGTGTAATTATTTTTGGTAATATTTATAATTAGTAAGATTTATATATGCTTTATATGTTTTGAGTACAATGTTTTGTAACTTTTAAGTATATAGTATAACATTATTTGCAATTTGAATTTGAATTTATTAATATTTTTGTTTATTTACTATTGGTCAAATTGGGCCATATTTTAAGGATTGTGTCAAGGAACATATAGATGACACCAACCACAATTGCATCACTAAATCTTTGAACATTTATTTTATCTCTAATCATTTAACTTTTTACAATCAAACTAAAATCTTGGCCTTAGCTCCCTCTTACACCTCTTGCATTATCCTTTTAGTCATTGAAATCTAAAAGCACCACGATAAATTCAATCGAGAAGATGGCTATAGACCTAACTAGTCCTTAAGCACCTTATTCATCATCTTGACCATAAGCCTTGGCCTTGCGGATCCTTTCTACCTCCTCTCTATTGATCCATTTACCATCAAGTTTTTAAACGAACAAAAAAATAACCTAACATGATGCAAAATCTATGTATTTTGAAACATAGATGATGTCAATAGGATGCGTAACTTTTATATTTTGATACACTTAATATGCCATTATGATGCAATATTAAATACACACATAGAAAGTATTGATGTTGTTAGCACTATTTTAACATTTTCAAAAGTTAATAAATCCTTTGAAAAAAGTAAACTCTAGCTTAGTTCAGTTACTTTTGAAGTTTGAGGTGAAAGTCATTTTAAAACAACTTTGAATTAGTTTGGGCTACAAGTCAATAATTTTTATGGATAGAGAGATATTTTAAGATTTTGTATAAATTATTGACCAATCCAAATGTTAAAGATAATCCAAACTAAGTTTCATTTCTCAAGGCTAGATAATTTTCATTTCGTAGGGGTGCTGTGAAATCATTTTCATTTTTCAACGCATACAGGTCCACTACGAAACCATTTTTCATCGCCTACAACAACACTATTTTTCATTGTTTTAGTCACCGTCTTTAAGCAGAGTTTCTGAACAGTTGGAAACGAATTCATGAAAACCAAAAGAAGTTTTTTGCAAGAATGGACCAATTTCCGAAAACCTCTCATTCAAACCTAGCTATCATGATTGGTGGATATGAAGGAATCTTTGCAACCCTTCGTCCAAGATTTAAATATTTGATGATTTTTTTAGTCATTAACTTTGGGCATGATTTTCGATAAGGCGGTGCTGAATTTCAAAAAACAAAAAGAGGTTTTTGTTGGGAACGAGTTGATTTACAAAAACCTCTTTCAGTTTTGCAACATGTATCATGTTTTGGAAGAGTTGAATGCATATTTGAATCCATTATTTTTCTCCAGAAATTTGCCACATTTTTTTTCTATTTTTAGAAAAATTCCAGTCAACTTTCAGTTGGAAAGCCATCTTATCAATTCAACTTGAAAACAAACTAAATATGGATGACGAGGCTTTTAGATCCATTTATTTTGGATCTTTATATTTTATAATATTTTGTAATTTTAATTTCCCCAAACATGGTGGATCTAAGCTTGATATGTTATTCTATATAATACATGTAAAAGGAGGGTCCACGGGTTAGATTTCGATGAAAAGTTAGCTATTATCTGTGTGTTTTTTCATGGGAGATAAGTGCAAAACTTTGTTTTTTTCTTTAAGTTTCAAATGGGATATCATTTTGTCATGGAAAAGTGGGGGAAAGGAGGGTCGATGGAAGGAAAAATAGAGTTTTGAATAGGGAAGTGGATTTTGAGAAGGGGGAATGAGAGGGTGTTGTGTCTAAGAACTCGAATACACTACGATTACGGTATGGACATGCGTTAGGAGGGAAATGGAACTTATGGATTTTGTATAGGGTTTCTTTGCACTAGAAAGCTAGATAGGCAATTTCTAGTTGGTAGGGTGGCGTATTTAGTTGGGTGGTCACAGGAGGAACACTGCAACCGAGCCACCATAACAACATTAGGATATTCAATCAGGTGGTCACAGGAGGAACACTGCTCCGAGCCACCGTAACCAAGTTTTTTTCTTGTTAAATTATATGAATTTCTTATGAATCAAATTGTGCTCATTTAAAATGTGTTTGTTAAATTTATGCTATTAAACATAGTAATCATAAGTATGTTGTGAATGAAAAATAAAAACTAAGTATGCAACTGAAATAAACAAAAAATGTTTTTTTTACTAAGTTTTTTTTACAAGATTGAGACCCATAAAAGGGGATCTCAGATGTGGTATCTAAACAAGCTTCAAAATGTTGGGCTTAAAAATCCACCTACACCTTTAAAAGGTTATATTATTTTTTAATTGCATTAAAGGGGTGGGTAAATGACTTAACCACATAAGGTATTAATTGGGGCGAGGGGTGTAATGGGGTAGGTGCAAGAGGTAAGGTGTTAGTGGCTAGAGGATCATGAATGAGAATTAGGTGCCACTGATTAGGGTGGTGGGTGGGGGATGGGAAACCATTTTGGCATGGAAAAGTGGGGGGAAGGAAGTGGGGCATCGAGAGTGTGTTGTCTCTAAGAACTTGAACACACTACAACTACAGTCTGGACATGGGCTAGGAAGGCAAGGGAACCTATGTAATTTCTTTACACTAGGAAGCTAGATAGGAGGTTTCTAGTTAGAAGGGTGGCATATTCAGTCGGGTGGTACTGGAGGAACATTGCAACGAAACCACCATAACCACGTTTTTTTCTTGTTACTTTTTATTGTTAAATCATATGAATTTCTCATGAATCAAATTATGTTCACTTAAAATATGTTGTTAAATGTATGCTATTAAACATAGTAATGATATGTATGTTGTGAATGAAAAATAAAAACAAAGTATGAAAGTGAGGTTTAAAATATTTGGCCTAAAAATCCACCTACACACCTATGCATGAGTACATTAACCCCAAAATTTCTTCCTACTTGCAAAAAAAGGGGATAAAAGGAAAACCATAGGTCATAATGGAGACATTTAGAAAGTATATCATAAGAATTGTAAGGAAAATAGAAAACTATTTTGTTGGGAGAAAAAAAAGTTAATAAACCATTATCAAAATGTATGAATGAAGCAACAACCAAAACTCACTGAATACCTCGTAAGAGTTAGACTTAAGATAACAAATATGACTAAAAGTACAAGCCTTCTATTAGATAGAATTTCCTCAATAATGTCTCTGTTGACACCTAATCATCAGGATTGGGTGAACAACTGAAATTGATGTAAATAAATAATAGAGAATATGAATAGTCACTGGGAGATTAAATGAACAGTCTCTCCCTCATGTATATAATAAACACCAACCCAAAACATGATAAAAGAGTTCACCCCTCTCCTGGGACAGATCTCCTGGTCCAGCTTCCAATGCAGGGCCTCTTTCATTAAGTGATCATAAGTGTGTTTACATGATTTTACATTATTCAAAAAACAAAAATGATGTCTTCAATGGGTTTAACACTATCAAAAATCCCCATATGGGTTCCTTTTGCACCTCATTTCGCCAAAAATTGAGTAAGTTATGCCTGTTACAAGTTTTTCCCAAATTATATGGCTAGTCATCCTATAATTCGATCCAAATCTAGCTTGAGCACCCCAAACCCAGGAACAGTGTGCAAACCTGGCCTACAATCCTGCCTGATGGGTGAAATTGTAGGACCCTTAATCCACACATTAAGCCCACAGTTCCAAAAAACTTGGTCACGTTGGCGCATACGACCACATTAGGGGCCAAGATTCCAGGGCCTAACTCTGCCAACTTTTTAATCACCTCTGATAAGGCTGCACTCCTGGACACATTAGGTCTCGGTGACTTGGCGATAGCCCCCTTATCTCCTTCGTGCCTACGGTCCTGTGGCTATCATGTGCCTTGGGGGTTTGCTCCTTCCTCTTTTCTACGTGCCCAATGTTATGGGGTGCCATGTGACCCCAAGGCTAGCCCATTAAACTTTATCACCATGATTCTTTGCGTTGGGATTTGACTGTGTTGTTTGTGGGGTGTTGTGATCGTGGGTCGAGCTAATGCTAGCCCCTTGGCCCCTCCGCCTACAATCCTGTGGGCGCTGGGGTGGCCAAGGGCTAGGGCTTAGCCTGGCCCCCTTCCCCATATGTGCTACCATTAAACTTTAAATAACACCCATCCGCCATATTTATTAAGCAACACTTGTGGCGCGGTGGTGGAGCACTGTGTTTCCACTCTGGAGGTTTGTTGTTTGAATCCCATGGAGGCCTGATCTGGCTATAAACCAAATTTTTCTAAATAAGAGGAGGACATGTGGTAGCCACTGATTGGCCCACATCGCTCTCCCTCATTGGTCCATCACAACAACTAATGAACCAATAAAAAATGACCATACACGAGCCAATAAGAACAAGACAAGTATCATCCATCCATAGGTCCTCATAAACACAGTCAAATGGCCAGTCAACATACAAACTTCTTATTGGGTGTACTTGCAACTTCAACTTTTAAAATTTTAGTTGTTTGAAAAATCAACCAGAACATGATATGAGGAGCATATGATATCAGTTTTGAGTGAAACGAGTTGTGTGCGATTCAGATCATCGAAATATATTTATTCTTTTAGGTTTCGAGCTCTATCGCACACTTGATTTTTAAGAACTAAATTGATCCCCTCGATAACTCCCCCCCATTGGAAGCTCCTGGACCTCCAAAAGCTCATTTTCAGTCAACAATTAGATGAGGGTACAGTTCCCTCACCCTTCCAACCTCAATCTAATTAGCTTTTCTTTCATTTGTCTCTTTGATCTTTTCATCAAAGTACATCACTTTCCCTGATATTGGAGTCCTTATATTGCTGTCAAAGATGACATCTTCCTACAATTTTCCAAGATATGCAGAACCAAAAACTTCCATTGAAGGAATCTGAACATTCCCTCCTCAGTCTGCAATCAATGGAAACTTAAACAATTTTAAGTTCCTTTCACCTTGAACATTGTCGTCATGACGATGCTTAGCATTTCTAGCCTTGCACTTGGCTTGATTCTTTACCAAATGTGATTGCCATCACCATGAACCATCCTATTGGAAATAATACTGAGAGGGGGGGTGAATCAGTGTTATCTAATCAATAAAACTTTTTCATATTCATACTTCAAAATCATATACGCTACTTCAGTTAAGTATACCCGCGTATATACGCGACTGTGTCTATTGCAACTAGCGTATAACCATTAAACTCATGATTTAGTTATGTGATCTTCAATGTATGCATCAGAAAATTATTATCCATATTAACAGTCAATAGTAGCAGTAAAACAGATAGATCAACACACATAAAGCAACACACATGAACACTGAGATATAAGGTGGAAACCCAATGTGGGTGAAAACCACCTGCTGCAATTCGTTTCTATCTTCCTTTATTAAGAAACTTCTTTTACAATGTACTGGTGCATTCCTTTACTAGCACATAGGCTACAACCTGCAGAAGGCTACAACCTTCTCTCGTTCTCCAAACTCTCCTGGAAGGGAGCTCCAACCCCCTTTGCTCTTATACTAGCTAAGATACTAGTACGTAGGCGCCGGCCTACAATCTTCTCTCCTCCGGGTACCATGTTTCATACATTTTCAGACTGGATACTCCTGAAGCACAACACATAATCTAAAAGGCCACGTTTCATCCAATTTTCATACTGTACCCATAACTATCATTGAAGCTCAAAACAATCACTACTAGCATCATCGATTTCTGAATCACTGAAACACTGAAACCCTGTCAACAACACAGTCACTAGAACACAGAGCAGAACTCTGCAATAACAATCAAAACCAACTATACCATCAAAAACATGCATCAGAGTGCATCGCTACTTCGAAGTGCCGAACCTGCGTGTATACGCAACTTCATCAAGATGAACCAGCGTATATGTCATTAATCACTTATTCATAACTTTGCTGCACTTCCTGACTTCAGACATAACTAGATCATTACATATACAATGATAATATATGTGTTAGCACCCAGATCTAGTCTATCAGATCACATAAATATGAGTCATTATGATCCTGATCCATATTGGTTCTCATCCATCAATACACAATAATCCGACCAAGATATGCAGAATACCGACATCATTAAACTATCATCATAACTCATCAACAGTCAGAACCATCTGTAACTTTACACACCATAGCTCAAATGGTATACGCTACTACAATGAACCAAACCCGCGTACATACGTGCTTACGCCTAAGCCAACCCGCGTAGAGATCTATAAATATTCAATCATGACTTGAAGCGATTTCAGACTTAAGTTAAACCCAGTTCAAATCATTACATGCGTCAGTATATAGATCTAGAATAAACATAATCAATCATATAGAGGCAGTTTATTTCAAACCATTTGATCTCGATCTATCCTTATATCTTGTTCTCCATCAATCGGTGAGATCTCGCCTTAGCTCAGATCAAGTAATGAATCATCAACCCATAACTTGCATACTGGATCTCATACTTCATCAGATATCTTAGTCTTTTCAGATACACTTGCCTAATGATCTTCTTCTCCTTTTATAGTCTTAGGCCTTGCTCAATACCACGGTCCAAAACCATAATAAATCAATACCAAGGGCCCAATACTTCGGATCAACACAGTTGTCGAGATACCATGGTCCAAAACCATAGGTTCAAATACCGAGGACTAAATACCACAGACCAAAAGTAAGTTCTCCAACATATACGTGCTTTTCCTTGCATGAAAGTGCGTGTATATGCATACGCGCCTTTGTAACGTCTAACCTACGTGTATACACGGTTTGGTCACAATGAACCTGCGTATATGTATTTTCTGTTCATTCTTGTAGTCTGATCATCAAATCCTTGCTGCTAACCTTTTGCACTATGACTTGTCATCTGTGTGATTTGCCATCAAGGACAACACTTGTCTCATAATTCCAACAATCTCCCCCTTTGGACTTGATGGCAAAGCTAAGTTGTCATACTGAGAACTGTCATCTGATTCCTTTGAGCCGTCCTGCATCCCATGTATTCTGTCACATCTGATATCTCTTCTGTAGATTCATCTAGTTATATATATAAGTGAGTTGATCTTCTATGAGTGGGTTGCCATCAAGTACAACACATGCATCACAATGCCAACAATCTCCCCCTTTGGACTTGATGGCAACAACACCAAATCACTCTCCCCCTTTGACATCAAGGGCAAAGGGTGGACCAAGATATTCTCTTTCCTTGATAAACATTTTGTTGTCCATACTCCCCCTGAGTACCTACCGAAATCTCTAAATGAGCTCCCCCTTTATATATGCCAAGGTGTACCAATCTGCCCGTGCTCCCTCTGAGTACATGTTGAAAGCTCCGCTCTTGCTGAAGTGTGCTCTTCATGCTCCCCCTGACTGTAAGCAAGGTCTGCAAAAAATTTTTCTACAAGAAGAACCATGACTTATACATCATGAAAGACCTTCCTATCACCAAAAGACTCAATACATACATCCATCACCCAACGAAGTGGGGATCATCCACCCAACTAAGTGGGGATACATCAGAAATTTACATATGAAAACCAAGTTCATTACATGTTCATCCCAGGCATAGTGGGGAAACCAAAATAGGTCGTTACATGACCTTGACACCATGAAAGAGATACCACAAAAGAGATACATGACATAGAGATGAAATATCTAGAATAAGACTTATGAAAGTCACCAATAACTGATAGCAGCAGCATCTGTCAGCAACCAAGATTTCCTTTTGTTCTCCTTCTACAGCTGATCCACCTGAAATCAAACCAACATATACGCGACTATATCCACAGAAACAGGCGTATATACGTGGATCCTTCTCATGAAACTCGCGTACAACCACTTTCAGATCAACAATCTGTAAAGGTCCTATGACAGGGTATGTTTGCAGATAGATACCAACTCATCATCATAAAATCACTCACATTATATCATATGTGTAAAACACCATAGCCATCAAGATCATCCATGTATCATCACTTGGGAATATCTGCATCAATCAACATATGTAAGTATCAACCTATCATCATATAGGTAGAACTCATCATCATCATGTCTCCTACAATGCAACTTTGAGTAATCATGCATGTATCCAACACTATGTATCTTGAGCTCAAGATCATTTGTCAAGGCTTCTTTATATCATCAACATCAACAATCCTCATCCACATGAGCACTAAGAACCATAGGAATCTTGCATCATGATCTTTATGCATATGACGACAACAGCATATGAGAGACTCATCATCAAGTAATGAAGTTCTGTAATCAAGCTTTGTACTTCTCCTTATCATGATCACCATATATATGCACCATCTAAGAATCAATCCACAAATATGATTTGAACATCAACTATGTAACCCCAAGAATCATATGAGATTTTATCATGGACAACTCATAACCATATCATAGAAAGATATATCATTTAGCCATATAAGCATCATCACGAAGCACTATTAACCATAATGCCAACAATGAATTATTAAAGGCATATGCTCCCCCTCAACCTGTGCCATCTGTTAGATCTGATCATGCATATATCAGCAATAAGCATCAAGACATCATCATCATCAAGTTAGGATCAAAACACTTCTAGACATCTTACAAGTATCAAAACATTTCCACACATCCTCAGCAGACTGTAACTATTAACCAATCGAGCAAATAATGGACTGAATCATATCAGATCCTTTTTCTGAGCCCGTCCCCACTGCTTTTCCTCAGACTGACATATACGCGACTTTGCAGTGTCTAACTCGCGTATATATGCGACTTCCCTTTATGGAACTTGCGTATGAGATTCAGGATACTGAAGTTTTATACTTTCAGCTCCCTCTGAGTCTGTTATGTTTGTGCTGTGCTATATCTGAGTACATTGTGCTGTGCCACATCTTTCTAACTGTACTTCCTTCTTCTTCCATATCTTCAAGTGTGATGATGTTTTCTCCTTTTGGTGTGATGTCTTTCCTTTGTTCCTGCATTTGTTTGCTATATGTCCAAGCTTGTTACATGCATAACATCTTACATGTTTCATATTCCTCCTGTAACAATCAGCAGCTTTGTGACCAAACATATTGCAAGAAAAACAATATCCATTAAAGTACCTGGAATGTGATGATCTTTTTATGTGATGATCTTGAACCATTCTTCTTCTACATCTAGCTACAACATGTCCAAGATTATGACATTCATAACATTCAATATTATTCATCTGAGTAAATGGCCGACTATTACTTCCATAGATAGGAGTAAAAGATTTTCTTTGAAGAATCTCTTTCCTTGATTGTGGACCTCTCATCTCTCTTATCTCCTTGTTGATCATTTTAGATTTCTCTTTAGAGTTCCTTGCCTCACCTTGTGAACTAGATTCACCTTCAACAGATTCATGAAAACCAAGACCAGTCTTGATAGCAGGAGACCTTTGACTACTAAGAATATCATCCAAGGCTTTAGTACTATCTTGAAATCTCAACAGTTTATCCTTTTCTTCTAATTTACCTTTCAAGATATTTACCTCAACTTGAAGTTGTTCCTCCTTTTCTAGACATTGCTTCTTCATGTCTTCTTCAGCTTTCCTTCCTTCTTCCAACTGATGCCTTAGTTTGAGAATCTCCTTTTCTTGTTCTTCATTCAGATCCTGCTGCATTTGACGAATTCTGAAGGCACATTCCAGCTGATATTTTAAGCTGATAACTTCGTTTACCTGTTTTTCAATAGCTTGGAGTAGATCTTTATTCTGCTTCTTTGATTCTTCAAGATCTTCCTTTAGCGAGCGGTTCGTGGCTTCAAGACTTTCATAGTAACTGGATCTATCTGTGAGTTTCTTGATGGTTGTGATTCTTTCATTGACTTCATCTCTTAGTGATGTTGCTTCATCCTGCAACTTTTGATATTTGTCCTTGAATAACTTCCTTACCTTGTTTCCTTCCTCTAGTTGGGCCTTTAGTTTGGTAGCTTCTTCTTTGAAGTCACATTCCCTTTTGTTCAATAGATCTTGTTGATCTCTGATTTTATTTGAAAGCCTTTTAAATTCTGCCTCTATTTGATATCTTTCTTGTTCACCCATAAGAGAAAATTCAGTTGTTTCGCTATCACTTTCATCTTTTCCAAATGGATAGATAGCTGGGACATCAGAGCATAGAAAATTCATACCTGATAGTTCATCTTCATTCTGAAATGATTCTGAATCTGATTCTGAATCTGAAGATCTTCTTATACCTAATCCCCAATCAATTCTCCCACTGTCATAGTTCTTCTGAGATGTCTTCTTCTTCTTAGGTGCTTTCTTCTTAAGCTTCTTTCCCATAGTTCCACGGATCTCCTTCAAGCAATCAAGCTTCTACCAAAGGACCTGCTCTGATACCAATTGTTGGAAATAATACTGAGAGCGGGGGTGAATCGGTATTATCTACTCAATAAAACTTTTTCATATTCATACTTCAGAATCATATACGCTACTTCAGTTAACTATACCCGCATATATACGCGACTGTGTCTATTGCAACTAGCGTATAACCATTAAACTCATGATTCAGTTATGTGATCTTAAATGGATGCATCAGAACATTATTAGCCATATTAACAGTCAATAGTAGCAGTAAAACAGATAGATCAACACACATAAGAAACACACATGAACACCATGATATAAGGTGGAAACCCAATGTGGGTGAAAACCACCTGCTGCAATTCATTTCTATCTTCCTTTATTAAGAAACTTCTTTTACAATGTACTGGTGTAGTCCTTTACCAGCACATAGGCTACAACCTATAGAAGGCTACAACCTTCTCTCATTCTCCAAACTCTCCTCGAAGGGAGCTCTAACCCCCTTTGCTCTTGTACTAGCTAAGATACTAGTACTAGGCACCAACCTACAATCTTCTCTCCTCCGGGTACCACATTTCATACATTTTCAGACTGGATACTCCTGAAGCACAACACATAATCTGAAAGGCCACGTTTCGTCCAATTTTCATACTGGACCCATAACTATCATTGAAGCTCAAAACTATCACTACTAGCATCATCGATTTCTAAATCACTGAAACACTGAAACCCTGTCAACAACACAGTCACTAGAACACAGAGCAAAACTCTGCAATAACAATCAAAACCAACTGTACCATCAAAAACATGCATCAGAGTGCATACGCTACTTGGAAGTTCCAAACCTGTGAGTATACGCAACTTCATCAAGATGAACCAACGTATATGTCATTAATCACTTATTCATAACTTTGTTCCACTTCCTGACTTCAGACATAACCAGATCATTACATATACAAGGATAATATATGTGTTAGCACCCAGATCTAGTCTATCAGTTCACATAAATATGAGTCATTATGATCTTGATCCATATTGGTTCTCATCTATCAATACACAATAATCCAACCAAGATATCCAGAATACTGACATCATTAAACTGTCATCAGAACTCATCAACAGTCAGAACCATCTGTAACTTCAGACATCATATCTCAAATGGTATACGCTACTACAATGAACCAAACCCACGTACATACGCGCTTACGCCAAAGCCAACCCGCGTACAAATTTATAAATAAGTACTAGTTAGGTCTATAGCCATCTTCTTGATTGATTTTATCATGGTGCTTTTAGATTTCAATTGCTAAAAGGATAATGCAATAGGTGTAATAGGGAGCTAAGGCCAATATTTTAGTTTGATTGTAAAATGTTAAATGATTAGAGTTAAAATAAATTTTCAAATATTTAGTGATGCAATTGTGGTTGGTGTCATCTATATGTTCCTTGACACAATCTTTAAAAGATGGCCCAATTTGACCAATAGTAAATAAACAAAAAGATTAATAAATTCAAATTCAAATTGCAAATAATGTTATACTATATACTTAAAAGTTACAAAACATTGTACTCAAAACATATAAAGCATATATAAATCTTACTAATTATAAATATTACCAAAAATAATTACACATAACCTTTAATGACCTACTAGAACAATTACATATTATATTTAATTACGAATTACTAACTGTAAATTTAACTTTCATAAATATTCATATTTGATATATAGTTTGAAAAAATATATATTATTTATATTTGTAATAAAAATCACCAAATTTTAGAACAATTACTAGAAGAACAAACAAACTTCTAAAACAATTACAAGAAAAGCAAATTAAATTGGATTTATAAAATAGTACAAGAATAAGTATCACCAACTTCTAAAACAATTTCCCGTAAAACAAATTAAATTGAATTTATAAAATAGTACAAGAATTAGTATGGCTCACTATTTTGATGGATGCAATCACATATATTTGATCATCTAAGAACATTGCACTAGGTTGGTGGATGCAATCACATTTTATAGCACTTAATGAAAGAGGCCCTGCATTAGAAGTTGGACCAGGAGATGTAGCCCAAGAGAGGGGTGAACTCTTTTATCATGTTTTGTGTTATGTGTTTCATATATGCTTATTTTGTCTTTGTTTGGCTGTAAATTATGGTTAAATTCACTTTTTTTGTGTTTAGTAAATTGATCCTCTACCGAAAACACATAATTTTCACTTGCAAATTGTTAAAAATCTTCAAGTTCACATATTCAGATCAAGGATAATGGAAGAGGTGTAACAAAGAGCTAAGGCCAAGGTTTTAGTTTATTTGTAAAAAATAAATCGCTAGAGATAAAATAAATGTTCAACAATGAAATATTTAGTGATGCAGCTATGGTTGGTGTCATCTATATGTTCCTTGACACAATCTTTAAAGGATTTCCCAATTTAACCAATGTAAACTTTTCCCCAAAAGGAAAAACATTGTAATATACATTTATTGTAAATATACAAAAATATTAATATATTCAAATTCATTCTCAGGGGTATTTCTAATGTAGTTTTGTTTGGTATTTCATTCATTGGGGTATTTTTAATTTAGTTTCACTATATTATCATGCTACTAATGATTATGTAAGGAGTTTTTGGTTCTCTATTGGAAAAGAACATGAATTTTGTATCATGTTTCATTATGACTTGAGGTATAGTTTTAAAAATAGGATTTGGGTTAGGATTCACATTTATATTGCCACTACATTTTTTGATCTTTCCCATATCATTTCAATGTGCCTTAGGTCTCACGCTAAGAGGTTGCAACAATAACCATGCCTTTTTGCATGTCGTAATTTGTGTGGTAAAATATACCATTCATAGGTGCCCTAGATTAGCAATCGATTTCTACCTTGGTGCCCATGCTACATTCATTTGTAGGCATATGAATCCTCTTTACATCCCACCATGACATCAAACTTGAGCCTCATGCCTCTCTTTGTCTTTTATTTCTGGCCATCTATTACCCTTACAAGGTGTGATAAAGGAAAGTGTTCCCTCTGCGGACAGAGGCAACCCCTCTAGCCCTAGAGTGGGCCTAGTCAGAGCAAAGACAAAAAACACAAACGATTCCCTTAAATAGTCATCGTTGGAGGCCTACCTCAAATCGGTGGTTTATACACAAGATATAGGAAATTGTCATTGATTGTATTAAAAATGAAACAAGAGAAAACTCACAACCATGCCTTGACCTCACAAGTCTTCTTGGAGGGTCCAGTCAGTATATTCCTTCAAGCATTCACTCTTAAGGATGGGTCTCCCAATAGGAAAATAGCTCTCTCTCTCTACCAAGCCCTCATGCAAAGCTAAGATACTTCAAAACCTCTTATCAAACTATTAACAATTCCACACTTTTCACACTCACACCAAAGTTATCTACTTTGCTTCAAACCAAACTCAAAACTAGCAGCTCCCAACAAAAGAACTAAAGAACTAGCAGATCATAGCAATGGTGAGTGATTTTATAAGAGAAGAATTCTCCATGAAATGAGGGAGAGGGAGCTTATCCTTAAGGGAGGTTGCACAAGAGATGGAACCACCATCCCAGAGGAGGAAAAGTGACCCAAACTAAACCAAAAATTAGCTCTAGAAACACCCAGAAGGCCAACTGTTTGAACAAATTCACCAATTCTGGATCGTCGCAAGTCATGAACTAAGGATCAACGACAACATCGCAAGGAGGCATTGCATGCAGACCAATTTTCATGACAAGAATCTGGAAGACTTGCGTTGAGCCCTAAAATTTTGTCGTAGGAAACAAGTGTACACCTGCGACGACGCCGCAACAATACAGTTCATGATAGGGAATCGTCACGGATTTTAATGGTTTACTGGTGACAATGTAGAAACTTAGGAAAAGGGATCAATTCTTCAGCATCAGAGAGCATTGTTTAATATTTTTTCATAAGTGGGAAGATATGGACATGTGTATTTATACATGATACAACAGAGGGACTGAGATGAGGACAATGACAAATTACTGTGTAACAAATGCCCCCTAAAGCATGAAGCCTGAGAGAGTGGGAGGGGTGAAATGCTTTACAAAACCATGACTGAACTGGAACACCACCTTGAAGAAGCTGCAGATGGGAGTACAACTGATATCTCTGATAGTGAAATACACGTAGTCTAGGCATGGGTGTAGCCATCCAAAAGACATATGAAAATTGGTCTGTGGTATGGATGCAACCACCCAGTTGATAAAACCAAATATAATGATAAAGGTATGGTCACAACCATCCATGAAAGACTCAAGTATGGTCACAGCCATCCAATCAAAGAGTCATGTATGTAATCACGAACCAATCCACGTAGCCTGAACATATGTAAGGTTAGTCTGGGGTCTTGAAACCCTAACCGATCTTAGTACAAATTCTAGCATGCGAACAAATGTGTTGAAGTCAAGCATGATAGAAATTTGCTTGATTACCAGTCAATAATGAAAATCGTTAACAAGCACGAGAGAAACCACCAATAATGACAATGGATTTCAAAGTACGGCCAGTATAATCCACTAAGTGTGAAGAATGGGCTGAAGTCGAACACTCGTGGAATCAGCCAATTGAAGACCAATGATGAAAGTCTGTCGTCAGGCGCGAAGAGCTTTCCATTGAGGCATGCGATCTCCAAGGTACCGAAAGGGATCTCTAGATCCACCTCTTGGATAATGAGCTGATGCTGACTGGAGATGATCCATTGCAGGAGGGCCATAATGTTTCCCCCATAAATGACATGAGACAAGGAACAAGCAATAGATGGTGAAATAGAGAATCAGAGGAGGAGGTTAAGGGTGTAAACTGCAAAAGGATTATACTATTGAACATATGGGCGACACGACTCTGAAATGCGGCAGCATTTTGGTACCAAGGGATTGGAGGTCTGACAGAGATGACATGGATCAGATGGAATGAGGCAAAATGGCAACCAAAAAAACCCTGGAAGGCCAATGACGATGTGAGGATATCCCAACCCGACGAGAAGCAAAAGTGTCAATGTTCAAGAGTGACTAGTTGCCATAGGTAACCAATGACGACTTCCAAATTTCCCCCCACCATTACTGGCGAGTACCTCAATTATTTTTGAAAAACAAGCTTGAAGGGGATAGCATATGCTTGTGATATAAGTTCAACCTTCAGACGAATCCAACCTAGTGATAGTTTAACGAGCCCTGGGGAGGAGAAGCTCGAGTCTCATCATGGTGACGAGTCCAATGTTGTCAGGGTTTAACGAGTTTGACACAGGTAAAACTCGGAGTCTTTTTCATGTTTAGAGAGTTTGAAAAAGACACGGAAAAGAAAACTCCAAGGGGGGTCCTTTTTCGTAAATTTGTGTCCCTCGAGCCCGAAAAAATAGAAAACAATACTCGAGAGAACCGCTTAACCATTATGACCAAGGAGAAATTTTTGTAATTAGTGGTCCCGATTTGAAAAAGTAAAAAAGAATGATTGAAGACACGTTGTTTCATTACCAATATCGAACTCGAAATGGCAAAATTCCGGTGATCTTTTCATGTTTATGTGGTCAGAAAAGAGTTTAAAGTGGACCACCTTTTATCCAGTAAACGAGTCAAAAAGGGAAAAACTCAGCAATATTTTCATCTTTTACGAGTCATAAAAGAGATTAAAGGAGACTTGCCCTGGAGGAACGAGTGGTATAAAGGGTAGCAACTGGTTCTGACAATGGTGGAATTGCTCAAAACATGTAATGGTCAAGAGGTTGGCTAATAAAACCACTCATCGCTGCGGTCCCTTAGGAAAGGAAAAAACAACCAAGGGAAAGCATATGATCAGCCAAAGAGATGGCGATGATGAAATGAAAACAACCAAGGCTCATCTAGTAGAATTTATCGGATAAAAATGGAAATCATGAGGTGTAAATCAGGTATGGGTTCATTTTTACACAAGCTTGAACCATGGGGAACTCTCCTTGGATTCGGTTTCATGTTAACACAAGATTGAAACGAAAAACTACGCTTGTTATAAGTTCACATGCCCCCTGCATAACGATGCAAATCGAGGTACATGCCCCCTAAGCTTCATTGCATTCAACGAGGTGGATGGAATGAAGGTTCACTTTCGAGATCTTGGAAAGAATCGACTTGGATTTTACGAGATCTTAATCAAAGACTCGATTTTGAAAAGGGAGTTGTTTCATTTTTTAACGAGGTTGACACAGGAACAAATGGTCTTCGGACATTTGTTTCATTTTTTAACGAGGTTGACACAAGATCAAGAACTTTCCTCAAAACTCGTTGATTCATTTTTTAACGAGCTTGACACAAGACCATGAACTATGCTCGTCACTCCTTGTTTCATTTTTTAATGAGGTTGACATAGGAACAAACTATCCTCGTACTCCTTGATTCATTTTTTAACGAGCTTAACACAAGGTCGGGAACTGTGCTCACTATTCCCAGTTTCATTTGTGAGCGAGGTTGAGACGGGAACAAATTATCCTCGAGCCCTTGCTTCATTTTTTAATGAAGTTGACACAAGATCAGAACTATCCTTGGACTCCTTGTTTCATTTTTTAATGAGGTTGACACAAGATAGGAACCATCCTCTAGGCTCCTGTTCATAGGCAGTATGAAAACATGGCTCCCAGGAGATCTTCACCGGACGGAAGAAGCATTCTCTTGGAGAAACACATGTCATTAGACACCAATGACAGATTAGGTTCCAATGCCCCTAGTACATGATGTATGAGACCATCTGCATGAACATCAGCAGAGGCAGAGACGGAACGGGTAGCCACATAATTGACCTGTGGCAAGGAGGGGACTACTTGCAGATAAGAACTAATAGGGGATGATGGTTGTACAGGAGGCATCAGGTGACTAAAGAATGATAATTGATCGATAGTCACCATTATTCCATCGTGCACAAAACAAACCACATGGAAAAGTGAAGAAATAATAGCTCCCATGGCATAGGTATAATCATGGCCAAGGAGAAGACTAAAATCTAAAGCACCTTGCACAACCATCACATCTATATAGACAGTTTTGCCTCCCAAAGTAACAGGGAACTTTGGAAGGATCCTTAAAGGTTGACTAGTTCCTCCGTCAAATGCTAATAGATTTTGAGTGATCGGCACAAGTTGTGGGGAGCCCATAGCTTGACAAGTAATGAAAGGCATAAGACTAACCGATGCACCTGCATCCAAGATAGTGCCAGGTACTACCTTATTATAGGTATGTATTATAATCTGGAAAGGCACATAGGATGGAAGGCGGAAAGCAGTCAAATGACTCTAGTCGAAGGAAATGACTGAACTACTTGGTGGGGGTACCATATGATTGCCCCCATGCTCTACAGGAACCGAAGAAGGACTCTCTGAATTAGCTGGGATAGGAGGGTCGTTCTTAGGCTCAGGAGAATCTGACGAGATGAGAAGAACATGAGTAGTATAATCATGATGCTCTTCCAGAACAAAGTGATCAACGGGTGGTGAATCCAAGTCGACACTCTTTCCGACCAATGGTTGGTTAGGAATAGGTTGAGCATAGCTAGGTTCGGGAAAATGAGGATGGACAAGAGAAGAATCGAAGTTAATCTCTTTTTCAACCAGGAGAGGGTCTAAAGAGATCCTCTGATAGCCAATTAGAAGTGTAGGCAAAGAAGCTATAAGACTTTCCAAAGTAGCTGAAGCTTTATCCATGAGCAGACAAAGGTGAAGGGGATGGTTGCCTTCACATAGCCTACAGGGGAATCGAATCTTTCCTTTCTTCTTACCACTACTAATTGAGGATTGAACATCGACATGAGCTTCAGAGGACGATGAGGGATGAGCTAGATTGTGAGACCATACTTCTAAGATCCTAGGAATGCCAGGCCAATCACGAAGAAGATGGTCACCCTTGCACAATTTACAAGGAAAATTAACCTTCCACGGAGGAGCAGAAGGTGTTCCAACTTGAGATGTACTCAAGGAAATAGTTGCATGGGTGGCCTCGCGCTTATCGGACTTCTTCTTCTTCTTCGTCTTCTTCTTCTTCTTCTTAATCTCCTGGTTACTAGATGTGGAGCTTTCACCAGGCGAAGTGGGAGATGAAAATGAAAAAATAGGGGAAGAAGGCATAGGCTCAACCTTGGAATCATCATGTCATGATTTAGACGAAGGAGACGGTGGAACAGGAGTCATGACACTCGGGACCACTGAGGTTGAAAACAACTAAACAGGCAAACTGATGGTTAACCTAGGCAAGGACAGCGTTGCCATATACGGAGCACCGGCATTTCCAAAAGTTGGAAACGAACTAGGATTTCCATCTGGGGGAAGACCTTGGCCAGTAGACTGGGGGAAAGTTGCCATCAGGAACGAGCCTGAAAAACACTCGTACTGTAACCAAGAACTTGAACTGTTACCAGGAATATTTCGCGGGTAGTAAATTTTATGACACAAGAACAAAACTTGACCTTTTCATGTTTCAAGAGTTGAGAAAAGGATGAAAAGGTGATTCTATCTCTTTCAGGGTTTAATGAGCCTAAAAGGACAAGTTCTCAAATGATCCTTTTCTTTTAGGGAGTCGAAAAGGAATGAAAGTGACTACTCTGGAGAACTAGGCAAAAGGTTGACCAAACAAACTGTAAAACTGCATATACACATTGGTGATCAAATGAAAGAGAAATGACCAAGGACTTTCCATACGACAATCAATCTTCCCAAATGCTGTCTTCGGTGCGTTACGGTTCGCAGGGCGGCAGACACGGCTTCCTATGGTGTAGGATGATAACTTACTGGGGTCTCCCGATATATACTCGACGGTACTGGGAGCACAAGTCCTCACTAGGTAGCTATTAAGTCACAGAAGGAGGAATCACCCAACCTTAAGTGAAAGCAATAGTGACTAGGTTTAATGATGTCGAAGCATGTCTCTAGCCTAGACCTCTAAATAATGTGCGTTAAGTTCCAATGTGTTGTTAAGTTCATTCAGTTAATTTTAGAGTTGATCTTGAATTAGGTTTTAGATTTCAAGCCCTATCGTATGTATATCAAAAACCCTAGGATGCAACTAGAATGAGTAAAGCATCTTTCAATTTGATGAACACCTACTTAAAGGAGGGTAGAAATTTCATTCCCAAGAAAACACAAGCGAATGCAAACACTAAGAAACACAATGCATCAATACAATAATCTCGCGATGCATCGATACTACTAATGAAAGATTTAGAGTTCGCTTTTCAATTTCTCAAACATGAAAATTTGAAATGCACATATACTTTCAATTTCGTATATCAAATGAATGCAATTCCTTAATTTTTTTTTGTTTTGAATTTAAAGAGACAAACTATCAAGTGTGATCTGATCGATCCAAACAATTGTGATCTAGGCTTGGTAGTGACGAAATCGAATGAATATAAAAAATTGGTTCAATAATCGACACTAAAAATCAACTAGCAAGAAAACAAACAACGAAAAAGCCTTAAGCAAATCAATAAGACAATCGTGGATGAATCTTGGACAGAAAAGTAACCCAAACAAACGGTTTCTTGATGAAACCTCTAAAGAGCTAGGTCACATGGTCTAAAAACACAAGACTCACTCAATGAAACCAAAGAGACAATACCCTAACCAAAAGCAATCAGAACAAGCTGATGGGAGAGAGGAAATAGCAGGAGATAAATAAGATTGGTGGATTCAGGAGGTAAAATTGTAAAAACAACTTTACAAGAATCGTTGCAGGTGTTACAATGACAACTAGAGATGTCATCGCAAGTGTTACACTGACAACTAGATACATCGTCGCAGGTGTTACACTGACAACTAGATACTTGTAGAAATTTTGAATAATATGACACATATTCACAGAGATTATCCTGATTATACACTTATAAGCGGAACATGCATAATACATAACCTCCTCTACATTGATTATCAATTTACAGAAGCAGAAACATTCACAGGCGTACATAGAAGCATCAATCAAACTCATTAACACAGTATGTACCCTGGGGAAAGCATCTCGCTAAAAACCCCACACTATCTGTATATTATATTGATTGAATCATGTAACATTACAAAGTACAATGCTTATCACAAGAAATCCAGTACCAGCTCCACCTGTTACACACAATACAACTCAGATCTGATCTCCAAATCTATTCCACTGCTTGCCTGCCTCTCCAGCTCAATACCTGCTCAAGAACTGATGAGAATGGCTCACCAAACTTGTATTTCACCTCAAAATAATCACTCACACTTTGTTGGACGTGAGCAAAGGCTACAATACTGGGAATATACATGAGCAAACTCATTGGCATACTCAATCCCTTGATTGTGCAAGATCTGGTGCACAACTATAGTCACAACTGATAGCAATCTGATTCTCTACCACCTGTCCCTGCTGAACTGAACATGCACTGACATGCAACTGAGTTAACTGATGTATTCTATAGTTGTATTATGAGTTAATAACTTGTGAATTAATTAATAACTAATTCACCCAACTCATCTCTAGTCTATTGATCAGTTAGACTAAATACAACCAGTTTAACAAAGCTAAACTGAACACAACTCCATCAACTGCACCTCCAGTCCACTAAACTCAACTCACTTGATTTCTAACTGAAGTCCTGCATGAAAATATTAGTCATCCCATAGGTAACCACGTATTTCCCTCTAGGATCTGCATGTACCACATCCGTAGCTCATCCTGAAGTGCTCCAAGAGAATAAGATCAAGTTTATAGTCCAAATATTATTATGAGACAATAATATTTGACTTTTCTATTTTTGACAGTGAGTCTAAAAATAGACTTTGATCACTCACACTGTGATCACTCACACTTTCATAAAAAATAGAAGGCCATCTATTTTTCCCAACTTGACCAATCATCCATAAACAACAACCTGCAATCCATAGACATGATCCATATGTCTAAAAATAGACTTGCGCCAAAAATAGCCTGTGGGCCCACTTAGTGAAGGAGACTCTTTTCACTAAGCTCCATCATCTTGTTGCACTCTCAACAAGCCTTTCTTGTTGCGCACTTTTCAACACTCCCTCTCAACAAGAAAGGCTTCCTCTCAAACCCGATCCTGTAACTCTGGAATGTTCTCCATGCAACACATCTGGCCGGTCCACTTGCTCTGTCATCAAAGTCTCTGACTGCTATTGCCTCTGTCGACTGAAACTCTGCATCTCTGTGCTCTTCAGTATCTGATTGCTCTAGCCTTTGTCACTTTAATCTCTGACTGCATCCGTGCTGCTGCTGGTTCTATCTCCCAGCATTGCATCCGCACTGCACCTCCCAACTGACCTCCCTGTTGGGATAGAAACACCCTATGATGCTGAAGCTCTACCTGCTGCTGACAAGTGCTCCCTCTCTGACATCTGCGCTACTGCAACATCTCCATGCATCTCGCACCATTGCACACCTCTCTGTGCCACCTAGCACTGTGCAAAACACTTGTGCCTCTCGCATTGTTGCTGCCTGCTAGCTATGCGCTGTCCTAGGATTCCCTGCACTGTCGCTCTCTCTGCCGCTCCATCCGCATCTGTCTCTACCCAATCAGTCAGTTCCTGCTACTACACATCGGGGCTCCTGTAGCAAGGTCTCATCCAAGAGGTTGGGTACCTCAAGGATCCTGCCCCTCCTCCTTGGGACAATCAATCCACATCACCCCACCTCCTACCTAGAGGTATGGCTGCATGCGATCCCTCAGCCCACCTGGCTTGAAGTTTCCCCCTACTGGAGGTCTCTGGACGAGTAGATGTCTCTACTCGATCTCCTCTGAGCTTCCCCTGTTGTGGCTCCTCCACAACCTCCTGAAGCTGCTGCACCAATCATGGCTCCTCCACAATCGTCTCAAACTTCTTCTGGCTTTGCATTTTGAGAGGTAATATACACTCCCTCTCAACCACCAAGTCTCCATCAGTTGCCTCGCTGCTCAAGGCTTTGCATGCATCTTGAACCTCAAGAGCATACAGGTTCCTGAACTGTGAACCAATCTCATGACAAAGAAAGCATCTCACTTTCGACTTGTCAACCTTCTTCCCATCACTAGAAGAACAAGATTCGGAAAGAGAACCCTTCTCCTTCCCCTTCTTCACCTTACTCGCTAAGGCACAGTTCTCCTCATCATGCATAGATGAAGAATTGTCTCTGGTGCTCTGTCTAATCTCCTCCTGCATCAAATCTGACCATGGTTGTTCCCAATTTGGTAGTTTCTCCCTTCCATTCACCGAGTCCTAGTAGCTATGCCAACTCTTAGGAAGGTCAAGGAGTCCTAGACTCACCATCCTCATCCGACAGTCACCTCGACACTTCCCAGCTCATCCCGGCATTGGGTGAACTTCGTGAGATATTGGGGCATACTGTCTCCATTCTCACACTGAATGTTTCTGAGTTTTATCTCTTGCTTTGGAATTAAATTCGAATTCCACCAGCTCAAAACTCAACCGCTTCTGATCTAGAATTCGTGAGAACAAAGTATTTCTTGTACAGAGATCGACTATATGGGCATTCACTGGATATCTCACCTTCCAAAAGAAGGATGAATCCAGAGGCTACCTGGCCCGATTACAGACTCTGCCTGAAGAAATAAATTGTAAACACTTTCTGAATAGTAGATCTGATGATCAATCCTCGCTTTGATATCCTGTAGAACTTTTCCTACAAATCAAAGGGCTTCGTAAATTTTCTACAAATCATCTAGCTCTGATACCATGTAGAAATTTTGAATAATATGACACATATTCACAGAGATTATCTTGATTATACAATTATAAGAGGAACATGCATAATACATAACCTCCTCTACGTTGATCATCAATTTACAGAAGCAGAAACATTCACAGGCGTACATAGAAGCATCAATCAAACTCATTAACACAGTATTGTATCCCAGGGAAAGCATCTCGCTAAAAACCCCACACTATTTGTATATTATATTGATTGAATCATGTAACATTACAAAGTACAATTCTTATCACAAGCAATCCAGTACCAGCTCCACCTGTTACACACAAGACAACTCAGATCTGATCTCCAAATCTATTCCACTGCTTGCCTGCCTCTCCAGCTCATTACCTGCTCAAGAACTGATGAGAATGGCTCACCAAAATCGTATTTCACCTCAAAATAATCACTCACACTTTGTTGGACGTGAGCAAAGGCTAGAATACTGGGCAAATACGTGAGCAACCTCATTGGCATACTCAATCCCTTGATTGTGCAAGATCTGGTGCACAACTATAGTCACAACTGATAGCAATCTGATTCTCTACCACCTGTCCCTGCTGAGCTGAACATGCACTGACATGCAACTGAGTTAACTGATGTATTCTATAGTTGTATTATGAGTTAATAACTTGTGAATTAATTAATAACTAATTCACCCAACTCATCTCTAGTCTATTGATCAGTTAGACTAAATACAACCAGTTTAACAAAGCTAAACTGAACACAACTCCATCAACTGCACCTCCAGTCCACTAAACTCAACTCACTTGAGTTCTAACTGAAGTCCTACATGCAAATATTAGTCATCCCATAGGTAACCACGTATTTCCCTCTGGGATCTGCATGTACCACATCTGTAGCTCATCCTGAAGTGCTCCAAGAGAATAAGATCAAGTTTATAGTCCAAATATTATTATGAGACAATAATATTTGACTTTTCTATTTTTGACAGTCAGTCTAAAAATAGACTTTGATCACTCACACTGTGATCACTCACACTTTCATAAAAAATAGAAGTCCATCTATTTTTCCCAACTTGACAAATCATCCATAAACAACAACCTACAATCCATAGACATGATCCATATGTCTAAAAATAGACATAGTCTAAAAATAGACTTGCGTCAAAAATAGCCTGCGGGCCCACTTAGTGAAGGCAACTCTTTTCACTAAGCTCCATCATCTTGTTGCACTCTCAACAAGCATTTCTTATTGCACACTTTTCAAAGATCGTCTGATTTCAGGAGTCGTCGCGGGAATTAAACTAGCAACCCAAGACGAAAGCTAAATAGTCATGGGTACAAAGCTAGAACATCAGCAACGTCATCGCGACTGTTAGGCTATCTTCAACGATGATCTTACTTAAGCAAAAGACGAAGTAAAAACACCTAAATGACACCAGATTGATCTCCCAAATAGTGAGGGGAATTCCCAGATTGACCCAGGTAACCCAAAAAACTGATGGTTCAACCCCCAAAATTCAAGAGACACTCAATCAAAAGGCAAACTAAAAGTAAACAAGAAGAAAACATACAAAGGACTCCCTAGTGGAGTCGCCAACTTGTGATAAAGGAAAGTGTTCCCTCTATGGATGGAGGCAACCCCTCTAGCCCTAGAGTGGGTCTAGTCACAACAAAGATAAAACAACAATTAATTCCCTTAAATAGTCATCATTGGAGGCTTGCCTCAAACCGGTGGTTGATGAAGTTTCCGTTGCGTTGCTTCAGCTTCCGTTTCTTTCTTCTTAATGAGCAATCAACCTAAAACACCACAAGAAAACAACAGAGCACATAACTGAGAACAATAATGATCTATTTACTTGTAAAGTCAAGGAGTCACAAGCTATCAAGTAGATTATACGCAAGATATAGGAAATCTTCATTGATTGTATTAAAATGAAACAAGAGCAAACTTACAACCATGCCTTGATGTCGCAAGTCTTCTCGGAGGGTCCAGTCAGTATGTTGCTTCAAGCTTTCACTCTTAAGAATGGGTCTCTCAATAGGACAATAGCTCTCTCTCTTTATCAAGCCCTCATGCAAAGCTAAGATACTCCACAACCTCTTATCAAACTATTAGCAATTCCACACTTGTCACACTCACACCAAAGTTATCTACTTTGCTTCAAACCAAACTCAAAACTAGCAGCTCCCAACAAAAGAACTAAAGAATTAGCAGATCATAGCAATGGTGAGTGATTTTATAGGAGAAGGAGTCTCCTTGAAATGAGGGAGAGGGAGCTTATCCTTAAGGGAGGTTGCACAAGAGGCAGAACCACCATCCCAGAGGAGGAAAAGTGACCCAAACTGACCCAACAACCAGCTCTAGAAACACCCAGAAGGCCAACTGTTTGAACAAATTCACCAATTCTGGATCATTGCAAGTCATGAACTAAGGATCAACGACAACATCGTAAGGAGGCATTGCATGCAGACCAATCATCGCGACAAGAATCGGGAAGACTTGCGCTAAGCCCTAAAATTCCGTCGCAGGTAATAGGTGTACACCTGCGACGATGTCGCAACAATATAGTTCATGACAGGGAATCGTCGTGGATTTTAATGGTTTACTAGCGACGATGCAGAAACTTAAGAAAAAGGGTCAGTTCTTCAGCATCAGAGAGCACTATTTAATCTTTTTGCATAAGTGGGAAGATATGGACATGTGTATTTGATACATGACACAACATAGGGACTGAGATGAGGACAGTGACAAATTACTGTGTAACACAAGGGGATCCCCACTCTTTTTATTTTTGATTTTTGGTCACCTATGCCTATGGTATTCAATGTCTTGCTAGATTTTATCGTAACATTCCTTGCCTTCATCACAATTCCCACCTTTGTAGACATGCTCGATCTCTTTCCTTCACATTAACCTTACCTCCATCTTGCAACCTGTCTCACCCTTTCAGAGAGTTCATTGCGATGAGTAGATTTCCATATCCATACACTTTGCCATTTTCTCTTGCTTTTCTTAGGTAAATTTTGTTAGCATAGGAACTAAATCCATACAATGATACCACTTGTCTATCTGGAATTAGCTTTATTTTGGTCTTCTTTTCATGCTCATTAAACAATGAAAATCCTGAGCTTCTTTTGCACTCTTTTCATGCTCATTAAATCACTTGAAGATGTCAAATTCTTTCCATTCTTTCCTACTTGTTAGTCAAGAGTAAATTTGGTGAGCAAGCTCTTCCCTATTCTCATGTTCATTAAACCACAAGAAAGACACGAGTGTACTTTTATCTCTTTTTCGACCTCACTATTAAACTCATGAAAAAGACATCAATTTGAGTATTCTTTTAACTATTTTTCAATCTCATCAAAACTGAATTAAAATACACTATCAAGCTCACTTGTATTCTCTTTCATGCACATTAAAATTTAAAGGGGATCATCTATACAAAAATGGAAAAGGGTGGAAGAGCCTATTTCTCTTCGTCTTATCATGGTTGTTGTGACTCCCTTGAACATGGCACTTGTTTGGGTCATCCTCTTACATTTTTTCTTTTCCTAGACTTAGAACCACATCATTAGCATAGTCACTCTATTGTTGAGTCAATATCTCACCCTATTGGTTACCCTTCTAGTCCCTAGGTTGCGGTGATGCCTCTTATGTCAAAACTATGTTTGTATGGTATTGTTTAGTCCAAGTTGTCAAGTTCACACTTGTGTCATGTTGTTATATGTTCAAGGGAAGTCCTGGTGTCAATTTCATCTTGAATGATGGGGGGGTACATCAAGGGCCTCTTTTGATGGATCTCTTCCCACCATTTCTAACACCTTATTTAGGGTGTATATATAGAAACAATCTAGTACCTTGGAGCTTTTGATCCTCAGTGGAAGGCTTCATCATTGTTGATAGTGGGTTTCCCTTACTAGCCCATGTTGACCAATTTTATAAGTGCTCGACATAAGTTCATTAGTGGTGGTCTTCCTCATGTCTGTTAAAGGGATCCCTTACCACTTGGTAATTAGATAGTCTCCCAACATGCTCGACATCATCTCATTCATTTGCATGTAGTGATTCATACCATTGGGATGAGCCGAAGACCTTGGGTAATGGGGCTATCTCACTCAAGCACATTGCCTCCCCCAAGCTACGTTGGAGAATGTATTATCTACTTTGAGGGCCATCATTTGGGCACAAACATTGGTATCTGTAGCCCTACTAATATCTATTATGGCAACAATATACATTGTATCATGATCAGTCCTCGATGACATGAGTTTGTAGTATGTTGTGCGGGCAACCATGCTCTATTCTTTTAGTATCGTTTATGGGTATACCTACCTTGGGGATATATATTATATGTATTTTCCTATGGATTTTGTAGTCTTTAACACCTATGAAAGGCCAAATGATAAGAGAGAAACCCAACACAAACCTGCAGTAGAAATTGGAAAGCCCAATAAAGATGTGTACACATGACACTCAAGCTTGTAAAAAAATCTTAGCAAAAGAAAAACATTTTTGTATATTTCAGTTGCATACTTAGTTTTTATTTTTCATTCACAACATACTTATCATTACTATGTTTAATAGCATAAATTTAACAAACACATTTTAAATGAGCACAATTTGATTCATAAGCAATTCATATAATTTAACAAGAAAAAACTTGGTTACGGTGGCTTGGCCACAGTGTTCCTCCTATGGCCACCTGATTGAATATCCCACCCTACCAACTAGAAACTGCCTATTTGGCTTCCTAGTGCAGAGAAAACCCAGAAGTTCCCTTGCCCTCCTAGCCCATGTCTAGACCAAAGTTGTAGTGTGTTCGAATTCTCAGAGACAACACCCTCTTAATGCCCTACCCAAAATCTGTTTCTCTATCCAAAACTCCCTTTTACCTTCCATCAATGCTCCTTAACCCCACTTTTGCCCTCCAACTCCCTCCTCTCCCCAATTAGTAAATCCCATTCATGACCCTCTAGCCACTACCACATTACTTCTTGCACCTACCCCATTGCACCCACACCCCTAATTAATACCTTAGGTGGTCAAGTCATTCACCCACTCCTTTAATCTAATAAAAATATAAATATAAATAATATAACCTATTAAGGGTGCATGTGGATTTTTAGGCCCATATTTTGAAGCTTTCTCGAATACCACATCTAATATCACCTTCTATGGATCTTGAGCTTGTAAGAAAAAAATTTAAAAGAAAACATTATTGTTTATTTGAGTTACATACTTAGTTTTACTTTTTCATTCACAACATACTTACCATTACTATGTTTAATAACATAAAAACATATTTTAAATAAGCACATGGTCCTCTCCAATTAATTACCAATTTATATATTCATCTCTCATCCCCAAAATATCTACTTGGGATAAGACATGGTCCTCTCCAATTAATTACCCAATTTTATATTCATATCACATTCCCAAATGTCCTCTCATGTTTACCTCGTAGAAGATAAGTCAAATGTAAGGATGAGGGAGAGTTTATGACATTAATGAGAGGTGGTTGAGGTGGAGAAGAGAAGGGGGCATAAAAGGGGAAGGATGAGGGGAGGAAGGGGGATCCTTGGTCTTGATTTTGGTTTTGGTTTGGCTGTGGTTTTGGAGGAATTGTTTGAGAGAGAGAAGGGGAGTATTATTCATCTTGGACACACTACATCTAATTGGACTTGGGCTCGGAGGGTTAGGGAACCTATGGAGGTTTCCTGGGCTAGGAAATACTTCCTAGTTGGCTGGGAGGTAAATCAAGTTGGTAGCCAAGAGGAGCATTCCAGCAGGAGTAGCAGCTCAAGGGCATCTCCACCGAGCTATCGGTACAGGTATTCCTCTATGCATAGATTACTCACGTGAGTGATTGAATTAAAATGTTCACTATTTAAATTGTAGGAATTAGATTTTAAAATGGTAAATTATCATCGTTTAAATGTCTTGTCAGAAAATAAATAATTGCCCTTTTATTGCATTTAAAATTAGAGAATATAGATCTGGTAGAGGACCCTAAGAGAGGACCTTACAGTGCTTGACATTAGTTCATTTGAATTCACACTTGATAGATTATGTTAGATAAATTGGGAACCATTTTCATTAGTGGTGGTCTTCCTCATGTATGTTAAAGGGATCCCTTACCACTTGGTAATTAGATAGTCTACTCGCATGCTCGACATCATCTCATTCATTTGCATGTAGTGATTCATATAATTGGGATGAACCAAATACCTTGGGGCATGGGGCTATCTCACTCAAGCACATTACCTCCCCCAAGCTATGTTGGAGAATGTATATTTATACCTTGAGGGCCAATGATTTGGGCATTGACATTGATATCTTTAGCCCTACTAATATCTACTATGACAACGACCTACATTATATCATGATCAGTCCTCGATGACATGAGTTTATAGTATGTTGTGTGGGCGACCATGCTCTCTTATTTTAGTACCGAGTATGGGTATACCTACCTTGGGGATATATATTATTTGTATTTTGTCTATGAATTTTATATTCTGTTACAGGTTCCACCTCCTTGGTTCCCCCCATCTATCATACCCATATTCAACCATCAACTTCTGTTCTAATCTCATACATTAGGGGGCATATATTACAACTCAAAATGTCACAATCAAGGTTTATGATAACTGTAAGTGACACCCCCTTGGGTTTACTAATGGTTTTCCTCTTCAACATCCTTGAAACTTGTGGGGAGGGTTGCAATGCTTTAGTTACACAACAAAAGAGAGTTGAAGCAGATAGGGTTGGCAGAGCAAATAGACAAGGGTAGAAAAGGTCAAAATTGATCAGTTATAGAAGATAAGGATGAAAACACCATATAAAATAGGGTCCAACAAGTGTCTATATATATTTTATCACTACTCCCAACCCATCTATATAAGCTACTTTCCACGGAATGAAGGGAGAAAAGTTTATGCAACGTAATGTTGTGAGAATGAGGACCTGATTTCTCCTTGCAAGAAGCTGTAGAATATTGTGTACCTTGACATTGAGCTATGGTGAGAGGAGAATATACGACTAGGGACTATGAAGGGAGCAACTATTGTTAACACCATTGGTATAATGATGTCATATACTTCCCCCCCTACCAACATAATATTAATTGATATTATTTGTGTTTGTATTTGGGTTTTCATAATGTTAATGCTAACTTTAGTTTGCAAGAACATATAATCAGAGGTTGTTATTTGTGTGTTAGTCGTAGGTAAGAATATTTCCAGAGCTAAAATCTCAAGGAATTCAATCACAAAAATTGGCAAATAGCCACCCTCCATGATAAGGTGCATCTGATTCTCCTTTCTTTTGTTTTGCATATTTGTCTTGTGAGTTTTCTAGGTTAAGTAGCCACCATCACAAACACCATTTGCCATATGTCTTGGGCAGGCCTATGGGTTAAGAGTACTGAGACATTTTTGAGGAAATCATATCTTACCAAGTATTCAATGAGTTTTGGTTGTTTCTTCATTCATACATTTGGATAATGGTTTATTAAACTTTTTTTCTCCCAACAAAATAGTTGTCTATTTTCCTTACAGTTATTATGAAATGCTTTCTAAATGTCTCTATTATGACCTAGGGTTTTCTTTTTATCCCCATCTTTTGCAAGTAGGAAGAAATTTTGGGGTTGACGTACTCATGCATAGGTGTGTAGGTGGATTTTTAGGCCCAAGATTTTGAATTTCACTTTCATACTTAGTTTTTCTTTTTCATTCACAACATACTTATCATTACTATGTTTAATAGCATACATTTAACAACATATTTTAAGTGAACACAATTTGATTCCTGAGCAATTCATATAATTTAACAATAACAAGAAAAAAACGTGGTTACGGTGGTTTGGTTGCTTATGATTACTATGTTTAATAGCATAAATTTAACAAACACATTTGAAATGAGCACAATTTGATTAATAAGCAATTCATATAATTGACAAGAAAAAAACTTGGTTACGTTGACACAGAGTAGTGTTCCTCCTATGACAATCTGATTGAATATCCCAATGTTGTTATGGTGGCTCGATTGCAGTGTTCCTCCTGAATATGCCACCCTGCCAACTAGAAATTGCCTATCTAGCTTTCTAGTGCAAAGAAACCCCATGCAAAATTCATAAGTTTCATTTCCCTCCTAAATCATGTCCATACCGTAATCGTAGTGTATTCGAGTTCTTAGAGACAACACCCTCTCGTTCCCCCTTATCAAAATCCACTTCCTTCTTCAAAACTCTGTTTTTCCTTCCATCGACCCTCCTTTTCCCCACTTTTCATGACAAAATGATATCACATTTAACTTAAAAAAAAAATTGCACTTATCTCCCATGAAAAAACACATAGACAATAGCTAACTTTTCATCAAAATCTAACCCATGGACCCTCCTTTTACAAAAACCTTTTTTGCTTTTTTGAAATTCATCACCACCTTGTCAAAAATCATGCTCAAAGTTAATAACTAAAACAAAAAAAATCATTAAATATTTAAATCTAGAAAGAAATGTTGCAAAGATTCCTTCATATCCACCAACCATGATAGCTAAGTTTAAATGAGAGGTTTTTGGAATTTGATAAACGAACCATATTACAAGAAAGGCAAATTAAATTGAGTTTATAAAATAGTACAAGAATAAGTATCACCAACTTCTAAAACAATTTCCCGTAATACAAATTAAATTGAATTCATAAAATAATACAAAAATTAGTATGGCTCACTATTTGGATGGATAGAATCACACATATTCGATAATCTAAGAACATTGCACCAGGTTGGCCGCTGCAATCACAACTTCTGCTACAGTACATAGCTCTTGAATTCCACATCAAGCCTTTGAAAGACATAACCACATTTGTATTTGCCAAGTAAGAAGCCAATAGTTGATGGAATTTGTGACTTTAATGCATACGTTATGACTACTGAAATTCTTGGCAATCTAGTCCAATTTCAGTGAATGCTGCAATAAGTTTAGGAACAATTTTAAGTAATATAAGCTTGAAGCCAGCAGAAGTAGCACCCGGATTTTCAGACTCTTCTCCAACAATTGTACAATTCTCTGATAGTGATCCAACTGGAGCCCCTTTGATATAAGCATCACACGCACGAAGAATACAGTGACCGCGTTTTTGAAAATGCCTTTTAACAAACATCTCAAAATGCTGCACAGATGATGAGCATGGGTGTATTTAGAATCATTCCTAGACAAAGAATGATTAAAAAAGATAACTGTTAATGAAAATCTCGCGAGATTTCTACCTTTGGAGGCTTTCGCAATACGTACAACATTGACTTGCACGATAGGAGAAAAGAGTTTTCTTTGTAGGCTAACGAGTTCTTCTCCCCTATCGCTGAACCAATCTGTTTCTCAAATCCAGGTTCATTAAAATAAGGATTATCATTTAGTACCAATCCTTGAATAGAAACAAGTAGTTGTAAAACGTTTGATGACAACGGGTTCCACACTTCATTCCCTTTGCCTGTCCATGTGTTTAAAAGACTCAGACAGACTTTTCCATTCTTATATAGATTTGGATTCAACCGTAACCCACCAGAATGGTAGTAAGCTAACTGCAAAACCAACATATTAAAGCTAAATGAGACTGACTTCCATATTGAGTTCAAAACAAAACAACTTGAGATCTCATTTATTTCACTTTAAAATCAAACAGTTCTAGTTAAACTAATGCTTACAGGTGGTATATCGGGATATTCCGATGGAAAATGAATGTCAAAGAAGAAAAGTCCATCTTGATACGGAGTCTCGGCTGCTCCAACAATTACAGCTCTCAGCAAATCCATCCTATCCTCATATATTCTAACAAAAATTGTATCTGTCAATCAATGCAGAGTTTATAAATTACAAGTTAGAACAAGCAGAAAAATAAAGAGCTCGAAATACTCTATGCCCATATTTTTATTTGTTCTAGTACACATCATGAGTACAACGTATTCTCATGAATAATTGGGTTACAAAATTTGTTACTTTGCAACTTCCTACTACTCAAGAGAAAACAAGAAAGCAATATTGAAAACTGAGAAGACAAAAGACAAAAATAGCAAAATTGAAGGAAATATGACTGGCCAGAACAGAGGCAAAATTGAAGGAAATATGACTGCCCAGAATAGCGTTTCCCTATTAGTGAATGTTCAAATATCACGAACTCATTTAATAAACCAGTGAAAAACAGTATTAGTGAATGTTCAGATATCATGAACTCATTTAATAAACCAGTGGAAAACAGGCCTGCATGGCTTAGGATGAGTTACCTGGTAAGTGTTTTTCAAGATTGTTCCATTCATGTTGAATTTTCTTCATCCATTTCCGCTTATTGATAGGCTGCACGAAGATGTTCAAAAGTTTCAATCATGACCCCCAAAAAATCACTAAACGGAATGAGAAAAGCATGCCCTTTGATAAATGTACCCGTATTGTTTCATTCCGATAAAAGTGATCCATAGCGTCACTTATACTATCAAAATGTTTAAATTGCCCTGGCTCATGACAACTACTGCTAGACAAGCTATGCACTATATTTTCCTCATTTGTCTGCTCCATATCAATGTGTAGCACTGTATTTTCCTCATTTCTCTGTTCCATATCATCTTCTTCAACAGTCTCATCTTTATCATCATCTTCATCTTCATCATCACTATAAACCACACATATTTGTCGAGGTGCCATCTACATTTACAAAAAAATAAAAATAAAAATAACCTTTAGGTTATCATACTATCAAAGTAGTTTCATATTTCATATTCTAACCAAAGAGCCAATTGTTCTTCTTATGTAATGTTGGAATTCATATCTTGGATGCAGTGAAATGCATATTTAAAGAGATAAATCTTTTCTACACAAAATCTCCGTATATTGAGACTAATAAAGGTAGCGTGATCAATTTCTCAGATAAGGGAGACAATGAAAATACATTCCTTTGTAATATTCCACTATAAGGAAACATGAAAATAACATACCTTTGACACTGTTCCGTCTGCCCATGCTACCTCTATGTATCCATCTTTAACACCTATGACGTTACCAATACACGATAGATAAGATTCTTCAATATTCTTGTCGACCTCTGCCTTTTGAGTTTTCTTCAGAGCTTTCTGGTTTGTAGAAAGCTCATCCACGTTTTTATGTGGTCACCCAACTGATCCACATTGCCAAGCACTTGATCTGCTTCCCCAAACACCAGAGAGTGAGGACGTATAACGATGGCCGCAACAAAGTAGTTATAATCTGGATGGTAAGCAAGCTCATACACACTTACTGACTCCTCTCCATCAAATTTTAGTGTATCTTGTGGACAATCCACAGCTTTCAACCACCTTACTCTTGCTATGCGTTCTTTTGAATCCACATTTTTCACGATTCCTACTCGTCGTCTTGATTCAGAAGCCTCGCAATCATCATCGTCCGAACCTTTTTCCACTACATACTGTTCAGGAAAGAAGTCATGATCCCCAGCATCTTTGATGGTAATCAAGGTTGTAGAATCTACACCATATGCCCTTGTACCATCTTGCCATATGACATCTACCCTAGTCCTTTTATTGCCCACAAATAGCACATTATCTTTTTTGTGGGCAACAGTGTCATCTGTGGCAGGCATAGTAACTTCTAACATTCTCCTTTCAGATGCTGGAAGCAGACACCAGTCGCCTAGCTGCCAATAAACGTCTGAAAAACAAGACAATAGCTGTAGCTCTTTAGGGTCCTGTTTCTCTGCAGGAGTCAGGGAATTGCAATCAGGATTTGCTGCAGCAATCCAATCCACGGAAACTAATCCCACTTCCACATTGCCTACTGTACCTTCCTTGTTACTTTTTTTCCATGTACCACACAACCATCGAGCATTCTCGAAAACTGCCGATGAACTGCCCCGGACACGCTGCCCTGGAAAGTAAGGATAACGGAGATTATAGGGGATTGGAATAAGGCGGTCGGGTTCTGATTGGAATAAGGGGATTGGAATAAGGGGATAACTTCGCATTTTGATCCGTCATCAAATAACACAGTCACATTATCAACCACTTCACCGACTCTTCCCACCCAAGGTCCATGAATGACATAATCACCGTGCATAAACGCCCTTATTCGCTGAAGATCTCTGCTGGAAACGTTTCTTATAGCATTAACTGATGTGGGACTTAATAAATCCACTGTAACATCCACGTTAACTACGATGCCTCTCTGTCCAGATGGATCTGAAGCCGTTGCCACAATATCACCATGGAAGATCGCCCTGTCAATCACCTCAAGCTCATCGGCTTTCTCCGTTCTCTCCGAAAAATTCGTCCAAAAAATCCGTGCAGAGCCTTCTGGAATAGACTCGTCTTCACTCTCATCCTCCTCTGAATCAGAATCAGAATCATCGGCAACTTTTATTACAACGCCAATTGCTTTGTTTGAACTTTTCGGAAAAGTCCTGCTGAATCGCATATAGAGTGTTTTTCCGAAAACTCTCCGTGCACTGAAGCATCGTTACCGGGATGCATTGCTGTCTTCATTACGGTATGTGTTAGCAAATTGCTGAAAGAGAAGGCAATAGTCAGAGGACCCGACTGCGCAGTCAATGTGTTAACTCCTTCGATTTTGATCTGCAAAACTTTTCTTGTAATAATTGTTGGATGTGTTTTTTTGAGCCGAGCCTCGCATGTTTATAGGTCGCCATGGGGACATCGGCTCTTTGCATGGGGTGCATGTCGTCGGCTGAAAAATAAATACGCTGGGAATTCATTGAGTGAGGCGGTATATTTTGATTTTGTGGGTATATAATTAATGTTAGAATATTTGTTGTTTAGATGGTTGATTTTGTGGGCATATATAATTGCCGCTTAATTAACGATTTATAGTATTTTGGATATTTGTTGTTTACGTGAGTTAGTAGCAGTTTATTTAAAAATAATAAGATAATTATTAATTATATATTTTTAAATGTATTTAATAAATAAAATATTTTATTTTCTAGACTTTTGTATTATTTGTATCTCACCTTTAGCTATCTAGAGGGCTCAATGATATTGTTTGAAGCAGTGGGGTGGTAAGTTTCAATGACATTAATCTTCTTCTGTCTCCACGGGTTTCGACGACTAAAGATTTTTTTCCAAAATCTAGTGAGGATTTGTCTTTGAATGAGATTTTCTTATAAGATGATTTGGCCCTGTCACATTTTCAGGGGCTTGAACTAATTTTTTCAGCGGGAGTCATTGATGGTGGGGTCTCGACAATATTCGAGCTGATTATTTCAGAGCATAGGGCCCCCTTATCTCTGATTAAATTGAGGTGTTTCAGGAAGGATGGAAGGAAAGTATATCCCATGACGGTGTGTTGTGGCTTCCTCCTAAGCTAGTTGTGTTGGAATTCCTAGGTGTGAGTGTGCAAAAATGAGTGGATTCGGATGATGCCTCTTTGGGGGTTCAACCTCAAGAGTTTGGAGTAGCTAATAAGCTTTGCTTTCATTTGTCTCTTTGATCTTTTCATGAAAGTACATCACTTTCCCTGATATTGGAGTCCTTATCTTGCTGTCAAAGATGACATCTTTCTACAATTTTCCAAGATATGCAGAACAAAAAACTTCCCTTGAAAGAATCTGAACATTCCCTCCTCGGTCTTCATTCAATGGAAACTTAAACAATTTTAAGTTCCTTTCACCTCGAACATTGTCGTCATGATGATGCTTAGCATTTCTAGCATTGCACTTGGTTTGATTCTTGACCAAATGTAATTGCCATCGCCATGCACCATCCTTCTTCAAAGCCAAAAAATTATGAAACCCAAAGGAAGATGTTTTGGGACAAATTTCTTCTTTGTAAAATAACCTTTGCATTTGCGTTTTGACCTCTGCATGCTTTAACATTGGCTTCTTGTTCATACCAATGTTCAACAATGAAGCAACATGCCCCAATCGCACTTCATTTTATTTACCCCTTTTAGGAGGCAACTTGTTAGAATCTTGAAACATCTTATCACATGAATTAGAAACCTCAACGGTATCAGATTTCAAAGTTGATTCATATCCTAGAAATGCTTTAGGTTCTTCAACATATTTGTGCTTGAACATTAACAATGCAAAATTCTAACTAACATTCGCAATCCTTCTGTATAGGATAGTAATTTCTGTATTCAAGCTTCTGTGATCCATAATGAATTAAACGAAGTCTTTGGGTAGAAATCACATGAGAGAACTTTCTTGCTGATGCGTTTCGAACCAACAAGTGTGGATCATCATCTGGACCAGATGAAGAGGCAGACCATGGCAAAGGCTTAAATAGAGAGCAATGTAGAGACATAATTTCAAGTAACGGCTATATTTGAACAATAATGTTTAAATTATAATATTAATTTATTAATATATTAAAAACAAATATTATTAAGTAACCGCTATATTAAACGACTAGTTTTTGAAAAAAAATATTTAAATAATGATATTATTTCATTAGTTTATTAAAAATATTAATAGGTAACGGCTATATTAAACAACTAGTTTTTGAAAAATAATATTTAAATAAATTTATTAAAACCAAATACTACTAGTTCTTGGAAAATAATATTTAAATAAGGTATTAATTTATTTTGTTGGGAGAAAAAAAATTTAATAAACCATTATCAAAATGTATGAATGAAGCAACAACCAAAACTCACTGAATACCTCGTAAGAGTTAGACTTAAGATAACAAATATGACTAAAAGTACAAGCCTTCTATTAGATATAATTTCCTCAATAATGTCTCTCTTGACACCTAATCATCAGGATTGGGTGAACAACTAAAATTGATGTAAATAAATAATAGAGAATATGAATAGTCACTGGGAGATTAAATGAACAGTCTCTCCCTCATGTATATAATAAACACCAACCTAAATGAAATCAACGAATTATTTTGAGGAGCTACTGCCTGTTCCGACATGGTATCAGAGCTAGCTCCCGAAATTAGTTTTTGTGTAACTCCTAGTGTCAGTTTCCTGCCTATATTCTGCCTGGTTGCCTGAAGCCTGCTCGAGGCAGTGTCATATATGTTTTGGATGGTTTTAATACATCATTTTAATACATGCACACTGCCTCTCCACCAGTAGCCATGTTGTTTTCCCACACCACCTCACTGGTTGTGTGTGTTTTTTGGAGAATGTCAAATGTTGCTGCAATAACCATATGGGTTGAGCTCTTGTAAAAATCGATTAATGTGTTGGTTGGGATATAAAAGATTATTTATATTTTGATGATCGTGTGCACAAGAACTTGACCTATGATTTTTTTACATCAAAAGCACATTTTGCCAGCAGAAGTATTTTTTTAAAACAATACACAGATTTTTTTGCCAGTAGAAGCTTTTTTTTATAGTATGCATTCAATCATATCTATTGTGGGAATAGTTCTTACTGGCAAAGAGAACTATCTTGAGTGGTACCGCATGATAAAACACATCCTCATTTTCAATGAGTTGTGGAAAGGTGTGTGTATTGGAGACGGAGACAAAGAGCTAGAACAACCTACCTCAGACAAAGAGCTCGCCATTTGGGAAAATAAGAACAATAAATCTTATGCATTAATCGTAGCATCTGTAAGTGAAGAGGTGAGTCACCATATTTCGCCATTTTCAACTGCCTTCAAAGCCTTGCAAAAGCTGAAAGAACTCTATGACTCACATTCTGCACTTGAAGTTGTTCAACTCATGATTAAACTCTTCACTCTTGAATTGCAAAATAATGATCCTCTTGCTCTTGCATCCGAAGTAAAGTCTATAATGCATGATATCAAAGCCACTAATGTCAAATTGGATATTCCTCTTATCGCTTTTCTCAAGGCACTTTATCCTACTTACTCCAATTATCTTGAGTCATTACAAGCAAATGGAAATCTCAAAGATATTACCTTTGACTCTCTTGTGAAAAAATTTGCTAAAAGAGAGAAAGCTTTTGGAAAGAAGATAGCCCCTCAATCTTCTGAAGAGGTTGTGTGCCTTGCTCATAAAGAAGAGAATCCTGCTCAGGATTCTTCCAGAGGAAGAGGTGGTCGAAGAGGAAGAGGAAGATATTTCAGAGGGAGGGGGGCAGAAATTCTCAAGGAGAAAAGTCAGATTTGCACTGCATACGCTATAAAAGGAATGGATCACATGATGCCTCTACATGCAAGTTACCATGGGACAAAATTGAGCAGCAAAGAAACCAACAAAAAGGTAAAAATAATGACACAGACAAAGGTAAAGCACCTGAATCCGCTCATTAGGTTGTGGCACAATGTAATATTGGACTAAATGAAGATTTATTTAATGCATCACTTGCTTCTTGGAAAAATGATTGGTTACTTGATTCAGGAGCAATTTGCCACATGCCTCATAGAAAATATTTTTTTGAATAATTTACTGACAATGTTGACGGAGTAGTATAATTTGCAAACCAATCAAAAATCAAGCCATCAGGGCTTGGCACAATCAGGATTAAATTTCCTGGTCTTCTAGACTTTCTTCTACATCATGTTCTATATCTCCCACAACTGAAGAGAAACTTGTTGTCCTTGGTCCACATCTGCCAGCAAGGTCACTCCATTCATATGTTTGATGGCAAGCTTGAGGTGAGAAAAGCATCTAACCACTCACTTGTCATGAGGGGAATAGAAGAAGAAAGGCTTCTCAAGCTGCAAGGTACCTCTGCTTGTGCACAACATTTCTCATACAATTCTCATTATGAAGAAGGTACACTTCCATCAAGTTTATTATGGCATGCTAGATTTGGAAATTTGAACTATGCCAGCCTCCGCTTGTTGAAGAAAAATGGTGTTGCTGGTTTGCCTACAATTCCTAGGAAATTTAAGCAATGTGATGCTTGCATTCTAGGAAAGCATAGCAAACAGTCTTTTCATGATTCATGTTTAAGAGCACATAGAAAACTTGAACTCATTCATTCAAATTTATGTGGTCCAATCCCTATTCCTTCTGCAAATGGAAATAAATATATCATGACATTTATTGATGACTACACCAAAATGTGTTGGGATTATTTATTGAAGAACAAATCTGATGCTTTTCAAACATTTAAAAACTTTCATAAATGGATTGAAAATGATGCCCAATCTCATATTGGGTCTATTCGCACTGATAATGGAAAAGAATACAAATCAAATGAATTTGAAAACTATCTTCCCCAACATGGGATCAAACATCAAAAAATTGTGCCTTATAATCCCCAACAGAATGGTGTAGCTAAAAGAATGAATAGGACAATATTAAATATGGTATGCTCCATGCTCTTCTTCAAAAATGTAAAAATAATGTTTTGGGCTGATGGTATTCTCTGTTTTGCATATATAAAGAATAGATTTCCATCTAATGCTATTAGAAACAAGACTCCATATGAAATGTGGTATGGGCACGTTCCTTCGGTAAAGCATCTCAGGGTCTTCGGTTCCACCTGTTATGCCTTGATACCAAAGGTACATAGAAAAAAACTTGGTGCAAGAAGTCGTAAGTGTATCTTCCTGGGGTATTCAAACACCTCCAAAGCATACCATCTCTATGATGAAGTCAATAAAAAGTTTGTTGTATCTAGAGATGTAATTTTTCTTGAATCATCCAAAATTGACAATGTTGTTGAGCGATAACTTGATCGCTTGGATAGATTCGCAAATGAAAAATCATTTCAAGAATTTGATAATCAGATTCCACATCTTGAAGGGGGGATTCCTATACTATATAAACATGTGGAATCTTATTCTGAAGAACTTTCTCCCCCGCATGAAACTCCAACAATGGATGATGCTTTAAGTGATGTGATTGATAGAATTGGGAGACTCAATATTGATTCAGTCCCAACTCAATCAATGGAGCACCCTGAACCATTTGAGAAAGGTCCTCCAAAGTGGCCGATAAAGACACTTTAAAGTGTTCATCCTAATGAGGTTGGAAAGACAGGAACTAGAAATTCAAACCGGTAAAATGGAGGTGATGTAGATGACTCTAATTCACCTGTTAATATGGATGTTTCTTATGATTGTGAATTGAATTTGTCTACAGGTTTTGAACCAACTTCCTTCAAATAAGTTGCTTCTCATGATGAATTGAAAGAAGCAATGCAAAAGGAGTATGATGCCCTCATAAAGAATGGCACTTGGAAGCTGGTTGATCCTCCATTAGGAACCAAACCAATTGGCTGCAAGTGGGTCTACAAGAACAAGTATAAAGCTGATGGCTCACTTGACAAGCACAAAGCCAGGCTTGTGGCAAAAGGTTTTGCACAGAAGGAAGGGGTTGATTATGAGGAGACTTTTGCCCCCACAACAAAATGGGCTACCATCCGGACACTCTTTGCCCTAGCAACTCAAAATGGTTGGAAAGTCCATCAAATGGATGTAAAAACTGCTTTCTTGAATGGAGATCTAAAAGAGAATGTTTTGTGTCCCAGCCTGAAGGATTTGCTGTGAAAGGACATGAACATAAAGTATGCAAAATTGTGAAATCCTTGTATGGCCTCAAACAAGCACCGTGAGCCTGGTATGAAAAACTAACTGAACATCTTCTGAAGTTCAATTTCAAACATTATGATCTTGATGATGCAACTTTATTTGTCAAGAAAGTTAGAAAAATAGTTGTATATCTTATGGTATATGTAGATGATCTTTTGATGACAGGGAATAATGAAATCTACATTGCATCCATAAAGAAGGAATTTGGGAAAAATTTTGAAATGACTAATCTGGGCTATGTTCATTACTATCTTGGTATTGAAGTAACTCAACATCCGAAGTCCATATTTCTTTCTCAAAAGAATTACATTGGAGATCTGTTGAACAGATTTGGCATGACAGAATGCAATCCTCTTACTACTCCAATGGAACAAAACTTAAAGCTCGCATCTATTGAAGGAAAAGAATTTGAGGATGCAACAAAGTATAGACAGCTTGTAGGAAGTCTCAACTACCTAACTACTACCATACCCGACATTTTGTTTGTTGTTGGAATCCTCTCCAAGTTTATGCAAAAGCCTTGTGAGGGACATTGGTCTGCTGCAAAAAGAGTTCTAAGGTACTTGAAGGGAACTTAAGACTTTGGAATCAAGTATACATAGGTGGACGACTTCAGCTTGATCGGATACTCTGATTCAGACTTTGATGGAGACAAAGAAAGTGGGGTATCTACTTCAGGATATTCTATGAGTCTTGGATCAAGAGCTGTCTCTTGGAGATCATGCAAAAAATAAATTCCAGCAGATTCCATAATAGAAGCATAATATGTGGCACCAGCTGAGGAAACAAAAGAAATTGTGTGGCTCAAGAAAATTCTTGAAGATTTGTAGGTAAAACAAGTACAATCAACTCCACTCATGATTGAAAATACCTCTGCAATAAAGCTGGCTAAGAAGCAAAAGTTCCATGATCAAACGAAGCACATCAATACTAAATATCATCTGATTCGACATCATGTTGAGGCCAAAACAATCCATCTCCGCCATTGTTCCACGAACGAGCAAATTGCAGACATCTTCACCAAAGCGCTTGGAAGAGAAAAGCTTGAACGATTCAGAGTGATGCTTGGACTCACAAACATCCCTTCAGATTAAGGGGGGGAATGTTGATACCTAATCATCAGGATTGGGTGAATAACTGAAATTGATGTAAATAAATAATAGAGAATATTAATATTCAATGGGAGATGAAATGAACAGTCTCTCCCTCATGTATATAATAAACAACAACCTAAATGAAATCAACGAATTGTTTTGACGAGTTACTGCCTAGTCTGACAGTCTCAATACTCTTAACCCATAGGCTTGCCCAAGACATATGGCAAATGGTGTTTGTGATGGTGGCTACTTGACCTAGAAAACACACAATACAAATATGCAAAAAAAAAGTAAGAAGAAGAATCATATGCACCTTATCATGGAGGGTGGCTATTTGACAATTGAAGTGATAGAATTCCTTGAGATTTTGTCTCTGTGAATCTTCTTACCTACGACTGACACACAAACAACAACCTCTGATTCTATGTTCCTGCAAACTAAAGTTAACATGAACATTATGAAAACCCAAATACAAACACAAGTAATATCAATTAGTACTATGTTGGTAGGGTGGGAAGTATATGCCCTCATTATACCAATGGTGTTAACAATAGTCGCTCCCTTCATAGTCCCTGTTCGTATATTCTCCTCTCACCATAGATCATTGTCAAGGTACACAATATTCTACAACTTCTTGCAAGTAGAAATCAGGTTCTCATTCTCACAACATTACGTTACATAAACTTTTCTCCCTTTGTTCCATGGAAAGTATTTCTTATATAGATGGGTTTGGAGTAGTGATCAAATGTATATAGACATTTTTTTGACACTATTGATATGGTGTTTTCATCCTTATCTTCTAGAACTGATCACTTTTGGCCTTTTCTACCCTTATCCATTTGCTATGCCAACCCTATCTACTTCAACTCTCTTTTGTTGTGTAACTAAAGCATTGCAACTCTCCCTACAGGTGTTCTAGGCTATTGAAGATGAAAACCACTAGTAAACCCAAGGGGGAATCACTTTGAGTTATCATAAACCTTGATTGTGACATTTTGAGTTGTAATATATGCCCTCTAATGTATGAGATTAGAAGAGAAGTTGGTGGTTGAAATACATTACAATTATAGTCTCAATGGGTACGATAGATGGAGGGAGCCAAGGACGTGGAACCTATAAAAGACTACAAAATTCATAGACAAATACAAATAATATATATCCCCAAGGTAGGTATACCCATTCTCGGTACTAAAATAATAGAGCATGGTTGCCCACGAAACATACTACAAACTCATGCATTGAGGACCGATCATGATACAATGTAGATCGTTGTCATAGTAGATATTAGTAGGGAAAAAGATACCAATGCCAGTGCCCAAATGATGGCCCTCAAAGTATATAATACATTCTCCAATGTAGCTTGGGGGATGCAATGTGCTTGAGTGAGATAGCCCCATGCCCCAAGGTCTTCGTCTCATCCCAATTGCATGAATCACAACATGCAAATGAATGAGACGATGTCAAGCATGTGTGGAGACTATCTAATTACCAAGTGGTAAGGGATCCCTTTAACATACATGAGGAAGACCACCACTAATGAAAATGGTTCCCAATTTATCTAACACAATCTATGGAGTGTGAATTCAAACGAATTGATGTCAAGCACTTATAAAATTGGTTAACATGGGCCAGTAAGGGAAACCCACTATCAATAGCAATGAAACCTTCTACTGACGATGAAAAGCTCCAAGGTACTAGATTATTTCTATATATACACCCTAAATAAGGTGTTGGCAATGATGGGAAGAGATCCATCAAAGGAGGCCCTTGATGTACCCCCCATCATTCAACATGAAACTGACACTAGGATGAGTTGACTTATGGTAGAAAATGAAGAAATGATGCACGAATGATATAGGATGAATGACGCAAAAGGTAGGACAATATTGCAAATGGCTGACTCTAATTAGGACTTCCCTTGAACATATAACAACATGACACAAGTGTTTACTTGACAACTTGGACTGAAGAATACCATACAAACATAGTGCTGACACAAGAGGCATCACCGTAGCCTAGGGACTAGAAGGGTAAACAATAGGGTGAGATATTGACTCAACAATAGAGTGACTATGTTAATGATGTGGTTCCAAAGCCAGGAAAAGACAAAATGTAAGAGTATGACTCAAACAGTGCCATGTTCAAGGGAGTCACAACGACCATGACAAAATGAAGAGAAATAGGCTCTTCCACCCTTTTACCTTTTTGTATAGATGATCCCCTTCAAAGTTTAATTCATGTGAAAGAGAATACAAGTGAGCTTGATAGTGTCGTTTTAATTTAGTCTTGATGAGATTGAAAAATAGTTAAAGGAATACTCAAATCAGTGTCTTTTTCATGAGTTTTATAGTGAGGTAAAAAAAGAGATAAAAGTACACTCATGTCTTTCTTGTGGTTTAACGAACATGAGAATAGGGAAGAGCTTGCTCACTGACTTTACTCTTGACTAACAAGTAGGAAAGCATGGAAAGAATTTGACATCTTCCAGTGATTTAATGAGCATGAATTGAGTGCAAAATAAGCTCGATATTTTCATTGTTTAATGAGCGTGAAAAGAAGACCAAAATAAAGCTAATTCTAGATAGACAAGTGGTATCATTGTATGGATTTAGTTCCTATGCTAACAAAATTTACCTAAGAAAAGCAAGAGAAAATGGCAAAGTGTATGGATATGGAAATCTACTCATCGCATTGATCTCTCTAAAAGGGTGAGAGAGGTTGCAAGATGGAGGTAAGGTTAATGTGAAGGAAAGAGATCGAGCATGGCTACAAAGGTGGGAAGTGTGATGAAGTCAAGCAATGTTATGATAAAAATCTAGTAAGACATTGAATATCATAGGCATAGGTGACCAAAAGTTAAAAATAAAAAGAGTGGGGATCCCCCTGTATGGGTTATAGATGGCTAGAAATAAAATATAGAGAGACATTAGGCTCAATTTTGATGTCATGGTGGGATCTAAAGAGGATTCACATACCTAAAAATGAACATAGCATGGGCACCAAGGCAAAAATCGAGTGCTACTCTAGGGCACCCATGAAGGGTATATTTTACCACACAAATTACGACATGCAAAAAGGCATGGTTAATGTTGCAACCTGATAGTGTTAGACCTAAAGCACATTGAAACGATATGGGAAAGATCAAAAAATGTAGTGGCAATATAAATGTGAATCCTAACCCAAATCCTATTTTTAAAAGTATAACTCAAGTCATAATGAAACGTGATACAAAATTCATGTTCTTTTCCAATAGAAAACCAAAAAATCCTTACATAATCATTAGTAGCATGATAATATAGTGAAAATACATTAAAAATACCCCAAAGAATGAAATATAGAACAAAAATACATTAAAAATACCCCCAAGAATGAATTTGAATATATTAATATTTTTGTATATTTACAATAAATGTATATTACAATGTTTTTCCTTTTGTGGAAAAGTTTACATTCGTTAAATTGGGCAATCCTTTAAAGATTGTATCATGGAACATATATAGATGACATCAACCACAACTGCATCACTAAATCTTTCATTGTTGAACATTTATTTTATCTCTAATCATTTAATTTTTTACAAACAAACTAAAATCTTGGGCATAGCTCTTTGTTACACCTCTTGCATTATCCTTGATCTGAATATGTAAACTTGAAGATCTTTAACAATTTGCAAGTGAAAATTATGTGTTTTGGGTAGAGGATTTATTTTATAAACACATAAAAAAAGTGAATTTAAAGAAAATTTACAGCGAAACAGAGATAAAATAAGGATATCTGAAACACAATCCAAAACATGATAAAAGAGTTCACCCCTCCCCTGGGACAGATCTCCTAGTCCAGCTTCCAATGCAGGGCCTCTTTCATTAAGTGATCATAAGTGTGTTTACATGATTTTACATTATTCAAAAAACAAAAATGATGTCTTCAATGGGTTTAGCACTATCAAAAATCCCCATATGGGTTCTTTCTGCACCTCATTTCGCCAAAAATTGAGTAAGTTATGCCTGTTACAAGTTTTTCCCAAATTATATGGCTAGTCATCCTATAATTCGATCCAAATCTAGCTTGAGCACCCCAAACCCAAGAACAATGTGCAAACCTGGCCTACAATCCTGCCCGCTGGGTGAAATTGTAGGACCCTTAATCCAGACATTGAGCCCACAGTTCCAAAAAACTTGGTCACGTTGTCACATACGACCACATTAGGGGTTGAGATTTCAGGGCCTAACTCCGCCAACTTTTTGATCACCTCTGATAAGGCTGCACTCCTAGACACATTGGGTCTCGGTGACTTGGAGATAGCCCCCTTATCTCCTTCGTGCCTACTGTCCTGTGGCTATCATGTGCCTTGGGGGTTCGCTCCCTCCTCTTTTCTACGTGCCCAATGTTATGGGGTGCCATGTGACCCCAAGGCTAGCCCATTAAACTTTATCGCCATGATTCTTTGCGTATGGATTTGACTGTGTTGTTTGTGGGGTGTTGTGATCGTGGGTCGAGCTAATGCTAGCCCCTTGGCCCCTCCGCCTGTAGTCCTGTTGGCGCTGGGGTGGCTAAGGGCTAGGGCTTAGCCTGGCCCCCTTCCCCATATGTGCTACCATTAAACTTTAAATAACACCCATCCACCATATTTATTAAGCAACACTTGTGGCGCAGTGGTGGAGCACTGTGTTTCCACTCCGGAGGTTTGTTGTTTGAATCCCATGGAGGCCTGATCTGGCTATAAACCAAATTTTTCTAAATAATAGGAGGACATGTGCTAGCCACTGATTGGCCCACATCGCTCTCCCTCATTGGTGCATCACAACAACCAATGAACCAAAAAAAATGACCATACACGAACCAATAAGAACAAGACAAGTGTCATCCATCCATAGGTCCTCATAAACACAATCAAATGGGCAGTCAACATACAAACTGCTTATTGGGTGTACTTGCAACTTCAATTTTTAAAATTTTAGTTGTTTGAAAAATCAACCAGAACATCATATGAGGAGCATATGATATCGGTTTTGAGTGAAACGAGTTGCGTTCGATTCAGATCATCGAAATATATTTAGTCTTTTAGGTTTCGAGCTCTATCACACACTTGATTTTTGAGAACTAAATTGATCCCCTCGATAACTCCTCCCCATTGGAAGCTCCTAGACCTCCAAAAGCTCATTTTCAGTCAACAATTAGATGAGGGTACAGTTCCCTCACCCTTCCAACCTCAATCTAATTAGCTTTTCTTTCATTTGTCTCTTTGATCTTTTCATGAAAGTACATCACTTTCCCTGATATTGGAGTCCTTATCTTGCTGTCAAAGATGACATCTTTCTACAATTTTCCAAGATATGCAGAACCAAAAACTTCCCTTGAAGGAATCTGAACATTCCCTCCTTGGTCTGAAATCAATGGAAACTTAAATAATTTTAAGTTCCTTTCAACATTTCGGTCATGACGATGCTTATCATTTCTAGCCTTGCACTTGGCTTGATTCTTTACCAAATGTGATCACCATCACCATGCACCATCCTTCTTCAAAGCCAAAAAATTATGAAACCCAAAGGAAGATGTTTTGGGAAAAATGTCCTCTTTTTCAAATAACCTTTACATTTACGTTTTTACCTCTGCATGCTTTAACATTAGCTTCTTGTTCATACCAATGTTCAACAATGAAGCAACATGCTCCAATTGCACTTCATTTTGTTTACCCCTTTTAGGAGGCAACTTGTTAGAATCTTGAAACATCTTATCACATGAATTAGAAACCTCAATGATATCATATTTCAAAGTTGATTCATATCCTTGAAATGCTTTAGGTTCTTCAACATATTTGTGCTTGAACATTAACAATGCAAAATTCTAACTAACATTCACAATCATTCCGTATAGGGTAGTCATTTTTGTATTCAAGCTTCTGTGATCCATAATGAATTAAACAAAGTCCTTGGGTAGAAATCACATGAGAGAAATTTTTGGCCAACGCGTTTTGAACCAACAAGTGTGGATCATCATCAGGACTAGATGAAGAGGCAGACCATGGCAAAGGCTTAAATAGAGAGCAATATAGAGACATAATTTCAAGTAACGGCTATATTTGAACAATAATGTTTAAATTATAATATTAAATTATTAATACATTAAAAACAAATATTATTAAGTAACGGCTATGTTAAACGGCTAGTTTTTGAAAAAATATTTAAATAATGATATTATTTCATTAGTTTATTAAAAATATTAATAGGTAACGACTGTATTAAGCAACTAGTTTTTGAAAAATAATATTTAAATTAATTTATTAAAACCAAATATTACTAGTTCTTGAAAAATAATATTTAAATAATGACATTAGTTTTTAATTTATTAAAATATTAATATGTAACAGCTATATTAAACAGCTAGTTTTTGAAAAAATATTTAAATAATGATATTATTTCATTAATTTATTAAAAATATTAATAGGTAATGGCTATATTAAATCGCTAGTTCTTGAAAAATAATATTTAAATAATGATATTAATTTATTAATTTATTAAAATACTAATATGTAACGGCTATATTAAACGACTAGTTTTTGAAAAATAATATTTAAACTGTGATATTAGTTTATTAATTTATTAAAAACAAATATTAATAAGTTAAGTTGTTGAGAGCCCTATTGTAGCTCTGTTAGACATAGGGAAGGATCACATCCCATGTGCATGGGTGCTTCGAGTTATACATGCATAGGATTTGCACAATCATCCTATTGACGACCTCTATTTGGCCATTAGTTTTGGGGTGAAAGGCCATGGTCTTAGTGGGCTTGGTATTTAACGACGACCAAAGGCTTAACCAGAATGCACTTAGGAACTGGTTGCTACGATCTGAGATAATGGACTATGGGATCCTAAAGTGTACCCATACTCGCTCAAACAAGAGTTTGGCAGTGGATTATACTAAGATACTCTTCTTGCAGGCCGCCATAATAGCCATCTTAGAAAATATGTTGATGATCATTAAAACATAGTCATTGCCATGCTTGGTATAATGAAGGCCTGATATGTAATCCATGGAGATGGATTCCAGGGTCCGAATAGGAGTAGGCAGAGGAGCATACAGGCCTTGTTTCTTGATTGTAGGTTTGGAAATTACGTAGGTAGTGAATGATTTGATGTTCTACTTCCCAACATCCTGTCAAAGGTTTGGCCAATAAAAATACTTCTGGAGTACTGCCATTGTCTTTCCTACCCCAAAATATCCAGCAAATCGACTGTATTGTGCCTTCCAAATAATCTTGGCATGCTTGCTTCAACGTACATAGAGGTGTCCGAGGTAGCATAATAGCGCATCCTAGAGGTGAAATTCTGGAACCTACTTACCTTCCAGGAGCATTTGGTATGTGGTGTTGAATTCTGGATTGCCCTTGTAAATATGTGGCCATTTCGAAGTCTTATGTCCACAAGAGTCAATCAGAGTGGTCAGCACCATGGCCGGTGATAGACTGAGGCAGTGTGAGACATTATTGGTGCTTCCCTTCTTATTGCAGAGATGACCATTTCTGATGGCGATTGTTCTGCAACTTTCCTTATGTCTGTATGAACTGCAGGGGTTGGTGGTCTGTGTGGATAATCATTTCCTTCCCCCATAATGTAATGCTTCCATTGTCGACAAGCCTGCACAATGGAATACATCTCTTTGTCATAGGTGGGATACTTTCAAACTGTGTCTTAAAGTGCCTCACTGTGATATGCCACCGGATGCCCCTGCTAGGTAAGAACGGCATGAATATCATAGTTGGAGGCATCTATCTCAATCTCAAATGGTTGTTGAAGGTCTAGTAATGTGAGCACTGGTGCAAAGGAGAGATGATGCTTCAACTCAAAAAATTCCTTTTGTTTGGATTCAAACCAAAAGAACTTTTCTTTCGGTCTGCCCTTGGTGACTTGATTCAAAGGTCAAGTGATATGAGAGAAACCCAACAGGAACTTGTGGTAGAAATTGGCAGGACTTAGAAAGATGCAAAGCTGTGTTAGAGTGGTTGTGACTGTCCAATCCCAAACAACTTGTATCTTGGTTGGGTCCACATGCAAACCCTGATCATCAATGATGTACCCTAGATATTGAACCTGGGTCATACCAAAAGGGCATTTCTCAAAATTGGCACACAATTTGTTTTAACACAGGGTTTGTAGGACCTGTCGAATATGGTGAAGGTGAACTTCCAAACTTTGGCCGAAGATCAAGATGTCATCCAAATACACTACCATGAATGAGTTGGTGAAGGGATGCAAGATGTCGTTCATTAGCCCCATGAAGGTTGTGAAGCATTTGTCAACCCGAAAGGCATGACCTGTTGAAATGTGGCAACAAGAATATTCCAATTTTAATTTGTCCTTGAATTAAAATTCGAAATTAGTCTCACCGGCTACTTGAAGAGAAAAATAATTAATTAATTCATTATGGATTAATTAGTTGGAGAAATTCAAGTTAGAAGTCTTTGTGAAGTCATGCAACAATTATCCCTTAAATTAAGGAGATTATCCCTTAATTAAGGAGATAAGATTGAGCTATATTTGAGTTGTAATTAGTTAGTTCAGTATATTGAGTTAAGTCCAGTTAAATTAGTTCCAAACTGTTTGAGGAACTAATTGTGAGTTCAGTGAGTTAATGCGTGCATGCATCCAACTAGTGTACTCTAGATAACTAAAGATTCTCTCATCAGTAACTCATGCATGTCTATTCAAAGAAAGACCAAGTTGAGATTAAAGATAGGGACAATATACTATCATTTGCATGTTTTCTCCTATAAAGGAAACTCATGCATGCAGAAGGAACAAGGTTCCTTGAGGATTGCGCAGTTCTGATAGGGTGTAGGAACAACGTGAGTGATCAGTGTTACACTTGGTAATAGGAGGATCACCCCGAGAAACTACGCAAGGAAATAGGAGGCTTGGAGGGCAGAGGAGAAGGTTTGTGAGAAGCCTTGTTTTCCTGTGAGCACCCAGGAGGATTGTACTGAGAGCTGGCTAGCTGTGAGAGCTAAGGCTTTGTGTAATTCTGATATATTTCCACCTTGTATGATAATATAGATAGTGGGGTTTTTAGATGAGGCTTTCCCCTGAGTATTCTTCTCTGTTTTCATGTGCATTGATTCTTCTCTGGTTATATGTGTTCTGCTTAATCTTGCTCAAATCTTTCAAGCTTCTGCTAATTGATTGTAGAAGTAGATTAAAGTAATTTGCTTTAGTTATATTGCGTTATCAAGTTAATCTACAGTCAGAATTTCTACATGACCAACCATTCGAAAAGGCCCTCCTTAGATTTGAAGGCAGTCTTCCACACATCGGAGGCTTCGATTGGTACCTTGTGATAACCAAACTTCAAGTCAATCTTGATGAAATATTTAGCCCCCTTGAGCTAGTCTAGGAGGTCATCAATCTATGGGATTGATACTTATTCCGAACAGTGATCTTATTCAGTTCTCATTAGTCAATACAGAGTCTCCAGGTCTCATCCTTATTCTATACCAACATGATAGGGCTCCCATAGGGTGATGAACTTGGTCGAATGTGCCATTTCTACAATAGCTCTCGAATCTTCCTCTTGATTTCATCGTTCTCCAAAACAGAGTATCGATAGATCGCTCCGTTGGGTAGCGACGTGCCCAGGGTAAAATGGATGGATTGCTTGACCTGATAGTGTAGGGGTACCCTTGTGGGTGAGGTGAACATGTCCCTGTACTCCTCCATGACCTTGTCCATCTGTTGTTGCCGTATGGAGGATCTGTGTCTAGAGGTCGTGGATGTGGCCACAATCTTCTTTTTTCCCTGAGGGCGAATCATAAGGTAGAAAAATTTAGCAATAATTAATATAATTTAACAATAAAAAGTAACAAGAATTAAGCATGGTTATAGTGGTTAGGTTTTAGTGTTCCTCCGGGGACCACCCAAATGAATATGCCACCCTGCTAACTAGAAACTACCTATCTAGCTTCCTAGTTCAGAGAAACTCCATAGGTTCACTTACCCTCCTGGCCCATGTACTAGTCATAGTGTGTTCGATTTCTTAGAGACAAATTCCTCTTGATGCCCCACTCAAAATTCACTTCCCTATCCAAAACTCCCTTTTGCCTTCCATTGACCTCCTCCCCCCCACTTTTCCACCAAAAAGGTGTCCCATCTGAAAACTTCAAAAAACAAAAGTTTTCGTCCTCCATCTCCCTCCTTGCACTTATCTCTCGTCAAGTCCAAAGTCTTCCCCCACCCACCGCCCTAATCAGTGCCACCTAATTTTCATTCATGATCCTCTAGCCACTGCCACCTTACCTCTTGCACCTACCTTATTGCAACCCCCACCCCAATTAATACCTTAGGTGGTTGAGTCATTCACACACCCCTTTAATGCAATAAAAAAATAATATAACCTTTTAAAGGTGTAGGTGGATTCTTAAGACCAATATTTTGAATCTCATTCTAGTACCACATATGAGATCTCCTTCTATGGGTCTCAAGCTTGTAAAACAAAAATAAATTAGCAAAATAAAACATTTTTGTTTATTTCAATTTCATACTTAGTTTTTTATTTTTCATTCACAACATACTTATCATTAATGTGTTTCGTATCATAAATTTAACAAAGACATTTTAAATGAGCACAAATTGATTCATAAGAAATTCATATAATTTAACAATAAAAATAACAAGAATTTTTTTGTTACAGTGACTTGGTAGCAATGTTCCCTCTAGGATCACTTGATTGAATATGTGACCCTACCAACTAGAAACCACTTATCTAGCTTCCTAGTGTAGAGAAAATCCTTAGGTTCTCTTGCCCTCCTAGCCCATGGATAGACTAGACTCGTAGTGTCTTCGAATTCTCAGAGACAATACCCTCTCGATGCCCTGCTCAAAATCTGCTTCCCTATCCAAAACTCCCTTTTGCCTTCCATCAAATCTCCTTTCCCCCACTTTTCCATGAACAAATGATTCCCATCTGAAAACTTCAAAAAACCAAAGTTTTCATCCCCCAATGCCCTCCTTGCATTGATCTCTCGTGAATTCCAAAGTATTACCCCACCCACCTCCCCAATTAGTGTCACCTAATTCTCATTCATGACCCTCTAGCCACCGCCACCTTACCTCTTGCACCTAACCCATTACACCTACCCCCACTAATTAATACATTAGGTGGTCAAGTCATTCACCCACTCCTTTAATGCAATACAAAATTAACAAAAATAATATAACCTTTTAAGGGTGAAGGTGGATTTTTAGGCCCAATCTTTTGGATCTTGCTCTAATACCACATATGAGATCACCTTCTATGGATCTCGAGCTTGTAAAAAAAACTTAGGAAAAAAAACATTTTTGTTTATTTCAGTTGCATACTTAGTTTTTTTGTTCACTCACAACATACATATCATTATTATTTTATTAACATACATTTAAAAACACATTATAAATAAGCACACTCTGATTCATAAGTAATCCATATACTTTGACAATAAAAATTAACATGAAAAAATGTGGTTATTGTGGCTCGAATGTAGTGTTCTTCCTAGGAACACCCAATTGAATATGCCACCCTACCAACTAGAAACCACCTATCTGGCTTTCTAGTGCAGAGAAAATTTGTGGAAACTCCATAAGTTCCCTTTCCCTCTTAACCCATGTCCATATCGTAGTCGTAGTGTATTCGATTTCTTAGAGACAACACCCTCCTGATGCCCCACTCAAAATCCACTTCCCTATTCAAAACTCCCTTTTTCCTTCCATCGACCCTCCTTTCCTCCACTTTTCCATGACAATATGATATCCCATTTGAAAATTCAAAAAACAAAAGTTTTTATCCTCCAGCTCCCTCCTTGCATTTATCTCTTGTGAAGTCCAAAGTCTTCCCTGCCCTAAATTAATGCCACATAATTCACATTCATGACCCTCTAGCCACCACCAGCTTACCTTGGATATTAGTGAATGTTACATTCACAAAACATATGTACTAGGAAGATCCACTTAAAGGGATCACTTTTTGCCGACTCAACCACAGAGCCTAACCCCAAGAGTGTTGAGATAATTGAACTCGTAACCTCTCAATAGAAAATGTGCTTTAACGACGAGAACTTGACCAATTGAGCTAACCCTCATAGCTATTAATCAATTATTAGTTACACTAGAAGGTTAATCATTTAACTAACTACTAATCAAGCTTAAGTATATTAATAAGTTTAAACATTTATCAATATTAAGGTTAATAATAACTTAATCATTAATCAATCATCTAGCATATTAAGCAATAGAATACTATTGTATTCATGCATGGTCTATGTAGCTAGCATTCACATACCTCATGTGTATACTAATAACACTAATAAGGAACTATCGCATCAAGACATCTCACAACAGGTAGGCTAACAATTTGGCACATCATAATATGGTAAGGGAGTGATAATTACACTCCATTAGCATTAGAATTCCTCTATTTGAAATATATTATGAACCCATCACTAGTCGTTGGCATCACATTAATTTGGGCTTTATTCAATGCCCTTTACAATTTTTCCTACACACACTTCAATACACCTGCTAATTTATTGGATTCCTTATATTCTCTCACAATTGACTCAAAACATTATTGTCCTCCCCATGTTAACAAGGAATTAAATGTAAACTTCATGTTTTCTCATTAATATCATTAAACAAATACTAGATTTCCTTATTTCTTCATAATCCTATGCTTATACTTTTGTGCTTATCTACTTCAACAAATAAACAACAACCCACCAATAACACCATTCTTATATCAGTATCTATGTGTTGAATGTACACCCAATATTATGCAAGAGAAAAAGAACCCCAAACTACACATTTAAGAGAAATCGACAACCTTACTTTACATTAAATGGGACATGTATGACATAAAACTACAAATTAATCTCTACCATATTTATTAGAAGTAATGAAATTAGATATAATACTCAAAGGATGAGAACAACTCAATGTTAAAGTACCACACTGCCCAAAAAAATTGAGGTGACTCAGGAAAATCCAATAAGATTTTGATGTGAATCCATTATGAAGCTAAAGATTTGAAAGACTCCAATAAGACTACAATAAATTACACTAGTTTATTGATAGTTGTAAAACCTTATAGGCCTGCCACTAGAATCCCAGTATTTCAAATAGCAAATAGTCCCAATGTGCTTAATTTACAATCTTTAAAAACAAATTCCTCCAAATTATTTTCATTAATATGATCTAATTGTAAAGTATAAGCAAATCCTAGATGCTAGCCCCGAGGGTTAGTTCAATTGGTAGAGTTCTCATCGCTAAAAGCATGTCGCTAATGGGAGGTCATGGGGTCAATTCTCCTCAACGCCCTCGGGGTTAGGCTCTGATAATAAGTTGGCGGGAAGTGATCCCATTGGGTGGATCTATCCAAATATTTCCTTAGAAAAAGATAAGCAATCCTAGATGCCAGCTAAATTAACATTGGATATCTTTTTGTTTTAGCATTCATACATTACTACAATATATTTCCTTCTCTTTGCCTTTAGCATTTCCATGTAATGTATTATTTGAGGAAGGAAAAACAATTTTGAATGAACATGACACAATAGTGGAAAATGTGATTTGCATAAAATTTACATCACTACATCATTGTTAGAGATTTACGGAATATCACTGTGTAATATATGTAATAGGATGGATCACATATATTACACAATGTTATTCCAGAAATCTCTAACAATATGAATAATTGTGGAAGTCTCCAATCATCACCACACCATTTCCCAACATCCTCTTTTTCAATGCATGCTCTTATTTACATTGTATTACTCGTAGAATGAGAGTCACATGAAATTATTCTATAATGTCTTGTGGTCATACATTCTTAAGAAACAAAATTTTAACTCAAGTTTTCATCATTGTTTCTCTGAACACATGTTTTTTGTGTTTGATTAGAATTGTTATGTTTGGTTGTTACATCTATTAACACTCAAGAGTTTTTATTGGATGTGAAAAAAACTATTAAGGTAAGCTTTTCAACCAAACTTTTAGGTTAGAGGCTAGCCCCTCCAACCTAGAGAGGCCTCTCTCTTACATCTCAATCACCCAGTGTCACTTCAGTAACTAACTATGTACTTGAAATAATGGCTAGATATTTAGTCAAGGGGTGTTGAAAAAGGGTTTGGTTGGGCATGAGAGAGACAGCCCATTGGGAAATGGAGTCAACAAGCTATGGTTTGTTGCAATCACGAAGACATTGGCTACATGATGAAATATTTACAAAGGAAAGATATATGACACACCATAGAAATTTAGAAGTTATCATTGTGGATGGCAGTAGAAAATAGGAAAAAAAATCCACTGCAGTAGGGCATGGAAACTGAACCCTAATGTATCTTTATAAGGAAGGACTGCGGGAATTTGAATTAATGAAACAGAGCATTAGATTATGAATTCCACAATTTATTTCATTCAAACATGTGAAAATAAACATTCAAATGGAATAATAGAGAAGGGAATAACCATCACATGAATCTTTGTGTTAATAATCATAAATCTTCTAATGTTGGCAACTGTAAAATGCATATAGATTTGAAAAAACACACAAACAATGTCTATATTTTTATCAAAATCCAACCCTTGGACCCTCCTTTTACATGTATTATATAGAATAATATATCAAGCTGAGATCCACAATGTTTGGCGAAATTAAAATTACAAAATATGTTAAAATATTAAACAAATATCAAGATCGAGAAAAATGGATCTAAAAACCTCCTCATCCATCTTAAGTTTGTTGTTAAGTCGAATTGATGAGGTGGCTCTCCAACTAAAAGCCGATTTGGATTTTTTTTTAAAATAGAAAAATTAAATCTCGTGAATTTCTAAAAAATAGGTTTCAAAGATGCATTCAGATCTTCCAAACCAGGACGCTTGTTGCAAAACTGAAAGAGGTTTTTGTAAATTAGCTCGTTCCCAACAAAAATCTCTTTTGGATCTTGAAAAAGGGTTGCAAGGATTCCTTCGTATCCTCCAAACCATGATAGCTGGGTAAAAAATGAGAGGTTTTCGTAAATTGGTCCATTCTTGTAAGAAAAAAAAACCTATTTTTCTTTTCAATAATTTATTTCCAACTATGCAGAAACTAATTTAAAGTTTTTTTAAAATGACTTTCACCTAATACTTCAAAAGTAACAAAAACCAAGCGAGAATAGAGTTGGTTTCTTTCAAAGGATTTTTTAACTTTTGGAAATGTAAAAAATACTGCTAATAACATCAATACTTTCTACATGTGTATTGAATATTGCATCATAATGGCATTATAAGTGTATCAAAATATAAAAAATTCGCATCTTATTGGCATCATCTATGTTTCAAAATACATAGATTTTGCATCATGTTACATTATTTTTTGTTCTTTAATAAAATTGATAGTAAATGGATTGATAAAGAGAAAATGGTAGAAAGGATCAACAAGGCCAAGACTTGTGTTCAAGGTGATGAATAAGGGGCTTCAAAGACTAGTTAGGTCTATAACCATCTTCTCTATTGAATTCATCATGGTGCTTTTAGATTTCAATGGTTTGAAGGATTGTTCCAGGGGATCAGTTTAGTGCTAAAATTCAAAATGTGAAACATAGCTCTAAACCTGAATGGTTGGATATATCTCGACGATCTGAATCCAATGCAACTTGTTTCACTCAAAACTGATATCGTATGCTCTTGATATCGTGTTTTGATCGATTTTCCAAACAACTAAAATTTTAAAAGTTGAAGTTGTCGGTACACCCAGTCAGTAGCCGATACACTGATTAGGCATTTGACAAGGTAGGTGACTATGTTTATGAGGACCTATGGCTGGATGAAATTTTTCTGGTTCTTATTGGCTCGTGTATGGTGGTTTTTTATGGTTCGTTAGTTGTTGTGCTACACTAATGAGGGAGAGTCGCATGGGCCAATTAGTGGTTGCCACATGGCCTCCTCTTATTTGGAAAAATTTGTTTTATAGACAGATCGGGCCTCCATGGGATTCGAATAGTAGGCCTTCGGAGTGGCAGCATAGTGCTCCACCACCGTGCCACAAGTAGTTCCTAATAACTATGGCAGATGGGTGTTATTTAAAGTTTAATGGTAGCACATATGGGGGAGGGGGCCAGGCTATGCCCTAGCACCTGGCCACCCTAGCACCCACATGATTGTAGGCAGAGGGGCAAAGGGGCTAGGCCTTAGCCTAAGCCATGGCCACAACACCCCACAAACAATGCAGTCAATGCCCAACACAAAGAACCATGGAGATAAAGTTTAATGGGCCAGCCCCAGGGTCACATGACACCCCATAATGTCAGGCGCACAAAAATGAAGAGGGGCCCAACCCCAAGGCACATGATAGCCACAAGACCGTAGGTGCGGTGGAGATAATGGGGCCAACCCCAGGTCACCGAGACCCAATGCGACTAGGAGCGCGGCTTTATCAGAGGGGCTTAAACAGTTTGCGAAGTTAGGCCCTAGAATCGCGACCCCCAATGCGGTTGCATGCATCAACGTGACAAAGTTTTTTGAAACTAGGGGCTTAATGGGTGGATTAAGGATCCTACAATTTCACTCGTCGGGTGGGATTGTAGGCAAAATTTGTGTGTCTCTTCCGGGTTTGGGGTGCTTAAGCAGGATGTGGTTCGAATTGTAGGATGACTAACCATATAATTTGGGAAAAACTTGTAACAGGCATAACTGTAGGTTTTAACCCCATACAAAAATTACCTGCATACTAATTCTAAAACACAAAAAATAAACAATGCGAGAGCATAACACATAAAACACATATACATAGAGATTTTCCCCTGGATCCCAAAACCGGGACTACCAACTTGATTTTTCATTATGTTCCTTTCAATGTTACAATACATATTTATACATGCTGAAGCATCCAATACCATGGACCGAAAACCATAGCGTCCAAAACCATGGACCGAAAACCATCGCGTCCAAAAACATGTGCGAAAATCATGCACAAAACCATAGAGTGGGGTTACCTACACCCCTCAAACCCCCTGTGACCCCCCCGCTGTGCAATCGGCACAAAAAAAGGGGGTCTCCACCCCCCCTCTAACCGCCCAGTTAACTACGTGGGCTAGTTGTGGAAGTAATATAACACAACCCAACATTCTCCCACTTGTTGTTTTCTTTCCACAGGGGGCCACAAGAGAGTTTAGTCATTTATCCAGCCCTGCAACTCCCATTGTTTCTCTACACCAAGAGAACTTCTTAGAGCTCACATATTTTGTCAATGCATCTGCAGTATTCTTCAAAGTGTCCACCTTTACCGGCAACACCTTTTTGTCTTCTATCATATCCATCACAAAGTGACACTGAACATCAATGTACTTTGTCTTTGAATGACATGCAGGGTTCTTTGCTAAGAAAATTGCACTTTGGCTGTCATAGTCTATCCTTATAGCTCCCTGTACTAACCCAATACTTGAACACAATCTTTGCAACTAAACTTCTTCCTTGCTTGCATGTGTGGCTGTCATGTATTCTACCTTTATAGTTGATAGTGCCACTACAGACTGTTTCTTACTCATCCAACTGACTGCACCTCCAAATAGGTTAAACACATACCCACTTGTAGATCTTCTCTGATTTAGATCTCCAGCCCGATCTGCATCAACAAAGCCACGAATATCCAACACTCTGTCCAATTCTGGTCTTCCTTGGTAGCACAAACCATAATCACTAGTGCCACACAAATACCTGAAAAGCTGTTGCACTGTTGTTCAATGCTTCTTTCCTGGTTTTGACATAAACCTGCTCAATACTCCCACTGCATGTGCAATGTCTGGTCTAGTACAGACCATCGCATACATCAGGCTACCAACTGCACTTGCATATGGAACATGGGACATGTCCTCTTCCTCTTCTTGTTTCTTGGGACACTATTCAGCAAACAACTTTACACCTACAAGAATAGGAACCTTCACCGGTTTACTATCCTTCATATTAAATCTCTACAATATTGTCTCAACATACTTCCTCTGGTTTAACCAGAGCTTCCTCTTTGCCTGATCTCTTTTCATTTTGATGCCCAAAATATAGTTTACAACACCAATATCTTTCATGTCAAATTTGGAGGACAATTGGGTCTTCAAATCCTCAATAATTTCTTTGTCATTTCCAACCAGCAACATATCATCCACATACAAGACCAAATAAATAACACAGTGACCAATTAATTTAAAATACACACAGTGATCTGCTTTGCTTCTGGTGAAGCCAAGTCCCCGTATAAATGTATCAAATTTTTGACACCACATCCTTGGTGATTGTTTTAACCCATACAGAGACTTCTTTAACTTGCATACCAGTGCTTTCTTACCCTTCACCGCAAAGCCTTCAAGTTGCTTGATGAAGATTTCCTCTTCCAGATCCCCATGAAGAAACGTTGTCTTCACATCCATCTATTCTACCTCAAAATCAAAAGCAGTAGCAACAAATAAAAGTAATCTAATAGAAGTTACCTTGGCAACAGGAGAAAAAATATCACCAAAATCAATTCTCGACACCTGGGAATAACCTTTTGCTACCAAGCGAGCTTTGTATTTCTCCACCTTTCCTTCTTCATTTGTCTTCTTCTTGAACACCCATTTGCTGCCAATTGGTTTCCTTCCAACCAGCAACTCCACCAGATCCCAAGCCTCATTTTCGTGCAAAGATGCCACTTCATCAACCAAGGCCTCTTTCCAGAGTTTTCCATCCTCTGAATCTATTGCTTCCTTCACAGTTCTGGGATCATCATCAGTAATAGATAAAGCAAAATTTGAATAGAAAGAAGATGGACTATTCCTTTCTGGCTGCCTTCTTTCTCGAACCGATCTTCTCACAGCCAGAGTTTGTGGCTCTTCATCTTTTGATTCCTCCTCTGTTGTAGAGTCTGATTCTTCCTCCTTTAGCTCAAACTTTATCTTCTTAAGTTCCTTTGGTTGGAATTCATGTTTAATAACATCTTTCACCTCTCTAAACACCACATCTCGGTTGTACAGAACCTTCCTTGTTACTGGGTTCCAAAGCTTATAACCCTTTAAACCATCCTTATACCCAATAAAGATGCAGTTTTCAGATTTACTATCCAACTTGGTTCGTTTCTCCTTTGGAACATGTACATATACATCACATCCAAATACCATCAGATGTGAAAGAGAGGGTTTCTTACTAGTCCATACCTCTTGTGGAGTCTTATCCTCCAATGCTGATGAAGGTGATATATTGACCGGGTAACATGATATCTCCATCACCTCTGACCAGAATTCCAGTCCTAACTGGACACCACTGAGCATGCTTCTTGCCCTTTCCATCAACATCTTGTTCATTCTTTCTACAACTCCATTTTGCTGAGGTGTATAGGGAGTAGTCTTCTGTCATGCTATACCACACTTCTTATAGAATTCTTCAAATTCCTTACTGCAAACCTCTCCATCGTTATCTGTCCTCAATACCTTTATCTTCTTCTCTATCTGGTTTTCCACCAGAGCCTTAAATTCTTTAAACTTGTCAAAGACTTAATATTTCTTCTTAATGAAATATATCCATGTATTCCTTGAGAAGTCATCTATAAATGATACATAGTACATAGAATTACCCAGTGATGGAACCTTCACAGGTCCAAACACATCACTGTGCACAAGCTCTAATATCTGTTTCGCCCTCTTACCACCAGAGGGGAAACTCACCCAATTCTGCTTCCCATATACACAATTTTCACAGAAATCAAAATCCAGAGAGTTATTACTCATACCTTCTATCATACCTTTACCATGAAGTATTCGAAGGCCCTTCTCTCCAATATGTCCAAGACTTTGATGCCACAGCATGGTCTTCTCTCCAGAGGCCACTAGATTTTCTGCTCCACTTTCAGGAACCATGGAACTGTTGCACCCATCAACAATAGTGCTACCTTGCAGCTTGTATAGAGTTCCAATTCAAACTACCCGCATCAATATCACTGCCCTCTGAACCATCTTGCAGGTATCCTTCTCGAACACTGTTTTTACACCTACATCATCCAGCTTGCTTACAGAAATTAGATTTCTGGCTAATGCATGTTAGAAAATTATATATTACGGAGAAATTGAACACATAAAATATTGCAGAAATATAAACACAGAAAACACATAAAACAAGAGAGACACAGATATATGTGGTTCACCCAGTTTGGGCTACGTCCACAGAGAAACAACCAGTCCTTCCTTTTATATTATCCAACAAACTGAAGAGATACAACCTACAGTAGATTCACTGTAACACCCTCTTTGCTCTCAATCTCCTCTCTCTTTCTCACTCAGAATACAGATCTACATAGACACAATACAATTCCCTCATATATAGTGAGGGGTTGACTTCTAGGGCAAAAAACCCTAAATTAAACATAACTTCTACCGTCAGATCTCCGCCTAATGAACAACCCAAATTGACTAGAAATTACTATACTTTTACAAGGCAATTTTACATCTATTCTTAGCTTCGGGGGTGCTACCCTCGAAACCCCTTGTTAGGGGGGGTGCTCCCCAAAGGTCGCAGTTGCCCCCCCGGACCCCCCTTGCGGCAAATATTATACGGGCAGCGTTGCTGCCCCATTCCAAACTGGGGTCCAATGTGGCGATACCTTTAAATACAGAAGATAATTAGGCTCCACACCCAACAATGCAGGAATATGTAAAACACCCGGAATTGTTCTAACCCTTCCACCTTGCAACTTCAACTTTATTTTTCTGCGACCAATGATTCTAGCCTTCCTATCATCCCCTAAGAAGACATCACCACCATTCTATTTCTCATATTCGCAGAACCACTCTCTATGGGGAGTGAAGTGAAAGGATGCACCTATGTCAATCAACCATGCCTCATGATCTACATGTGTACTTGAAGAAACCAAGTACACATACCCACCTTCGTCTAAGGTGGTTTTCGCTTCTGCAGAAGGAGCATCATCATATCCATTTCCTTTATCAGGAGCTTTAGATTTACAATCCCTTTTGTAGTGCCCTTCCTTTCCACAATTCCATCACACCACCTTTACAGGTTTTCCTAGAGATTTAGATCTCCCACTTGATGACTTATTTTTGTTTCTGTTCTGGGACCATCCTCATATAGACAAGGCATCACCATTCTAGCTCTCCATATTTTTCTGTCTCATCTCCTCCATCAGCAAGGATGAGATTATTTCATCAAACTACAAGGCAGATACATTGCTACCTATTTCAATAACTAGACTATCCCACGAATCTGGTAGAGAACACAACAAACTAATGCACTTATCTTCATCTGAAATTTTAATATCAACAGATGCTAACTGACTTACCACCGTATTAAATGCATTCATACGCTTTGTCATCGAGTCTCCATCTTTCATCCTCAAGTTATATAGTTTTTTCCACAGGAATAGTTTATTCACCAGAGACTTAGATTGGTACAAAGTCCGTAACTTGTCCCACAAAGCTTTCGTTGTACTTCCCGTGAGACATTCAGTAATATTAAATCTGAGACACACAATCGTATTGTGCACTTTGCCTTCTGATCCAACTTCTTCCATTCTTCATCAGATATCCCCGTTGGTTTAGTACCCAGATCTACTGCGATCCACTAATCTTTATCCACCAACAGATCCTCCATCTTGAGTTTCCACAACTCAAAACTCTGACCATTAAATTTCTTGATCCGGATTTAAACAGGAACACAACAAATTACAGAGATAACCATATACACAAAGATGCAGTGGAAATAATACTTCATTTCATTAATGGAAAATACTGAAATATGCTTACAACCAGAAATGGAAATAAACCAGCTAGGGCGATGGTAGCTTATCTCTGCGAAGAGATGTGATGGCTACATGCCTCTGAACTATGTTACAATGACGCTCGAAGGCCTATTTATTGTTGAGAAACAATGGAAAACCCTTAACATTCCAAAACCTAACCCTAGGAGATGAAACGCCAAACTGTGGGCCCCGTTTGGAGTAAATTGGTACATCAACTTCCCGGGGTCGTAACTTTGGCATATGATCTCCATTTGACGCATACAATAGCTCGTTAGAAAGATCTATCCGAGCACTATCATTGTTGGAATGGGAAACATCGGTCCATTCCATGGACCCATGTTGCCCCCGGATTCCCCAAAAAACGTCGTTTAGGGCCTCAAAACGGCTCCGGAAGTTCAGGACCCGAAAAACTGCTAAAAATAGTAAGTTGTGCTACAATTAAGGAACTGAAAATGATGAGAAAGACAATGGTGGGGGTCCAAGTGGACTTGGCAGGTGGCCACCAATATCCACCTGGATCATTCCTCCCCCCTTAGGAAGCAATGGTCCCCATTGCGTTGAGCTCCTCCATGAGATGAGGAAACTTTTGCTGAACTTGTTCCTTGGTGAGCCACTTGCCCTGCTGAAGGAGTTGACCTTCTTTGACAACTCGATACAGTTGGATATTCTGTTGGCGAGTGTTCTTGATCTGTGTGTCCATGATCCAATCAGTTGCAGCTTGTTCCATGCAATCTAGATTTAATTATGTGGGTTTGAGCTGTTCTGCAATGTCGGATGTGTCTAGCAATGGTGGAAAGTATGGCCGAAGGCGGTCCACATTGAACACTGGGTGCAGGCCAAGGAATGGGGGAATGTTGAGCTCAAATGCATTGTCTCCCATAGCCTTAGTAATGGTGTAAGGACCATATCGAAGTGGTCTCAATTTTCGATAGGCTCCAGTAAGGCGTTCCTTTTGCAAATGCAACCAGACTTTGTCGCCCACCTGAAACTTATGTGGCACCCGGTGTTGATCATGTCGCTGCTTGTACTTGGCATTTGATTTCTTAAGAATGTCATGGACTTGCTGGCGAATATGTTGGATGCTCTCAATGAAGCTGGTGGCCTTATCTGTTTCGGACTGGACATGGGCTGAATTCATGTGAGTAGCTGCAAGTGGCATGGCCACATCAATGGGGCATAGTGGCTGGAATCCCAAACCCACCTGAAAAGGGCTATGGCCAGTGGAGCTGTGAAGAGCTCGGTTGTAGCTGTGCTGAACATAGGGGAGGCTCTCGTCCCATGTGCGTGGATGCTTTGAGTTATACATGCGCAGAATGTGCACAATCATCCTATTGACAACCTCTGTCTGGCCATCAGTTTGAGGATGGAAGGCTGTGGACTTCGTGAGTTTGGTGTCCAGCATTGACCAGAGACTGGACCAAAATGTGCTGAGAAACCGACTGTCCCGATCTGAGATGATAGACTGTGGGATCCCAAAGTGCACCCACACTCGTTCAAAGAAGAGTTTAGCAGTGGCTTCTGCTGTGATATTCTTCTTGCAGGCCACCATAATGGCCATCTTCGAGAACCTGTCGATGACCACAAAAACACAGTCATTTCCATGCTTAGTGGAAGGAAGGCCTGACATGTAATCCATGGAGATGGATTCCCAAGGTCGACTAGGGGTAGGCAACGGGGTATAGAGGTCGTGCTTCTTAATGGTCGGTTTGGCAATGGCACAGGCAGTACATGATCTGATGTACTTCCCAGCATCCTGTCGAAGATTCGGCCAATAGAAATAATTTTGCAGTACTGCCACTGTTTTCTCGACCCCGAAATGCCCAGCAGCCCGACTGTAGTGTGCTTCCCAAATCATCTTGGCACGCTCGCTTGAAGGAACACAAAGGTGACCGAGGTGGCATAATAGGGCATCCTAGAGGTGAAAATCTGCAACATGCCGACCCTCCAAGAGTGTCTGGTATGTGTGACCGAATTCTGGGTTGCTTTTGTAGAGAAGTGGCCAATCAAAAGTCTCGTGCCCACAAGATTTGAGCACGGTGGTTAACGCCATGATCGGTGGTCGACTGAGGCAATCTGCAACATTATTGGTGCTACCCTTCTTATACTTGATATTCAAATGGAACTGTTGCAGGTATGTAGACCACTTCTGATGGCGATCATTCTGCAATTTCCCTTGGGTCTGTATGAACTGCAAGGGTCGGTGGCTGTGTGGATGGCCGTTTCTTTCCCCAAAATGTAATGCTTCCATTGTCGGCAGGCCTGTACAATGGAATACATCTCTTTATCATAAGTGGGGTACTTCCGTACTGTGTCTGAAAGTGTTTCACTGTGATATGCCACTGGATGTCCATGTTGAGTAAGGACTGCCCCAATAGCATAGTCAGAGGCATCTGTCTCGACCTCAAATGGTTGTTGTAAATCTAGTAACGCGAGCACTGGTGCCGTGCAAAGGCGATCTTTCAACTCCATGAATGCCTTCTGTTGAGATTCAGACCAAAAGAATTTTGCTTTAGCCCCTCCCTTGGTGACTTGATTCAAGGGCCAAGAAATATGAGAAAACCCCAACACAAACCTGCGGTAGAAGTTGGCAAGACCGAGAAAGTGGTGGGCTCCAGTATTGTAGCAATAATGCTACAACTCCTGGAGCTTTCTATCTCTAATTTTATCAACCCGGTAGTTCGTAACAAACTTGGAAGCGACGGTGCTCTATGCACAAGTACTAGCTCTTGTCGCAGCTGTCACTTGGTCAGCTGGCACAAGTACGCTAGGGCTCAAGCCAACTTCTATATGTTCTCAGAAGAAGTTTTCTAAATGATGAACGAAGGTTATCTTAAAGGAAATTAACCTACTTTGCAAGAATGAACTGAAAGCCAACCAAACAGGGAAACCCTAGTAAACCCTAATCTAACTAGTTTAACCTCTATGATGCAATGGTGGGAGTGAAAACTTCTAGAAATGATGCCATTACTTCTAGTGAGATGAGATGCATGAATTTGAACTACTTTCATTGAAGAGAACACATTTTTGTATTTTTGCTCAAGTGGGTGGAGTTATTGTGATTGTGCTTCTTACTAGGTCTTGGCTGCGCAGGGGTAGTTCGAGGGAAGGAAGGCTTGGAAAAGGTCAGGAGGGCTAGGAGAGGTTCCAGGGGATCCCTAACATCATTCCACAGGAGTCCACAACGTTCAGGTGCTTGGCAACCGAGTTTGCAGGCTTCTACAGGATGTCTGCAGGGGATCCTACAGGAAGCTCGAGACTTCTACAGGAAGTCTACTAACTTCTACAGGATGTTCTGCGGTTGGAGTTTTTGGTGATGGAGGAGTGAAGGAGCGGTATGGGTGGATAGGTAGGATGAAAAGGGAGCTAGTGATGGCTCAGGGACAGAGAGATGGGATGGAGAGAGAGTGCATGCAGTTGGTTGGTGGATAGAAGGGTGGAAGCAATGAAAAGTCAAAAAGATGGAGCTACGTGAACAGTAGAAGGGTTGGAAGGCAAACGAGCTGAACAAAGGTTAAGCAGGTGGCTTAGGCGTGGTTGAGAAGAAGAAGAATATAATAGAACAATGTTGTGTAGTGTAAATGGAACAAATCCTCTATGTCTTGCACAAAACTGGGAATTCCATCAACCTATTTTAACTGTGTTATTAAACCAACGAACAGCAATGTAAACATCAGAGAGAAATCGTGCATGGTGTTGGAACGAAGAAGTACTGCTCAAGATCAGAATGCATGGATGGTTCTATGACTGAAATGATTGTGTTGCAGCTTGCATGAACATATAAGACTGCGTTTTTTTTGTGGTTGGTACGGTCTACACCCCCAATCTCTAAACAGAGATGGCAGTGAGTGCACTGTCAACCTTTTCTTGGAGCTCTAATGAATGCTAATCCTCCTACCCTAATCTAAGCTACTGAAAGCACTTTAACCATAAACTAATCCTACTCAATCACATTAAAGAAATTAAATCAGCAGACTGTGTTTTCCAAATGCATGTCAAAGCAAAGAAATGAAGTGCTGAAAGGAAAGACAAGTAACAATACAAGGAAAAGGAGGTCTATTGCTCTCAGGTTGGGCCCTAACCTGAGAGCTATAGCTCCTCTTAAGAACTCAGGATTGAATCCAAATCTGCCTGCCTTTATTAAAAGATCATAACCATGAGTCTAACATCATGCCAAAACTGGCTTACAAAAAGCAAAAACTGAGCTGTAGCTCGTACTCAGAAATTGCAACAGTAGTTCAAAAGTTCAAAAAGCTCCTATCAAAGGCTATGACCTCAATATTTATACATGATGAGGATCAAGCTGGCTTCCTCAATTAGTGGAGCTCGGCTGTCCAACTAAAAGTAAACTGTTGTTCCTGTAGAATCCGTTGGCTGCCTTTTAGCTCGGTGGGGATAGCTGTTGGAGCTCGGAGTTGGGGTGGAGATCACGAGGGAGGTCATTCAAGACTGTGGACAACCTCCCTATAAACCTGCAATGCCACCTTTGTTGTCTCCTTGTCTCCTCCTGCGTGGTCTTTTCTCCATTTAATGTCAAAAAACCTGAAATCATCATGTATTAGTCACATAGGAATAATGCCTGCCCTTCTTCCTACAAATAACACGAATATACTAAGAAATGATGCATAAGTGATAAAAGATGAAGGGTTGAGCAAGGTAAGTAGGCCAAATGAGCCCAAATTGTTACCAAAAATTGAGGCTCATCATCACCCCCCAGCTAAAATATTTGCTCATCCTTGAGGAACTTAGTCCAACTCTTCATCCTTCATTGCTTTTACTGCTACCCTTATATCCCAAGCCTCTGTGGTAGTGTCCTCCTTGCTGATATGAAACCCAGCTTTCCTGTTCACCTCTTCCCATTGTTCACTGTCATCCTCCTCTGTGCTGCCTTCAATCAATCCTAGCAGCAGTGGTGGGCTGAGTTTAAGGCCAATCCAGCTGGCCTGGAGGTTTTGCATGGATTTCTTGTAAAGGGCTACCCTTACCAGAGCTTCCCTCATCCGAGTTGGGGTATGGTACTCTCGGATTTTCAAACTGTGTGCCAATGTATTCCATCTGCGTGTGCATGCTTGGACAGCATTTTCTCCTAACAGTCTCTCCATGTCTTCATAATGAGCTATGGCTTGGGCCTGTTGATCCATATATCTTAGTGAAGCTGTAGGATCAGCAGACAAGCGTTGTTGTGCTGAGATGAGTGCAACTGGATCCTCTGGTTCTGCCCGAATGAGCAATGGCTCGTTCAATTCTCGGTTCATGACCGATTTTGCTTCTGCTGCTCTTTGATCCTCATGGTTCAACCATGAAGCGAACGCCATTAATTGCATATCTCCCAAGGCAGTATTGGGATCCCAGGAAACTACATTAGGCAAGGCCAAATTATGGAGGTAAAACTCTGCTAATTTGGCTTTATCCTCTGACGAACTAGTGCTGCACAACTCAGAAAATTGTTGTGGGTCTTGGATCTGAGAAATACCTCTTTGTGCCAAGGTATTTATTTGGAACTGCAGCCATTGGTCTTTCAAGTACAAACCATAGGACTTGGCAGGTTGTCTGCACTGTATTGCCTCCATGGCCCAACTGGCCATGCAGGCCAATTGTGCCTCTTTTTGCTGCAGCTGTTCTTTTAGAGCTTGCACTTCAATTTGTGCTTGCTGTTCTACTTCCTGTAGAAGTGTCATTGGCTCCCCAAGACCGGTGGTCAGTTCCTTTTTGCCTTGCTGTTCTTCTGTGGTGTCCTTGGAGGATGTACCTGTCCCTGCCCTCAGCTCCTGTAGCTGCAATCTTAGCTTCTGGTTTTCTTCCTGTAGGTACACTCTTTGGCAATTGGCCACATGTTTAGCCATGGCTAATTCACTCCTGGCCTCCTTGAGTTGCTCTTGTAAAGGACCTATGTCTGCCACACCCTTTGACTTGGCGATCTTCATCCACGTGTGTGTACGGACTCTTTCTTCCTCTAATGCAAAAAACAGGGGCACAGTAAATTTCTGCGGTATGATTTTGCCCGCCTCTAAAAAGGTGTAGTATGAACTCAGACTAGGCTGAGGGCTGGGCTCTGGTATATGTTCTTTTTCAGCCTCTTTAGGTGGCTCTACCTCGCCCTCCCTTGGTGGTGATGAGGGTCCTTCTCCTTCCATCTTCTCTGTTTCCTGTAGCCGGGCCAGAGTTTCCTGTAGAACATTTTCAGCCTCCTGTAGCCGAGCTTTTTCAGTCAACAAGTCTAACTTTTCTTGCCACGTAGTTTTCTTTGGGCTCCCCCTCTCATAGGTGACTGATATCCTCGAGGGGGACGTTTCCTTGGGCGATGTAGGGGCATCTTCAATAATAATCGGGCTGCTGGACGGAGGCTGTGGCTTGCCCGTCTTTATCCTAACACTTCTTCGAGCTTTAAAGTATAGAGGGGTCTCCCTCTTTCTCTTCTCTTTTGGCTTAGGTGGCGTGCTGAGGGCGGCCAGCACAGCTGCTGCCTCCCTTTCACGAATATCAGCTTTCTTCTCCTTGGGTTTCACTTTTTCAGGGCTTCCTGTAGAAGACCCTGTTTTAGCCAATTTCGGGCTTCCTGTAGAAGACCCTGTTTTAGTAATTTTCGGGCTTCCTGTAGAAGACCCTTTTTCAATAATTTTCGGGCTTCCTGTAGAAGCCGGTTTCGGCTTTCCTGTAGAAACAGGTGTTGCCGCCTTGGTTTGCTTTGCTGCATGGGTTTTGCTTTTTGGTTTGGTTGCGGGTGCTGATGTGGTACTTTTGCTGATGTGGACCTTCTCAGCTTTGTCCGTTCTGCCTTGCAACCTTTTCTCTCTTTCTGTCAAGATGGGTGTGTCATCTTTCTCCTTGGCATCCTTTTTCTCGTGCTTCTTCCTTTGTTCTTTCTTCTGCACTGTGGTCGGGGTCTTCTGGCCTGTTTCTTTCTTTCCCGCGGCCACTGATTCTTTTTCCTCACTGCTGGAGGAACCACTTTCTTCGGTCAACATCCTTATGTCTCCATCTCTTGTCAAGTTTCTGAATGCTTCCCATGAGAGGGGAACCTTGTATGAATGAAGCGCATCCTCCATGAGAAGTTTGATCAATCCATGGTGGGCTACCTGGTCTGGTATGCCTTCTTTTAACTTTGTGGCACACTCAATTAGAGACTGTAGCAGGAAATAGGGGATGCTCAGTTTATTTTCTACAGGAAGATCAATCTGGTGCCTCAATTCAGTGAGCAACCTAAAGTGATACCCGTACACAATGCTAAAATGGCCTTCACAGGTTATATACTTCATGATCTGCAGGCTAACTTCATTCCATGGTGGCAGCAAACTGGTTCTACGCACCCCATTCTTGTCTTCCGAGAATTCCTCCTCTGGGGGAAAGAATTCTTTCTTAGCCTGTTGGCTCAACTTCCTTTCTTCCTTATCCCATGGCAAACCCATTGGAAGTTCAGTAATTCGACTGATATATTGCGGGGTGAGCTTGAGGCTTAGGCCCCTGAAGTTCACGGTGGCCAATGTTTTGGATTTCGGCCTCAGAGCCTGCAAAAACTCTTCTGCCACTTCGTTGTCATAACCCTGCAATTTGTCACAGAAGGATATCCATTGTGCTCATATGAAGAGCTCCACCACCTCCTGGTTTTCTCTTAACTTTGTTGAATCAGTGGGTTCTCTTCTAATGAACCCACTCGGCATGATAAAAATTGTTGCTTTAGCTAGAGGTGGCGACGCGGAAGAAATTTGGTCTACTGAGACAGAGCGTAGAATTATGCTTCTGTCATGCACATAATCCACGAAGCTTATCTCTGAGGACCTTAACACAGCTTAATTACACTGACATCCTATAGAATGACAGTTTATGCACAGCAGACAACAACTGCAACAATTTTCTACGACCAGACTGTAGACGACGATTCTGCCACCTTCAAAAGCCAATTGCATGGAGAGTTTAGGTTTACCTTTTTAATCCGCCACCTTTTGACGTGAGGAACCCGCCTTCCTGTAGAAACAGCGTTTTTGTAGGAGCAGTGCGTGATTTCTGGGAAAGACTGTAGTTGGTCTGCGCTCTTGGTGTTGCTTCACAGGCGTTCTGATGGCCAAAGGCTCGGAGTATCGAACTGCAGAGGGATCCGGATGATCACTCGAGTTTCAAACGGTGAATGATAAATGCAAGAGGTGCAATCTAGCCGATTAGATTTGAATCGGCGGAATCCGTGGCGTGGGGGTGAGTTGTCCCTGCCGGACCGTTGGACGACATCATCCCATCATTTGCCTGCGAGTTCCCTTACTGCCGCATCATCCCTCCGCAGATCCGCCGTCGTCTCTTCTGTTAAACTCGTTTTTCCCGACGAGATTGCTCTCACGTGTGTGCTTCCCATTCCTTTTGTCATGGCCGCCACCCAAACATCTGACTAGACCATTAACTGGTCGACGTGGCCAGTCAAATGGCCATACAGCCGCTCAACCCATTCACCTCACACTTTGCAAACAATTTCAAAGTAAAATTCATGCAATCTGACGGAAGAAAGGGTCGAGACACTTACCTGTGCGGCTGCAACATGATTTTTCGGCTTTCGAACGATGATGAGTGGATTCGTTTGCCGCTGATGAATTTGCACAAGCCTGGAGGTTCATGTTTACAGGCTGCCGACGATGGATTTGATGCTTGGCTGCATGCGCCCGCGTTTTCATTGCATATGGCCAGCGCTGTGAATGGTGCACACTCTAGCGGGCTTAACTGTTACAGGACTCCCGCAGGATGTCTTGTAACAGTTCTTCCTCCTCGGGTGCATGCTGCACGACGAAGGATTTGGCCTCACGATCACACTCCCTGAGCTCATGGATGGCTGGGATGGATATGGTATGACATCTCAGCATTTTTTTATCTTAAAAATTGCTTTCTCTTTGATAACTCAACGATCTGCTTTGCTGGTGCAGGTAACTTCATTGCATGTCGACAAGGATGGTAGAATGAGGTGACAATAGTGTGCAAGGGTGACAACAGTATCTTGCATGCGTCCAAACCGATCCTTAGTCGTTAGATCTCCTCATAAAATGAATTATGGGCCGTCCCGAACTTCTATAGGAAGTTTCCTGTAGAAATACAGAGCTTCCTGTAGAAAGTTTGCGTTTCCTGTAGAAAGTCTGCATCTTCCTGTAGAAAATCTGCATCTTCCCATAGAAGACTCAAGCCGTGATGAAATTGTGCACATACCTTGGAGAAAAGGAGTATTCTTGGAGGAGGTGCTGGTGAGGTCTCCTGACAGCATGATAAGGATCCTTGGCTCTGAGTTGAGAGGCTTCCTCTCCTCCATAGAACACCTGCAACCTGCATGCAATTTTACATTATGAACTTGTTGTCCTTGTCTTTTTTGCTTATTGTTTTTTTCTTTTTTTTTTTTCTTTTCTTTTTCTTTTTTTTTGAAAGATAACAGGGGCGCCTCAATGAGGTTTTCACCCTTGCCATCTGCCTTAAGCGCCTCAGAGAGGTTTTCACTCAAGGATCTTTTCGAATCTCTTTTTTTTTTCTTTTTTTTTTTTGAAAGACACTAGGGGCGCCTCAATGAGGTTTTCACCCCTACCACCTGCCTTGGGCGCCTCAGAGAGGTTTTCACCCAAGGATCTTTATTATTTTTTCTTTTTCTTTTTCTTCTTTGTTTTTTTTTTTTTTTTTTTTTTTTTTTAAATCTTTCAGGGTATGCCCAAAGCAGAGGCAGAACCCTTCTCTATGACCATCACTGATTTCTCCATAGTTTTGATGAACTCTTGTCTTAAGAGAGGCTTCCTGTAGATCTTCAAGCGATGCCCATTGACAAGCATGGGGATGGATTCCTCATCAATGGTTCGAATAAGAACAGATCCATTGTCATGACATTTTTCCACTGCATATGGTCCTAGCCATCTGGTTCTCAGCTTCCCCTTGAAATCTTTGTATCTAGAGTCATACAACAAGGCCCAATCTCCCGGCTGGAATTGCTTGTCATGGAGATGTTGGTCATGCCACACCTTTCTCTGAAGTTGAACCACTTCTGAGTGAAGGAGGGCTTGCATTCGGTGCTCGTCCAGTCCATTCAGCTGCAATAACCTTTCTTGTTGTGCATGGCTGAGATCTAGATCTAGCTGAGTTGCCATCCTCAAAGTGTTGTACTCAAATTCAATGGACAGCAAAGCTTTCTTCCCATAGACCAGCTCATAAGGTGTGAAGCCGGTGGTGGTCTTCCAGGTTGTGTTGTAAGCCCATGTGGCCTCAACTAGGCGATCTGCCCAGTCCTTTCTCCTGCTGCTCACCATCTTAGTCAAGATCCCTTCTAATGCTCTATTGGTGACTTCCACCTGCCCATTTGCTTGAGGGTGATAGGGGGTGGAAGTCCTATGCTTGATCTTGTGATGAGCTAGTAGGTCTTCAACTAGGTTGGATGTGAACTGGCTCCCTTGATCGGTGACCAGCTCTCTTGGGTAGCCAAACTTGTAGAAGATGTTTTCTCTTAAGAACTCGGCCACCTTCTCTTCTGTTGCTGCTTTGATTGCTTTAGTCTCCGCCCACTTTGTCAGGTAGTCAGTGCACACAATGATCTAAGACCTTTGCCTCGAAGGAGGGTTGATTGGACCCACAAAATCCATACCCCACTTCTCAAATGGCTCAAGAGTCACTTGAGGTTGGAGAGGCATCTCATCCCTTTGAGTCGGTTTCCCCATTCTTTGGCATTGGTCACATTGGCTGATATATCTTCTGACACCTTGATGAAGTGTGGGCCAATAGTAGCCTACCTGCAGGATTTTGAAGGCAGTCCTCTTTGCTGCAAAATGTCCTCCACAAGGCCCATCATGACAGGTGAGGAGGATATCAAAGACTTCCTCCTCCCTTACACAACGCCTTAAGATCTGATCGGGGCCAAGCTTGAACAGATTGCCCCCGATCCAAGTAAATGAGGCACTTTTTCTGATGATTCTGCTCTTCTCTCTTGAAGATAGGTGCGGAGGGAACTGTGCTGAAACAAGGTAGTTGGCTATATCATCAAAACATGGAGAGAGTGCTGAGATAGCAAATAGATGTTCATCGGGCATCTGGTCATCCACTGTCCCATCCTCATCTGCATATAAATCCAATCTAGATAAAAAGTCAGCAACAACATTTTCTTTACCTGGTTTGTCAACAATGGTCAAATCAAACTGCTGCAACAAAAGTAACCATCTAATAATACGAGCATTCACATTTGGTTTATTCATTAAATATATAATTGCAGCATGGTCTGTATGTACAAATGTTTGGTAGCCAGTGATGTAATGTTGGAACTTGTTCAGTGCATGGACCACAGCCAAGAATTCTTTCTCGGTTACAGTGTAATTCAGCTCAGCTTTGGACAAGTTTTTGCTAACAAAGTAAATGGCATATGGAAGTTTTTGTTCAACTTGTCCTAAAGCTGCACCTATGGCTTTGTTCGAGGCATCAGTGTGGATGTGGAAAGGTAGGGCCCAGTTTGGACCTCTCAAGATTGGGGCTGACACCAACTTGTCCTTCAATTCATTCAAAGCCCTCTGACAATCGTCAGTCCATTTAAACTCCACATCTTTTGCCAACAGGCCAAAAAATGGCGAGGCTAGCTTGCTGAAGTCTTTAATGAATCTCTTGTAATACCCTGCTAATCCTAAGAAACTTCGAACATCCCTTACCTTTTGAGGAGGTGGAACCTTCTTGATAAGAGCAATTTTGTTAGGATCCACCTGTAACCCTTGGCAAGAAATGGTATGGCCTAGCACGGTCCCTTCAGTCATCAAGAATTCACATTTTTCAGGACTAAGGGACAGGTTCATCTCAATGCATTTGGTTAGGACCTTTCCCAGATTGGACAATGCTTCCTGGAAGTTGGACCCGTAAGGAGTGAAGTCATCCATATAGATTTCCACCGCATCATGGACCAACTCCGAGAAGATGCTCAAGACAGCTCTCTGGAAGGTAGCAGGAGCGTTGCATAGCCCAAAGGGAAGAACTCGGTAGGAAAAGGTACCCCAAGGACAAGTGAAGGTGGTCTTATCTTGGTCTTCTGGGCTGATTTGGATCTGGTTGTACCCGCTAAACCCATCCAGGAAAGAGAAGAACTTCTTTCTTGCCAGTCCATCCAACACTTGATCTATGAAAGGTAGAGGGAAATGGTCTTTCTTGGTAGCTTTGTTCAGTTCTCGATAGTCCACACAGATTCTCCACTTCCCATTTTTCTTGGGAACCAACACCAGAGGGGACACCCATTCACTATCTGAGATGGGGTAAATGAATCCGGCATCCAACAGTTTTTGCAATTCTTCCTTGAAAATGTCCTTAAGGGCTGGGTTCATTCTCCTCTGAGGTTGCCTAACCGGTTTACAATCCTCCTTGATGTATATGTGATGGGTACAGACCGAGGGATGGACTCCTTTCATCTCCTTATAGCTCCAAGCAAAAGCATCTAGGTGACTGGCCAACAGGCTACACAGCTCCTTTTCCTGGGAAGGAGATAGGGAGGAGCTGATCTTTAACGTTCTCTCAGGGCCGAACTCCACATTCTTGACTCTGGGAGTGACAGGGTTGGTTGTACAAAGATCCACTAAGGTGCTGGCTTGGGCATCCCCCACCAATTTCTCTAAGGATAGTGCATTGGAAGGTGGATTTTGGATCAAGGTCTCAATCCAGTCATCCTCTGTTGGGGGGTCTCTTCTAGTGGTATCTAGGGTGCACAAAGGTGCTGAGTACACTTCATCCTCTTCTCCTTCCTCCAACCAAAGTGGTAAGTCATGCTCTAAGGAAGGTTGGGCAGGAGGGTATAGGACTAGTTGCTTGGACATAGGACCGTTTTTGATGGTCATGTTTCCTGCACGGAAACTGATGTAAGCATCTGCAGTGGCTAACCAAGGCCTTCCCAAAATGAGAGGATATCCAGTAAGCTTTGCCTTGGGTTACAGAACCAGGAAATTTGTAGGGTATTCCCAAGAGTCGACAGAGACCAAGACATCCTCCACAATCCCTTCGGGAGTCACAGTGGAGCGATCTGCAAGTTGCAGAACTGTCGAGGTCTTCCTCAAGGAACCCTGAAGATTGAGTTTGAGCATGGTATCCCTGGTCATCACATTAATGGCAGCCCTCAAATCAATCAAGGTGTGAGGTATGATGGTGCCATTGATGTGGACATCTACTACTGGACTCCCAGGATCTAGATACTTTGGGCAGATGACTTGTCCTAACATAAGGTCAGACAGTTGTCCTAAGACATTGATGGTTGAAGCATCTCTCTTTCGCCTGCCTGGGTGTTTGAAACACTTTTCCTTAACTAGTTTGTTGTATATAGGCACATCCTTAATGGCTTGGAGAAGTGGTATTTTCACACACAACTGCTTGAGCTCTCCCAAAAGCTCATCCTCTTCTAGGTTGGGTTGTGTGGTGGCTGTTAGTCTCTCAGGAAAGGGTGGAATAGCCTTTGGTTCACTTTCCTGTTTATCTTCCTCATCCTCTGGGGGAGGAGGTTGGCGATCCGGAAGAGTCTTTCCAGATCGAAGATTGATCTCCTGGATCTCCACAGCATAAGTAGGGCATGATGTTTCCCTAGTGTATACCTGTTGGGCCTGTCTATTGTTGGGGTTCGGGTTCGGTTGAGCAGGTATTTGAGGTTGCCTTGGAGGAGCAGGAGGTAATGGCTGAGGTTGAACTGGTGGTGGAGGCAAAATGGCAGGAGGAGTGTTGTACTGGGGCCTCCACCCCGACTGAGGTGCATTCCACTGAGGCTGTGGCTGGGCATGTGAATGATAAGAATGAGTAGTGGGTTGAGTAGGGTACTGAGGTGGATAAGGCCACGGAGGATGCATAGACCAGGAAGGATGAGCAGGGGGACCCCAGGAAGGCATAGGAATCGATTGGTTGGGGTTGTAATAAGCTTGAGGTGCCCCTTGCATCCCCTGCTGGTAAGGTCTAGGTCCTTGTGGCCTCGTTTGGTTGAAGTAATAGAGAGGTTCAGTGGGAGCTTCTGTCCCTTGGTACATAGCTTTAAACCCAGGTAAGGTTGGACATTGATTTGTGGGATGTTCTTCCTCACAAACGAAGCACACTTCAACCGAATGCAATGGGCATTCGTTCTTAGGGTGTCTCCTTGTACATCTAGGGCAGAAGATAGCCAAGGCCCTCTCAGCTTCTTCCTTCTTCTGCTGGATCCTGAATGTGTCCAGTTGCATGGCAATAGTCTATCTCACCTCACTCTTAAGATCTTCTAATTGATTGGCAAACTCATGCTTGGAGAAAGGGACACCAGTTGAGAGGAGGTTTCCTCTACCTCGTTTCCGAGCTGCCCTGGAGTGGTTTCTAAACACAGTCTTGATGTCCTCATAAGGCAGTTGGTAAATATCCCCCCCAGCTAACATGTGAAGGGTATCTAAGAGGTCTTCAGGGACTCCTCGGAGCAGGACCAACTTGAGGGATTCAGGGTCAAGTGTGCACCTGGCCTGCTTATAGCTAAGTTGGAACCTCTCCTCATAATCCTCTAAAGACTCATCATTTCCCATGGTCATCCGAAAGATTTCTCCCTTGGTTTCCTTAGACCTACAATAGTCCCGGTACTTGGTATTGAAAGCTTGCTGCATCTGAGCCCAAGTAGTGATACTATTCCCAGGTAAGCCCATGAACTAGCGTAATGCTGCATCCTTAAGAGTTGAAGGGAAGAGTTTCAGCTTCTGCTCATCTTTAGTATAATCATAGGTTCTACAAAGGACAGCAAACTCAAACAGGAAGGTATCAGGATCTTCAGTAGTCAGTCCATGGAAGTGAGGTAAAGCGGAGGGGCTAATGTTCTTCATTTTCATCTCTCCATTGGTCTCTCGGATGGGGAAGGCACCTTCTATTCTCTCATCTTCTCTTCCATTGTCAGCCATGGCTGCAGATGGGATGGTCTCTAATTCTTCTTCTGCTATAGGATCTTCGTATATCTCAGGAGGTTCACCTATAGGTTCTTCTGGATCACTGTCACCGAAGAAGAGAGAAGGGTGACTCAGTGATGTGGTGGGGGTGTTGGGTAGGAATTTGCCTGTTTTATCTCGGTTCCTACGAGGCATGAAATGGAAAGACTTTTTTTTTTTTTTGATTGCTTTTGTTTTTCTTTGGTACCTGCAAAACTGAAACAGATTGATCTACAACTAACTATCTTACTGAAATAAAGATGCAGAATTAAATTGAAAGCATGAAAGAACTAATCTACTTTGCTCAAATGAAATTGCATGAATGGAAATGCTAGTCTACGCTTGCAGAATTGAAAGGCTAATCTACGCTTGAAGAAATGAAATTGAAGAATTGAAATGCTAATCTATGAAAGCAGGAAATGTCTATGCTACTTTTGCAGAATGGAAATGAAATAAACTACTTGGCAGAAGGCAAGAGTAAGAAAATAGAAGAAAAGCAACAATTACTAATACTCTGACGCTTCCCCGGAAACGGCGCCAAAAAGATGGTGGGCTCCAGTATTGTAGCAATAATGCTACAACTCCTGGAGCTTCCTATCTCTAATTTTATCAACCCGGTAGTTCGTAACAAACTTGGAAGCGACGGTGCTGTATGCACAAGTACTAGCTCTTGTCGCAGCTGTCACTTGGTCAGCTGGCACAAGTCCGCTAGGGCTCAAGCCAACTTCTATATGTTCTCAGAAGACGCTTTCTAAATGATGAACGAAGGCTATTTTAAAGGAAATTAACCTACTTTGCAAGAATGAACTGAAAGCCAACCAAACAGGGAAACCCTAGTAAACCCTAATCTAACTAGTTTAATCTCTATGATGCAATGGTGGGAGTGAAAACTTCTAGAAACGATGCCATTACTTCTAGTGAGATGATATGCATGAATTTGAACTACTTTCATTGAAGAGAACACATTTTTGTAGTTTTGCTCAAGTGGGTGGAGTTATTGTGATTGTGCTTCTTACTAGGTCTTGACTGCGTAGGGGTAGTTGGAGGGAAGGAAGGCTTGGAAAAGGTCAGGAGGGCTAGGAGAGGTTCCAGGGATCCCTAACATCATTCCACAAGAGTCCACAACGTTCAGGTGCTTGGCAACCGAGTTTGCAGGCTTCTACAGGATGTTTGCAGGGGATCCTACAGGAAGCTCAGGACTTCTACAAGAAGTCTGCTAACTTCTACAGGATGTTCTGCGGTTGGAGTTTTTGGTGATGGAGGAGTGAAGGAGCGGTATGGGTGGATAGGTAGGATGAAAAGGGAGCTAGTGATGGCTCAGGGATAGAGAGATGGGATGGAGAGAGAGTGCATGCAGTTGGTTGGTGGATAGAAGGGTGGAAGCAATGAAAAGTCAAAAAGATGGAGCTACGTGAACAGTAGACGGGTTGGAAGGCAAACGAGCTGAACAGAGGTTAAGTAGGTGGCTTAGGCGCAGTTGAGAAGAAGAAGAAGATAATAGAACAATGCTACGCAGTGTAAATGGAACAAATCCTCTATATCTTGCACAAAACCGGGAATTCCATCAACCTATTTTAACTGTGTTATTAAACCAACGAACAACAATGTAAACTTCAGAGAGAAATTGTGCATGGTGTTGGAACGAAGAAGTACTGCTCAAGATCAGAATGCATGGACGGTTCTATGACTGAAATGATTGTGTTGCAGCTTGCATGAACGTATAAGACTGCGTTTTTTTTGTGGTTGGTACGGTCTACACCCCCAATCTCTAAACAGAGATGGCAGTGAGTGCACTGTCAACCTTTTCTTGGAGCTCTAATGAATGCTAATCCTCCTACTCTAATCTAAGCTACTGAAAGCACTTTAACCATAAACTAATCCTACTCAATCACATCAAAGAAATTAAATCAGCAGACTGTGTTTTCCAAATGCATGTCAAAGCAAAGAAATGAAGTGCTGAAAGGAAAGACAAGTAACAATACAAGGAAAAGGAGGTCTATTTCTCTCAGGTTGGGCCCTAACCTGAGAGCTATAGCTCCTCTTAAGAACTTAGGATTGAATCAAAATCTGCCTGCCTTTATTAAAAGATCATAACCATGAGTCTAACATCATGCCAAAACTGGCTTACAGAAAGCAAAAACCGAGCTGTAGCTCGTACTCAGAAATTGCAACAGTAGTTCAAAAGTTCAAAAAGCTCCTATCAAAGGCTACGGCCTCAATATTTATACATGATGAGGATCAAGCTGGCTTCCTCAATTAGTGGAGCTCGACTGTCCAACTAAAAGTAAACTGTTGTTCCTGTAGAATCCGTTGGCTGCCTTTTAGCTCGGTGGGGATAGCTGTTGGAGTTCGGAGTTGGGGTGGAGATCACGAGGGAGGTCATTCAAGACTGTGGACAACCTCCCTATAAACCTGCAATGCCACCTTTGCTGTCTCCTTGTCTCCTCCTGCGTGGTCTTTTCTCCATTTAATGTCAAAAAACCTGAAATCATCATGTATTAGTCACATAGGAATAATGTCTGCCCTTCTTCGTACAAATAACACGAATATACTAAGAAATGATGCATAAGTGATAAAAGATGAAGGGTTGAGCAAGGTAAGTAGGCCAAATGAGCCCAAATTGTTACCAAAAATTGAGGCTCATTAGAAAGTTGTGGAGCTCTGTTAGAGTGGTTGGAGAGGGCCAATCTTGAATGACTTGGATCTTGGCTAGATCGACATGCACCCCCTGTTCATCAATGATGTATCCCAGATACTGAACTTGGGTCATGCCAAAAGTGCATTTCTCCAAATTGGCACATAGCTTGTGTTGCCGCAGTGTTTGGAGAACGTGTCGGATGTGGTGGAGGTGCTCTTCCCAACTCTGGCTGAAGATCATAATGTCATCCAAGTATACTACTACAAAGGAGTTGGTGAATGGCCGCAAGATGTCATCCATTAGCCTCATAAAGGTTGCAGGAGAATTCGTCAATCCGAAAGGCATGACCAACCATTCGAAGAGGCCCTCCTTGGATTTGAAGGCAGTCTTCCACACATCAGAGGGTTCGATTGGTACCTGGTGATATCCTGACTTCAGATCGATCTTGCTGAAATATTTCGCCCCCTTTAGTTGGTCTAGGAGGTCATCAATCCGCGGGATCAGGTACCTATTACGGATAGTGATCTTGTTCAGCGCCCGATAGTCAATACAGAGTCTCCACATCCCATCCTTCTTCTGTACCAACACGATCGGGCTCCCACAGGGCGATGAACTCGGACGGATGTGACCTTTCTGCAGGAGCTCCTGAATCTGCCTCTTGATTTTATTGTTCTCCAGAACGGATCGCCGATAAATTGGTCCATTGGGTAGCGGCGCACCTAGGGTCAGATCGATGGAGTGCTTGACTTGACAGTGCAGAGGAACCCCTGCCGGGGAGGTGAAGATGTCCTCGTACTCCTCCACAATCTTGTCCATCTATAGTTGTCGTGTAGAGGGACCCCGTTTGGAGGCCGTGACCACTGTCTTCTTCTTTCCTTGAGGGCGTATCATCAGGAAAACAAATTTCCTGGTTTTGGAAATGATCTTACTGCATTGTTTTGCAGTAATCAAAGAGATGGCGGCAGGTGGTGCTACCTCTGGTATCCTGAACAACTTGTTTCCCAATGTAATAATAACAGCACGGGGCCTTGATTCATACACAGCATGTCGCTTCCACAAGTATGGTTGTCCAAGTAATACATCACAAACTTCAAGGGGATCAATGTCACACAATACCTCATCCGTGAAGGGCTTGATGTTGTATGGAAGGCGACACTGCTGGCTCATGCGAAGATCTCGCCCTTGGTGAAGCCCCCCAATGGTGTATGGTTGTGGATGTGTTGTGGTCGGTAAGCCCAACCGCTTCATGACCTCTGCCGAAATGAGGTTCTTTTGACTCCCACTATCAACAATGAACTGTATCGGGGAGCCCTTTACCCACATCTGGGAGTGGAAGAGACGCTCCTCCTCCTCTGGATCTTCGGGTTCATTTTTCTGGATCTTTGCGGTAGCAACAGTGGCGCTGGGATCCGCATCAATGATCTGCTTCCCTTTTTCATACCCCTTATTGGGTTCTGACTCAGAGTCAGAACATGCATCTGATTCTGAAACCTTTAGCTCAGCCACCAGTGACTGCTTGGCCCGACACTCACTTGTGTTGTGAGTGGAGCTCTTATGGAACTCGCACCATTTTCCAGTGTCCTTTCTCGGCTTCGCGGCGCTGTTCTTTGCTTGCAGCTTCGGCTGGTTGTCTTGGGCTGTCCCGCCTTGGCTTTGTCCTTTGTTCTGTGGTTTAGGGGCACCTTTCCCCTGCTTTGGATTCGCAGATCCAAAGTCTCGCTTCTTTTGTTTAAACTTCTGCTCGACCTTGACGGCATATCGGTATGCTGCGCCGAGCGAGGGGATGTTTAGGAATTGTATTTCTTCCTGGATGTACTTGTGCAGGCAGCCACGGTATTTGAGTATCAAATGTTGCTCTGAATCCTTGATACCAAACTTTGTGCGAAGGGTATGGGAAAGATTGGTGAACTCCGACACGTCTTGGTCCCTTCCCTGCCGCAGCGTGGTCCACTTTATGTATTCATCCTCATAGCTTCCAACAGGGTAGTACTGTTCCTTGATGGCATCCCAGAACGAATCCTAGGTGGGTGCAGCTGAAAATAGTGAGCCAATACTTTCATCCTTCTGCTCGCAGTAGGTTTCCCACCAGTCCTTGACGTGGGGGGATGCTTTGAGAAGAGCAAAAACAATCTTTTCCTGACTCGAAAATTCATGAACAAAAAAATAACCCTCTAGCATATTTAACCATTTATCTACGGCATCTGCATCTATCTGACCCTCAAATATGGGGATTTCAAAATTAACTTGTACCTTAAAGGGTGTGGCGTTTCCAGAGTAGCTGCTGGAAGCCGATGCGTCGCTTCTGGGTAGCCGCTGAAGGATCTGGGCAAAGCTGTCCATCATCGCGTTCCGTTGTTGCTCGAGGGCTTCTTCGAGCAAGATTTTGATGGGATCTCCTGCCCCCTCGTCTTTCTTCTCGTCAGCCATGGGAGGCCATCGGGATTTGCGAGGCTGGTCTTGTAAAGGTTCAACCAGTTCAAGCCCTAACTCCTTATATCCCGACCTTGTTGGGGACATGCAAAGAAAAACAGAGAAAAAGCAAACTGCTCTGATACCACTGATCCGGATTTAAACAGGAACGCAACAAATTACAGAGATAACCATATACACAAAGATGCAGCGGAAATAATACTTCATTTCATTAATGGAAAATACTGAAATATGCTTACAACCAGAAATGGAAATAAACCAGCTAGGGCGATGGTAGCTTATCTCTGAGATGAGATGTGATGGCTACATGCCTCTGAACTGTGTTACAATGAGGCTCGAAGGCCTATTTATTGTTGAGAAACAATGGAAAACCCTTAACATTCCAAAACCTAACCCTAGGAGATGAAACGCCAAACTGTGGGCCCCGTTTGGGGTAAATTGGTACATCAACTTCCCGGGGTCCTAACTTTGGCATATGATCTCTGTTTGACGCGTAAAATTGCTTGTTAGAAAGATCTATCTGAGCACTATGATTGTTGGAACGGGCAACATCGGTCCATTCCATGGACCCATGTTGCCTCCGGATTCCCCAAAAAACGTCATTTAGGGCCTCAAAATGGCTCCGGAAGTTCAGGACCCGAAAAATTGCTAAAAATAGTAAGTTGTGCTACAATTAAGGAACTAAAAATGCTGAGAAAGACAATGGTGGGGGTCCAGGTGGACTTGGCAGGTGGCCACCAATATCCACCTGGATCATTTCTTGATCTCTATCTTCCCACTACTCGCCATCTTCTTTCACCACCAGAATTGATCTCGCAGATCTCCCACTGAACAAGGTCTACCATAGGCCCAAGCAAAAACCCTCAGCAGTAAAGGCATCCCCTTGAAGCCAAAACAACTTTGATTCCAAATGTAGGTCTTAACCCCATACATAAATTACCTGCATACCAATTCTAAAACACAGAAAATAAACAATGCGAGAGCATAACACATAAAAAACATATACATATAGATTTTCCCCTGGATCCCAAAACCAGGACTACCAAATTGATTTTTTATTATGTTCCTTTCAATGTTACAATACATATTTATACATGCTGAAGCATCCAATACCATGGACCGAAAACCATCGCGCCCAAAAACATGTGTGAAAATCATGCACAAAGCCATAGGCGGGTCTGCCAAACCTAACACCCCTCAAACCCCTTGTGACCCCCCCACTGTGCAATCGATGCAACAAAGGGGGGGCTTCCCCCCCCCCTTCTAACCCGTTGTTTAACTATGTGGGCTAGTCGTGGAAAGAATATAACACAACCCAACAATAACTTACTCAATTTTTGGCCAAATAAGGTGCAGAAAGAACCCAGATGGGGGTTTTTGATAATATTGAATCCATTAGAGACATTAATTTTGATGTTTGGATAATGTAAAAGCATATAAACACACTTTTGAGCACTCAATGAAAGAGGCCCTACATTGGAAGCTGGACGAGGAGATGTAGCCCAGGAGATTGTGAAGGCTTGATTTGTTTGCAAGTTTTTTTCTAATGGTTACAAGGTTGAAGCTTAAAAGAGTAGAAGGAGAACTTTTGGAGCCAAGATCTCAAATTTTTTCAATGAAAACAAACACACCTCAAGCTTCAATAGTCATGGAACATGAAGAAGGTCCTTAAGGGATGTTTGAAGATGAAATAACTTTCAGAAAAGCATTCTTTGAGATGTCTAAAATGGTAAAGGTTCTTTATGAAGAGAGAAATGCAAGTTTGTATGAAGAGAGCTCAAAACATCCAAGAGGAGATGGAGGAAAAACAGACATGCCTCAAAAAGGGAATGGAGGGAATGGTGACAAACCAACACCTTCACCTCCATCATCCTCATCCTCATCTTCATCATCATCTTCTTCTACTTATTCTACCCTTTCACAAAAACAAACACCTCCAAATTCTCCAAAAGGACATGGTAAAACACCTTTGCTAAAACTTGATATTATGTTTGAATTGTCTATGTACAATGGAGAGGTAGATGCTGAGAAATTAGATAAATGGATTTGTCATATTGAAGTGTATTGTAGAATAAAAATAATCAAGGATGATGAGACCAAAATTGAGCTTTCTTCTCTTATATTGGAAGGTGCAACACTTATTTGGTGGGAAGCCAAAACTCAAGAGTACATGAAGAAACATGGTAAGGTTTTATCCTCTTGGAATGATTTTTTTTGTTGCAATAAGAAGGAAATTTTATCCATTACCATACATGAAAAAAGCTATTATTGGTTGACCAAACTTTAGGCAAGCTAAGGGGAAAGATGTGCAATCTTATACTCAAGAATTTAGGAAAAGAGCTTTTATTTTGGGTATAGATTTGTCCTCTCAAGATAATTTGCCCAAATACATTGGAGGATTACATAGTTACTTGAGACATACCATTCTCATGTTTAACCCTACAAAACTAGATGAAGTTTGTGTACATGAAACTCATTTAGAGGCAAGAGGGAAAAATGTTTCTGAAGAAACTAGTGAGAAGTCATTCAAGTATGGAGAAAAAGGAAAAGAGAAATTTAAAGGAAAAGATAAAAAGAATGCCACAATTAAGAAAGAAGGAAAAAATATCACATGGAAACAACGTTCTAAAGAAGGCCATCATGAAGACCATTGTTCGAAATATCATCGTGAAATGAGACCCAAAAAGTATAATAACAAGGAGAAATACAAGATTGCTGCAACTACACAACAAGATTTAGGTTTTGACTCTGGGGATGAAACTATTGAAGAAAGCGTAACTAGGTTTGGTCTTCATGACATTGATTTTTGTAAACAAGAAAAATGAATTTATTAATTATGGCCTTGTTGCATGGGTTTCATGAGCAAGAGGTTTATTTTATATATGGCTCCCATTGAGAGCCTTAGGATGTCAAAGAGTCAATGTCATGCTCTATGTAATGTATATGAGTCAACCTAGAGTATAGATCAACTCCCCAAGACAAGCACAATCCTCTTGAAGAAGGAAACAAGATAAACAGTGAAAAGAATAGTCAAGTTGGCCAAAAAAATGACATAAATAATAGTCATGTCGGCTCAAATGAAGTGACACAACAGTTCACACTCATGTCAGCTTATTTATGGAGGCATAACCACTATAAATACCCCACTGAACTTCGCAGAAAGTACAGACAGAGATCTCGGACTAGTCTACAACTTTGGATGGGTATAGGAAGTGTAGTAGGAAAATATCTCGGTGATAGTTACAATGATAACTTCAGACACCTCCCTAAAATCTCAGGCAAGTAACATAGTACAGGAACCTCAGATGAAAACAAAGTTATAGTATTTCAGTTGGAGGAGGACTCTAAGGTTCTCAAGTAGGCATTACAGAGGTATATACTATCTCACAGTCTCGGCATAACTATAAGAAGGATCTCAATACTCTATCTCAACATATATACTATAAACACAGTCACAATGATCACTATCTCATAGCCTTAGAGTATTCATGAAGAAGATGATCTCAATGATCATATAGTCTCGGCATATCTTCTAGATACAGCCATGATCATAGTCATAATCATGGTCTAGGCAATAAAGATCTTGGTGGTAGTGCTGCAAGGTCCAATAATGATGTAACAATAATAATGGTGTTGTAGAGATGACTTCGGTGAGAAGGCTGCAATGATATAAGTGAAACAATGATGAAGCAGTATTGATGATGACCTCAACAACAACGAAGAAGAGGATTGATGTCTTGGTCTTGGATTGACATAGTAGTTCAAGGGTCATGGTCTTGGTATTTGTCAATTGGAATCTCTATAAGAAGAATTTTGTGCAGGTTTTCCTCTCCAAGAGGGAGAGGTTTTGGCCTTGGCAGAATGCCAACATCTTATGTTCTTGTCTCTTTTTTTTGGTATCTATTTGATGAACTAAAGTAGACACACTCTAATAATAATAAGTGAAAATCAAAATAAGAAGAAAATTGAAAAACACCTCACAAATAGTTATCATGCTAAGAATAATCTCATTAATTACATTAGCCCTAGATTCTTCAACATGGTATCAGAGCTAAGGTGTTGAAGTCAAAGGAAAGGAATCAAAAGAGACATACAAGGATCAACCTTCACGAAAGGCATCAAAACAAGTTCAAGGTTTTTGTCAAGATTAAAGAATCAAGTCTACAACAAGTAGTATACAACATTAAGGTAACCCCACATCAAGAACTTGTGTCTCCACGTCACCATCATCAAAAGATCACCAAGACTCTCATCAAGATATCTACAAATCTATGAAACTCAAAGGACCTCAAAATGAAGATCTTATCATCTTGGAAAATATTTAAGCAGTCCATACCTACCCTACAAAAGAAGGCATTGTCATCTTCAAGGTTATAATCAAGCAAGGATCATCTCCTTATCTAAGAAGAAGATCATCCAAGAAGAAGCCCTCATATATCTTCTTCAACCATCCTCAAAGAAATCAAGGTGAAGATTTCATCTTCACATGACAAGTAAGCATATTTTCAATTTATAAACTTGGTTAAATGACTTCCTGATTGTGTTATCACTTAAGAATTCTAATGCCAAAATTTCTCATACTAGTTTGATGATAAAGGTCGGTGCTAGTCTAAGTTTGATTTTTGTTTTCCTTAGAGTCTAGTCTTAGGGGTCTTGAGTCAAATATGCATTCTCATTCATCACTGGTCATTCTCATTCATCACCGGTCTCATAGCCATGTGTCAGCTTTGTTTAAAAGTTACTATGTGCCACAAAGCCCTTTGGGTGATTTCGTAGCGCATGTAACCATTTTGAAGTGTTTTCGCAGCGCATAAATCCTTTTTAGCAGTTTCGAAGTGCAACAGGTTTTAGGTGATTTCGCAGTGCGATATGTTTTAGGTGATTTCGTAGCACATAATTCAAAATTTACACTGACTGTGCTACGAAATCGGAGATTCGTGCATTCCGCAGAGAATATTTCCTAACTGTCAAATCTGTCAAGTTAAGTTATAGTTGCGTCATTCATTGTCAGTTTATGCACTCCACATATCATGTCCAACCACTTATCTCCATCATTATAGCCGCTAGGTACATTGGTACACACGAATTACAAGTTCCATGAAAAATGATGATTGTATTCACTGCATGCGGAACAAGCCTGCAAGTTTTCAATTTGAATACATTGTTATCAAGCGAGGCAGTTATCAAGCGAGGTAGCCATTCAGGCAAGGCAGAGATTGAAGTTTGAGCAGCGACAGTGTTTCAAACCTTCATGGAGGGATCGGCAGAAAGAAAAGACCACAGATCAGGCAGATGTTTGAGAAACGAACCTGAAGGTTTAGACATAACCTTGAAGAACAGAGAAGTCGAGCATGCATTTAAACAAGCTAGATGTTGGAATTTTTGCAAGAAACTCTAGGGAGGTCATGCACAAGTCGCCAAGGAATTTGCCTTGAATTTCACATGACTAAACTCAAAGGTTGGCATATTGGAATTGCAGGTCTCACCAGACATAATATCCACAGTTACAGAGATTCCAAGAGGGCAAGAAAGTTGGTTCAAGAATTTCAAATTTGATATGACCCCATGCAAAGAATTTCTAAAGCAGGAGTTCATTAACTCAGATTTAAACAAGTCTGTTCCTAGAAGTTATGTCAAAGAATCATATGCCCATTTGCTTACTTGTATACAGAAGTACCTTACCTATGAAGGGAGATATAACAAGGTGTATTCATATCATTTTAAACTTCTGTTGCATTTCACAGGAAAGACATCTATTGATCTACCTTTTTACTTATTCTGCAGCTTAAGCAAAATGTGTCAGAAAGTGCAGCTAAGAAAATAAGCCTGTGAGACTTCATTGTTCACAGTCAGAGATCAAAGTGAAAGAGGCTAGAGCAGTCAGATACTGAAGAGAACAGAGATGCAGAGTCTTCAGTCGACAGAGGCAATAGCAGTCAGAGACTTTGATGACAGAGCAAGTGGACCGGCCAGATGTGTTGCATGGAGAACATTCCAGAGTTACAGGATCGGGTTTGAGAGGAAGCCTTTCTTGTTGAGAGGGAGTGTTGAAAAGTGTGCAACAAGAAATGCTTGTTGAGAATGCAACAAGATGATGGAGCTTAGTGAAAAGAGTCGCTTCACTAAGTGGGCCCGCAGGCAAATTATGGCGCAAGTTCTATTTTTTATCACAGTGTGGATGATCACAGTGTGGACGATCACAGTGTGGGTGATCACAGTATGAGTGATCATAGTGTGGGTGACCACAGTGTGAGTGATCACAGTGTGAGTGATCAAAGTATATTTTTAGATTGGCTGTCAAAAATAGAAAAGTCAAATATTATTGTCTCATAATAATATTTGGACTATAAACTTGATCTTATTCTCTTGGAGCACTTCAGGATGAGCTACGGATGTGTCTCAGAGGGAAATACATGGTTACCTATGGGATGACTAATATTTGCATGCAGGACTTCAGTTAGAACTCAAGTGAGTTGAGTTTAGTGGACTGGAGGTGCAGTTGATGGAGTTGTGTTCAATTTAGCTTTGTTAAACTAGTTGTATTTAGTCTAACTGATCAATAGACTAGAGATGAGTTGGGTGAATTAGTTATTAATTAATTCACAAGTTATTAACTCATAATGCAACTATATAATGCATTAGTTAACTTAGTTTCATGTCAGTGCATGTTCAGTTCAACAGGGACAGGTGTTAGAGGATCAGATTGCTATCAGTTGTGACTATAGTTGTGCATGATGATTTGCACAATCAGAGGGATTGAGTATGCCAATGAATTGGCCAATACTAAGAATTGTAGCCTGTGCTCACGTCCAACACAGTGTGAGTGATTATTTGCAGGTCAAATATGAGTTTGGTAAGTCATTCTCATCAGTTCTTGAGCAGGTATTGAGCTGGAGAGGCAGGCAAGCAGTGGAATAGATTTGGAGATCAGATCTGAGTTGTATTGCGTGTAATAGGTGGAGCTGGTACTGGATTGCTTGTGATAAGAATTGTACTTTGTAATGTTACATGATTCGATCAATATAATATACAGATAGTGTGGGGTTTTTAGTGAGATGCTTTCCCCGGGATACATATTGTGTTAATGAGTTTGATTGATGCTTCTATGTGTGCCTGTGAATGTTTCTGCTTCTGTAAATTGATGATCAACGTAGAGGAGATTATGTATTATACATGTTTCTCTTATAATTGTATGATCAAGATAATCTCTGTGAATATGTGTTAAATTATTCAAAATTTCTACATCAGCTGCTCACCAACGTCAGATGTATCCAACAATGGGGGAAAGTATGGTTGTAGTCTATCCACATTAAATAGTTGGTGCAGGCCAAGGAACGGTGGAATGCTGATATCAAAGGCATTGTCCCCTGCATCCTTGGTGATGGTGTATGATCCATATTGGAGAAGGATAAGCTTGCAGTGGAGCCCAACGAGGCACTCCATCTGTAAATGTAACCAAACTTTGTCGCCCACTTGGAACTTGTGTGGCACCCGATGTTGATCATGAAACTTCTTGTACTTAGCATTGGATCTGTCCAATATGTCATGGACCTGCTGGTGGATGTGCTGAATGCACTCAATGAAGTTATTAGCCCTATCATCTTCATACTGGGCATGATCTGAATCTTTCGGAGTAGCTGTAAATGGTATGGCCACATTAATGGGACATAATGGCTGGAATCCTAATCCCACCTAAAAGGGGCTGTGACCAGTTGAGATATGGATAGATCTATTGTAGCTATGTTGGACATAGGGTAGGATTCCATCCCATGTGCATGGATACTTCGAGTTGTACATGCATGGGTGGTTGATGATTCTCGACAAAATGGGAGAATTCATGATCCAATAAATTCAACCTTTATAACACTTATCCCAAAGGTGGACGATCCCCAATCTTTTGATGATTACAAGCCTATTTCTATGTGCAATTTCATTTATGAAATCATTGCCAAGATCATAGCCATGCACCTGTGACCTGTGCTATACAGGAATGTATCTAAAGAACACTTTGGTTTTCTAGAGGGTCGCTAGATCTATGAATCTATTGGGGTGGAACAAGAAGGTTTGCACAACATAAAAATATGGAAGTTGAAAGGGATTGTTGCAAAAATTGACTTGTCAAATGCTTATTAAAGAGTCAGCTGGAAATCTGAATGATTCTTACTCACTTAGGGTTTTATGTCCCTTTTAATAACTAGGTTATGGGATGTATGAATAATGTCTCCTTTGCAGTTTTGATTAATGACTCAACATCCCATTTTTTTCATGCCCAGATAGGACTAAGTCAAGGTTTCCCTTTGTCTCCTCTCCTATTTATGTTAGCAGTTAAAGGGTTGAGCATATTGATTCTGGATGCTACACGTCGGGGTGACCTATAGGGCATTGCAGTGGCAGTAAATCTCTTTATCACTCGCTTATCGTAATGTTTTGCAATGGTTCGAGACAGGACTTGGAATCCATTAAGGAATCCCTTGCTCTATTTTAGAAAACCATAGGAATGATCATCAATGTTCATAAATCTACCCTATTATACAATGGGATACCCAATGGAGTGGTGAGGAGGGCTTAGACTTACTTAACTTTTGCAGTTAAGTAGATCTGTGAAAGCCTTAGATGATCTTGACATATGCTGGAAGACAACAAAATAAAAATATAAACATAAACACAAAGATGCAGTAGAAATAAATCTTCATTTCATTAATATCAAAGAACTGAAAGATGCTTACAAGCAGGATGGAAATAAACTAGCTCAGGTGATGGTTTCTTATCTCTAAGAATAAATGTGGCGGCTACATGCCTTTGAATTATGTTACAAATAGGCTCAAGGGAATTTTTATTATTGAACGAAAAAGAGAAACCTAAACAACCAAAACCATAACACCAGGATATGGAATGCCAAGAGTTTGTGGGCCCTGTTGGGGTTAGTTGGGTAGCCAACTTCCTAGGGTTGTAACTTGGTCATATGATCTATTTTGATGTATGATACCTCATTGGAAAGATATCTCTGGGTAATATATGATTTTTGGTCTACCCATAGACCTCAAAAAAATGTCGTTTAGGGGGTCAAAACAACTTTGGAAGTTCAAGACCCAAAAAAATACTAAAATTAATAAATGCTGCTATAAAGAGGGTGTTGGGCATCAGATCCCTCCACAACATGTTTTGGGGCTCAAAGCCCAAGTTTTGGTCAAATGTATTATAAGACTCTGCGAATTATGGGTGTGGAGCGCGAAGTATAGGTTGAGTCATTGGGTTGTCCGCCCTAAATTTTGTAATGTAATATAATGTCATGTCGGGCTACCCATGGTCCACAGACCATGGGATTATATAAATAGAGCGAGGCTCTAAGTTGTAAAGACAACGAAGGAATAAGAGATAGAGGAATATGGATCGTTCGAGCATAGAGCAAGAGTCTAAGTGTATTGGGTCATAGTAGTAGGAAGAGGCTCTGCAGCTGAGTGCACAGAGGCCTAGTAGAGTCCGCAAGTGAGTGCATGGACCCCTCTAGTTGAATACCCAGGGCAGTGTTGAGTCTGTAACCTTGAATGAAGAATAATAAAGAGAAGTTGATTCCAAATTCTGTGCATTTGATTATGTATTGCATTCTATACATTTATACTATTTTGTTTATCACGCGCACCTATATGATTGCTGGATCTACTATTAATTATCACTAGTCTTACACATATAATTTAAGTAATCAGGTAATAACAGGTTAAATAGTAAGGAAATTGGGTATAATATGGATTGTCCCTGAGTAGGTCTGCGTGAAGGCAACATCACATGTTGCGAGAGACTAATATATGCACATAGCGACGTACATGCAGGGTCAAATCACGGACTGCCAGACTCATCAGACATCCACAAGGTGCAGAAACTTGGTTCTAGCACCCTCGCATACTACTTCAGGTGAGACCTTAGTCTGCACTCCATGGACTGTTGCCAAAAGAGCCAGTAGTACAAGGATTTGTTTGGCTAAATCACCTATGAACCTGGGTCAACCCCATACAAGCTAAAAAATGGTTCTGTTACCAGGACCGGGATCTGCATAAGGGATGTTTGATGTCGTGCCACTAGAATCCAACAAAGAAAGAAATTGAAGGGTGGTTGTATAAGAAGATTCACGAGTTCGGGGTGCAGGAAAACTGAAATCTATGAGTATCTAAGGAACAGTGGTTGGAGCACTACTTGTATAAAGAAATCCATAAAATTTTCTTTGCATCCTTTCCTTCTGAACTGTATGAGTGGATCGTGAAGCTAGCAGACAGTCAGGGAAGGTGTAGGCTCGACAAACCAATAGTGTGGACTCTGGAATTAGTGTGCAGACTAGAAGTGTCAGGAGATAAGATCGCCCCAGCTATGGACCATTGGCTTGACCGAATTATAGGAGGATTTATCACTGAGTTCGTGGTAGACAAGACCATCAGCTATAGTGAGGCGGAGCGATGTTTCCTCAAGGGACCGCGAGGTAAGTATATCAAATATTTGAACACTTGGATTAAGATGCTATTATGTGAAAAGCGGGTTATGCGAATAAATTAATGTTTGGGACTATGTGAAGTGGGAAGATCTAAAGAAGCAGAAGTAGTGAAGAATTAGAAACCAGTCCCTTAATTTTCCCCTCGTGGGAAAGCGAGGAGGAGCTCGTGAAAGTTTCTCTGAGAAGCGCGGTCAGTTTGATAAGGCAGCAAATTCTGCGCTTACCACCTCTACCTACACCGCCACCTGTCTCACCCTCCTCACATCCATCTCCACCCACCCCACCACGGCCACAGCCATAGTTCAGTATGGAGAGTGCGATCAAGCTACCGGTATTTAGAGGAGTAGGGAATGAAGATCTGGACCAATTCTGGTTCGTGGTAAGAGCAATATGGGAAGCACAAGGCATCGTGGATGAAAATATCAAGAAGGCTACACTGGTGAGCACGTTTCAGGATCACACATTAACATGGTACATTAAGCACTATAATGACCATCCAAATGTAGGAATCACAGAAATCTAGACCGCGATGAACAGAGAATTTAGCAGGCCAAAGTTGGAAACACAATCAATCATCGGGTTTAAGGAGATCATAATGCTCCTGGGTGAGACCACCTGGGATCTGGACCAAAGGCTGAAGGGTATGATTCGCGAAGCCAACATGACGTTGATGGATGCACAATACCATGCATGGTTTGTAGCATCACTAACACTGCACTTAAGGACAGCGCTGTCATAACAAAAATGTTCCACCCAGGCCGAAGCTTTGGAGATGGCAATGAGATTACATGAGACCCCTATACAATACCCTGGGTTGGGAGTCCAAAAAATCCACAGGCAACTGCAAAATTTGTATTTGGAGATGGAGAGTTTGAAATAGGACAGGACACCTCAGCTAGAGGCGCACGAGGAGGTATGGTGCATAAAATGCAAAGGCCAAGGGCATGACAAGGACCACTATCCAGTGTTCGTGAATTACTTGGTAGGAGGAGGGCTGATGTCGTTAAGACCTGAGGCACAGGTAGGACCCATCACAATGCCTGCACTATGGTGCACGATCTGTCAGATGGGAGGAGAACACACTACGAATAATTGTCATCTATTGCAGAAGTATACGCAGATGTCCCAATTGTTTTGTAATTTTCGTAGGTAAATAGGCCATGATGAATGCACCTGTAGAAGCTATGAACTAATGATGGATCGGACTCCTGGCTACAAGGTGCAGAAAAAAATGTGAGCCATCGACCCAAATGCAGGAATGGCACACGTTGGATTTCAGGGGTGCGGTCGAGGTCGAGGCAGAATGGGACCAGGAAGGGGTCGCAGATAGTTAATTTGTTACAATTACGGAGGGCTAGGGCACTATGCCTACGATTGTACACACCCAACAAGGACATCATGTTTGTACTATACTCAGTTTGATCATGAGGTAGAAGACTACCCTTCGTTGATAGCGAGGATGCGTGAAAAAGGGGTACTCCAGCTCCCTCTGACTCAGAATTTGTAGATGATGAGGTCTGAGCTGTGCGAAGAAGACCAGAATGTAAACATGATGCTCATCAGAGGTATGACCACTAGCGATGATAAAGGGAAGAAGTCAGAAGAAAGTGTGTGGGTTCGCAAGGTTCCTGCAAAGGAACCCAAATTTGATTTAGAATGTGCGAAGGAGACATTCATGGAAGCTAAGAAGAGCTTCACTAAGGCCTCCACTTCAGGTAGTAAGGATCAATTAGAACCAGGGATGGATCCTTCAATGCTCACTACCTTTCTAGAGACATGCATGAAACTGTTGCGTGATAACAAGGCAATAAAATGACTACAAGAACTTATCACTAGGTGCACGGGGTTAAGAGAACCGCGCATGGTCTGGGAACTTGGAAAGCATGCATTGCGCACAGGAAGGGAAATGAAGTTGACTGCGCAAATAAGAAAATATGAAATGGATCAGGTAATCCTGGATCTCAGATTGGACGCGAATGTACTACCAAAACAAACATGGGAACGCATGGGCAAACCCGCACTATAGTGGTCTCTTATTCAGTTACAAATGGTGAACCAATAGATGATCTTACCCATGCGAAGATTGTAAGGGGTAAAAATAGATATTGAAGGTACCAGCGCGCAGGTAGATTTTAAAGTGATAGAGATTGTCGATGACAGTAATCCCTATCCTGCGCTACTAGGAATAGACCGACCATTGATATGAACAGAGTCATAAATCTGAAGGGGTGCAAAATGATCTTTGAAAAAATTCACTATGCGTAGTAGTACTGCTAGATCGAGCCAAAGGAGTGCGATACACTGAATTGTTGCGCGACGATGATAGTGATGACAATATCGATTGTATTTACAAGATAACTGCATGAGAATAGGATAGGGTGAATCTGACTGCAGATGGAAGAATTTCGTGTGAGTGTGAAAACTGTTGCACTTCATATTCAGACGAAGAAGTAAAGCGATGGTAGAATCAGTTGCATGAAGTAACAATGCTTAATTGCAACATGATGGTTAGATCACTGCGCTGTGTGACAACAAAGGACGGGGATCTGCCGACATATGATGGGTTGACAGTGATGGATGAATTCTTGAACAAATTTGAAAGCGCAGTACCAGAACAGCAACGGTTCAATGCTCGAAGTGGGCCCTAAGTGCAACGATCGCATGGTGGTGGGGTACGCATCAAGGAAGATTTGAGGATTGGCAGTGATGCAAAAGGATGATGCACTTACATTTGGAAAACCCCAACTAAGAATGAGAGCCAGTCAGTAGGGGCGGAACAACTTGCAAGCCCACCTTTCTCGATGGGTGCAAACATATGTTGTACAACCCACACAAGTGCACACCACTCCCAGAATAGAGAATTGGAACAAAACGCAGTAGCAAGAAAGGTGACGTGCACTACCAATTATCCATAGAGAAGCATTCGATAAGGTGTGCAAAGTACTGAACAGGGTTCACCAGGCGAGACGCACTGATTGGGACCTACGTGTGCCAGCGGTTCGATGGGCCTATAAGACCATGTGAAAAACCCTGACCGTGAAAACGATCTCAAAGGTGTGAAACATAGTAGAGATCGTAATTTCTAAAGAGAATGCAAAGAAGAATCCACATGTAATAGTTGTCGCAGCTATGATAGTGCACGAAGACCAGGATGAAGAAATCAGAAAGATACGTAAGGTCAGACACATAAGGATTCAGGAAGTCGTTCGGCGAGGGAACCTTAGACTTTGCGAACTCGAAAAAAATTGGGTACGACTAAGGAATAAAAGCATTTGGATGGATGATGAGGTCAAGAGGTTGGAAAATGAGATCAAGCAAGCATGTCTCATCAATAAACCAAGGATGACAAGGCAAGGTGGGGATGATCATACCACTGAATTAGAAGACTATCGCTAAGAATTTATGGCTCTGCTCCCATGGCTATAACCGCATCTCACCAATCACAGTAACCAGGGGAGTGCACTACATACGATAGAATGCACGACACCAGCTATTGCAAGGGAAATTGGGGATTTTCCGCGGACTATACTGGAAGGCGAGTTGAAGCCTTGCACAGGTGGTGTGACCACCTGACTAGTTGTAGGAAGCACAGTCTCAACACTCCGGGCAGTTGAAAGAGAGTGTAGGACTATAAAAGAATCTGTTTGGGAGGTGCGCGATAAGGGAGGTGTGCATAGAATCAACATATCACAAGGTTTGCGCCCGCGCATGGGGGCTGCGCTACTGCGTGAGAAGGCTGGGAAGTGACCGTTGGTGTCACTGTTCATGATGGGATGTCTGATTTGAGGCCAAATGGAGTGGGTGATGGGCATTTAAGATGCGAATTAAGGGCAAGATTTGGGACAATCTGCCGCCAAGAAAGCATTGATGGCCCAGAATTGGGGGGAACGGTCGAATTTGAATTCAAAAGGCACTATAAAACTCCAAGGGCTAGCCACGAGACAAAACTTGTTCACTTGAGCTTTGAGCAGTTGATTAGAGCACAGAGTGTTGAGTGCCAAGCGATATTCGAGCCCCTAAGTTCGTGAAAGACCACATACAATTCAAACAAGATGGCAGCTACTAGGAGAGGTTTGGGCTTTGCAGAAAAAACTGTTGATGAGGCCGCGCAGAACCCCATGATACACGATGTTCCCAAAGATACTGAGGACATGCCAAAAATCCTGAAATCACCTCGGACGCTGAGACCGAAAAAGATAAGTAGGCAGCGGGACCAATCCGCATGTCCCTGAGGAATCCACGGTTCGGTAAGCTCTCAATGGAAGAAAAGGGCAAGGCTGTCACTATTGAGATAGATGATGATGAGGAGGACCTACAGGCTCTCATTATTAATGTGGAGGAAGAAGAAGACATGGAAGATGATATCCAATTGGTGCACTCTGCAACGAAATTGCCCAAGTATGTCCCTCTGCGAAAAGGGAAAACAGAGGTACCAAAGGATTTGGATGCAATGAAGAGTGTGATCTAGACCCCGCTCCTCTCTAATGGAATTACCTTTGAAGGTCTGCTCCTAGGATGTCTGCCTACCCTACAATTCGAAGATTGGGACCTCGTAGACAGTGAGAAGTTCCCACACTTAGAGATGAAGAGCCTAATGAAACAAACTACGGAGGGGCCGGTGATCACATTACAACTGTGAAAATGGTTGAACGGTGTGGAGAAGGCTGGGTTTTTGCATCTATTGTGGATACCACACTTTCACCATGCGCCCATCACCATTTTCGTCATCAAGCAGTTGCTTTACCTGGTGCATGATGGGTACTAATGGCTGGAGGAGCCTATTCCCATCACGGCGGACCTCATCGACATAATTTCTTGGCTTCCCTGTAAGGGAAAGTAACTTGCGATGATAGCAGGAAAAAGTGGTGATTTGGCTCTCACAGAAGCCATGAAGAAAAAATATAAGCTCGAGAAGAAAAAGAGTGGTTACGCAATCAACAGTATCAAGGATAAATAGGTGTGCGTAGCCACCCAACTCTTGGCCGGGAAGGTAATGAGAAAATGCTGCAGCAATGAAGTACCAGCACTAGTAGTTGCGTTGGCCGAACAATACATAGAGGGGGTCCAATTCAACTGGGTCGAGTTCCTCTACGAGGAATTCTTGATCAACTGCAAGGAAGCCCAGGAGCAGGGTAAGACCTTCCACTACACCACAAGGGATTCACTATGGGAGCAATACCATAGCACGTGGGTTCATATTGGGAGATATTTATTGAGGAAAAAATGACATAATATATTGCGGGATATATAAGGGATAAAGGGTTTTTATATTGGTAGGTATAAAAAATGGAGCTCAAAGTTAATGAAAAATTATAAAGGGGTATTAAAAATGTTAATGAAAAATTGGATACCTACAATATCTAATGAAAGTAGGGGTTTTTTAAATTGGGAAGGTGTATTGGGTTTGTGTTGGTAGTGGGTTGAATAATGTTATTTTTAGAGTTATTTTCCAATATGTATTCAAATTAGGGGTATTGTTTCGTATGCCATGAACGCATGTGATATGTCATAGGTTCATTGAGTGAAGCCCCCATGCACTATGCATGGTTTCTCTTGTCCATTTTGCTGGTAGTGGGAGAAATGCTGGAGGACAGTCAGTTCTTGAGCATTGAGCTTGACTTACCAGAGGCCGCGAAGTACGCGTCACTCTGGGCTACCAAGGATGTGAAGCGAATTCGTGATACAAATATCTTCTGGGTGCTCATGGAGGCGTGCATCCGGATGTGGATTAATTGGAGGTCGTGCTTGTCCCCCACAATGCACAACAGTCTATGGAGCTTTGCAAACTTCAAGGCAGACATGCATAATATTTACATCAAGGCATGAAAGGATCCAGTGCAGCAGTGGACCAAGTTCCCCTTCATCGCCACTATCGATGCAATTTTTACAGTGTTAGAATCATGGCCTCCCAAGTGGCGTGCCCCGGATTTGGCGGAGTTGGATAGGACAACAGCACATAAAAGAAAGGATGAGGCCAAGCTGCGCGTCACGTAGTTGGCTGAGAAGAGGCACAATGAAAAAGCAGTAGCAGAGGTAAGGGCAATCTGCGAGGCAGCACAAGCAGTCGAGGAGCAGGCAAAGGTCACTGAAGGAGCAGCAGCAGTGCAGACAACACAGGCCACAACAACGCAGGAAGAGGAGGGCCAAGAATTGTCTATAGGATAGGAGGCAAAGGACACAGACCTTGCAGAAGAAGGTGTAGAACTGGGCACAACTTCCTCCCAACTCAAAAGGTTGCGCATCATAGAGATCAGGTCCATGGAAAAAGGTCAAGGCCTCCAAATTGACCATCGACCCAATCACATTAATAGAAGCTGACCTCTAAGACATGGGTGAGATGGTTCACGATGTCACCAAGGAAGCGCTCGAAGAAGTCATGTCAGAGAAGCAGACTATGTTGGGGGCCCTAAGGGCGCACCTGTAGGAAATATAGGTGCGGCCCCTATAGGAAGGAACCGTAGCCACCTATGTCACAGCAGGCACATCAGTAGTAGAGTAGATGCTATGCACAAGGATGGATAATACCATAGTTCTACCAGAAGGGGTGCTAGCAGTAGAGAATGAGATCGATAGAGCCATGGTTGGTAGGATCAAGGGACTTGGCCTTAATTTGGTTGCCCTTCTGCAAGATACAATTTACCAACTGCAGGATTGGATGACATTAGAGCCCGAGCCAGGGAGGGTTGCGTGATTCAGGTGATAGGTGAGAAAAAGATCAACATCAAATAGCTCAGCCTGCAGCGTGACGAATTGGTGTCACAAAACTAGCAGTTAGTACAAACAGTGTATGAAGCGTGCGGGCGTGTCCCAGAGTTGTCCATCATTGTGGACCTGCCAACAGAAGTATGGATCCACTGTTTGGCAAGTGGAGTCCAAAACACGTGTGAGGAAACAATGTGAGTAAAGCTGGAGTTGAATCTCTAGATTGCTGAGCTACGGTTGAAGGTGCAGCCTTCTACTCCCCCGAAAGATAGAGAGTAGCGGGTTAACACTATCCAAATAAGGTTGGAAGAAATTGGACGGGCAGTGCAGGACTGTACCAGTATGTTGGATCAAGCCTTTGGCATCCTCACATCATTGTAGGAGGACCCCAACATATAGCGCCTGGAAACAGAGGTGCGCGAACTTTAGGAGTAGTATGATAGTGTCTAAGGAACTGCGCAGACAGTCGTCCTCACTCAATGACTCATAAAAATGCAGTAAGAAAGGGCACTGAAAGAGCAGGTGGATGCCACAAGACAGAAAGAGGCACTTCTCAAAGCACGTGTCCATCCATGGATTGACAATGCCTTCACAATTACGGCAGATATTGAGGGCAATCTTGCATAGATGCAAGGGCTCCACGCTCTAAGTCAGGGATGTGGTCCTCACAAAGAAGCATCAAAAGAGAGCATGCAGCAGGTCCAGCAAACCACATAACAGTGCGCTGTGGACCTCTGAGCAATGTGGGACTAGTTGGAGGGACTCCACACCCAGATCGCCGCATTGATAGAGTGACTCGAGAGCAAGTCACGATGTTTGTATTGGGGGATTTTTGGGCATCAGATCCCTCCACAACATGTTTTGGGGCTCAAAGCCCAAGTTTTGGTCAAATGTATTGTAAGACCCTGCGAGTTGCGGGCGCGAGCACGAAGTATAGGTTGAGTCATAGGGTTGTTCGCCCTAAGTTTTGTAATGTAATATAATGTCATGTTGGCCTACCGGACTATGGGATTGTATAAATAGAGTGAGGCTCTAAGTTGTAAAGACAATGAAGGAATAAGAGATAGAGGAATACTGATGGTTCAAATATAGAGAAAGAGTCTAAGTGTATTGGGTCATAGTAGTAGGAAGAGGCTCCGCAGCTGAGTGCCAGAGGCCTAGAAGAGTCTGCACCTGAGTGCGCGGACCCCTGCAGCTAAGTGTGTAGGGCGGTGTCGAGTCTGTAACCTTGAATGAAGAATAATAAAGAGAAGTTGATTCCAAATTCTATGCATCTACTTGTGTATTGCATTCTATAAATTTATACTATTTTGTTTATCACGTGCACTTATATGATTGCTAGATCTACTGTTAATTATAACTGGTCTTACACAGATAAGTTAAGTAATCGGGTAATAACAGGTTAAATAGTAAGGAACTCGGGTATAATATGGATCGCGCCCGAGTAGGGCTGTGTGAAGGCAACATCACAGGTTCCCAGGGACTAATAGATGCACATAGCGACGTATGTGCAGGGTCAAACCGTGGACCGCCAGAAGCTCATCAGACATCCCCTGGATGTGGAAACCTGGTTCTAGCACCCTCCCATACTACTTTAGGTGAGACCTCAGTTCACGCTCCGTAAACTGTTGCCAAAAGGGCTAGTAGTACCAGGATTTGTTTGGCTAAATCACCTCTAAACCTAGGTCAGGCCCATACAAGCCAACAGAGGGAAACTAATGAAACCCACTGGAGGTCAGCATGGAATAGGCGGGTGGCAACTAATATCCACTTGGATCAGTCCTCCCCCCTTAAGAATAAATGGTCCCAATTGCCTGCAGAGCCTCCATGAGGTAAAGAAATTTTTCTTGAACTTGATTCCTGGTGAACCACTTGCCTTGGTGGAGGAGTTTGCATGCTTTGACAACTTGATATAGCTGGATCCTCTACTGGTGAGTGTTCTTGATATGTGTGTTCATGATCCTGTCAGTTATGACATTTTCCATGCAGCTTCGGTTGAGTGCTATTGGTGTCAACTTCTTAGAAATGTTGGATGTATCCAACAATGGGGGAAAGTATGGTTGCAACCGATCCACATTAAATAGTTGGTGTAGGCCAAGGAACGGTGGAATTATGATCTCGAAGGCATTGTCCCCTATAGACTTGGTGATGGTGTATGATCCATATTGAAGCCGACGAAGCTTGCGGTGGAGCCTAATGAAGCGCTCCATCTGTAAATGTAACCAAACTTTGTCGTCCACCTGGAATTTATGTGGCACCTGATGTTGATCATGACATTGCTTGTACTTAGCATTGGATTTTTCCAATATGTCATGGACCAGCTAGTGGATGTGCTAAATACACTCAGTGAAGTTGTTATCCCTATCATCTTCAGACTGGACATGATCTAAATCCTCTTGAGTAGTTGTAAATGGTATGGCCACATTAATGGGACATAATGGCTAGAACCCTAATCCCATCTGAAAGGAGTTGTAACCAGTTGAGCTATGGATAGATCTATCGTAGCTATGCTGGTCATAGGTTAGGATTTCATCCCATGTGTGTGGATGATTCGAGTTTTACATGCGTATAATGTGCATGATCATCTTGTTGACAACCTCTGTTTTTCCATCAGTTTGGGGGTGGAAGGTTGTGGACTTAGTGAGCTTGGTATCCAACATCCACTCGAGGCTTGACCAAAATGTACTCAGGAACCTGTTTTTCAGATTTGAGATAATAGACTGTGGGATTCCAAAGTGTACCCACACTCGTACAAAGAAGAGCTTAGCAATGTATTCTACTATGATACTCTTCTTGTAGGCTTCCAAAATGGCCATCTTATAGAATATGTCGACAACCATGAAAACACAGTTGTTTCCATGCTTAGTAGAAGGAAATTATTACATGTAATCCATGGATATGGATTCCCAAGGCTGACTATGAGTAGGTGGAGGAGTCTATAGGCCTTGCTTCTTGATTTTCGGTTTGGAAATGGTGTAAGAAGTGCAATATTTGATGTACTCCCCAACATCTCGTTGAAGGTTCAACCAATAAAAATACTTATGCAGCACTGCCACTATTTTCTCTACTCCAAAATATCCATCGACCCCATTGTAGCGCACCTCCCAAATCATCTTGGCACACTCGCTTGAAGGAACATAGAGGTGTCATAGGTGGATTAACAGTGTGCCCTGGAGGTGAAAATATGAAACTCGTTTTCCTTCTAGGAGAATCTAGTATGTGTTGCTGAATTCTAGATCGCTCTTGTAAAGATGCAGTCACGCTTGTGTCCACATGTGTCGAGCGCAGTGGTCAGTGCCATAATTAGTGGTTAGTTGAGACAAGATGAAACATTATTGGTGCTTCCCTTCTTGTACTTGATCTTCAAATGGAACAGTTGTAGATATGTGGAGCATTTTTTATGGTTATCATTCTAAAACTTTCCTTATGTCTGTATGAACTACAAGGGTTAGCAGTGTATGTCGATAACCGTTTCCTTCCCTAGAATGTAATGCTTCCATTGTTGGTAGGCCTGCACAATGGAATACATCACTATGTCATATGTGGAACACTTTCAGACTGTGTCTGAATGTGTCTCACTGTGATATGCTACCAGATTCCCCTGCTGAGTAAGAACTACGTCGATAGCATAGTCGAAGGCATCTATCTCAATCTCAAATGGTTGCTGCATGTCGAGTAATGTGAGTAGTGGTGTAGAGCAGAGGCAATGCTTAACCTCGAACAATTCCTTATGTTTGGATTCGTACCAGAAGAAATTTCCTTTTGCTTCACCCTTGGTGACTTGACTCAAACGTCAAGTGATATGAAAGAAACCCAAAATGAACTTGCGGTAGAAATAGGAAAGACCAAAAAAGCTGCGTAGCTTTATTAGAGTGGTTGGGGCTAGCCAATATTGAATAACTTGTATCTTGGATGGGTCCACATGCACACGCCGATCATCAATGATGTACCCCATTTATTGAACCTAGGTCATACCAAAAGTGCATTTCTCCAAATTAGCACACAACTTGTGTTATCGCAGGGTTTGGAGGACTTGCCAAATATGGTGTAGGTTCTATTCCCAACTTTGGATGAAGATCAAGATGTCATTAAAATACACTACCACAAATTAGTTGGTGAAGGGCCACAATATGTCTTCCATCAGCCTCATGAATGTTTTGGGAGCATTCGTCAACCCAAAGGCATGACCAACCATTCAAAAATACCCTCCTTCGATTTAAAGGCAATGTTCCACACATCAGAGGGTTCGATTGGTACTTGGTGATAAATGAAATTCAAATCAATATTACTGAAATATTTTCTACCCTTGAGCTGGTCCAAAATGTCATCAATTTGTGGGATTGTATACCTATTCTAGACAATTATCTTATTCAACGGTTGATATTCAATACAGAGCCTCCAGGTTTTTTCTTTCTTCTATACCAACACGATCAGACTCCCACAGGGTGATGAAATTGGCCTGATGTGCCCTTTTTACAATAGCTCCTGAATTTGCCTCTTAATTTCATTGTTCTCTAGAGCAAAGCATCGATAGATCAGTTTGTTGGGTATCAAAATGCCTAGGGTCAGATCGATGGAGTGCTGACCTCACAGTGCATGGGTACCTCTGTTGGTGAGGTGAAGATGTCCATGTACTCCTCCATGACCTTGTTTATCTATTGTTGTCATGTAGATGAGCCCTGTTTGGAGGTTGTGGATGTGGCCACAATCTTCTTCTTTCCCTGAGGGAAAATCATAAGGAAGACAAATTTCCCAGTCTGGGAAATGATCTTACTGCATTTCTTCACAAATATCAAAGAGATGGTAGTAGGTGGCGCTACCTCCAGTATCCTGTATACCTAATTTCCCAAATAAATAATAACAATGCAAGGCATAGACTGATACACAATAGGATGCTTCCAAAAAAATGGTTGGCTTAATGATACATCACAAAATTCAAGAGGATAAACATCACACAATACCTCATATGTAAAGGACTTGATCTTGTAGGGAAACCAACATTGTTGGCTGGCGTAGAGATCTCATCCTTGGTGAATCCACTCGATGGTGTATGACTGCAACTATGGAGTGGTTGATAGGCCCAACCACTTTGTAACCTCTGCTGAAATGAGGTTCTTTTGGCTTCCACTATTGACAATGAACTACAATGGAGAACCCTTCACCCACATCTGTGAGTGGAAGAGTTTCTCCCCCTCCTCTGGATCTTCGGGCTCAATCTTTTAGATCTTGGTGGTGGTGACTGTGGAACTAGGCTCCGCATCAATAATATGCTTCCCTTTGTCATTTTTGTTTTCAGGTTCTGACTCAGAGTCAGAACATGCATCTGATTCAGAAGCCTCCAAATCGGCCAACAATGACTTCTTGGCTTGACACTCACTTATGTTGTGAGTGGGGCTCTTATGGAACTCAACCCATTTCCCTATGTCATTATTTGTCTTTGTGGTGTTATTCTTTGCTTATGGATTCAGCGGGTTGTCCTGGGTCACCTTGCCTTGGATTTTTCCTTTGTTCTACGGTTTGGGGGTGCCTTTCCCTTGCTTTAGATTCACAAATCCAAAGTCTCGCTTCTTTTGTTTAAATTTATACTTGATCTTGACAATGTATCGATACGCGAAGCTAAGCAAGGAGATGTCCCTTAACTCCATGTCATCCTAGATGTACTTGTGTAGACATTTGTGGTACTTGAGTAAAAAATTTTGCTCAAAATCCTTGATACCCAAATTCATGCAAAGGGTATGAAAAATATTTTTGAACTCTGGCACGTCTTGGTCCCTTCCCTGCCACAACGTGGTCCACTTTATGTATTTATATTCATAGCTCCTGATAGTGTAATATTGTTCCTTGATGGTGTCTTAGAAAGAATTCCAAGTGGGTGTAGGTAAAAAAAATTAGGGTTCCCTGTCGCCCTTCTCTTCACAATAGGTTTCCCACCAATCCTTGACATGGTGGGTGACTTTGAGGAGTGCAAAGGTAATATTTTCCCGATTGGAAAAGTCATGAACTGAAAATATCCTTCCAACATATTTAACTATATATCGACAATGTCTGCATCTATTTGGCCTTAAAATATGGGAATGCCAAAGTTGACTTGTACCTTAAAGGGAGTGGCACTACCAGAGCAGTTGTTGGATGAAGATACATCGCCTCTAGGTAGTTGTTGAAAGATCTGGGCATACTTATCCATCATCACATTCCTCTTGTCTCTCAAGGGCTTCCTCAAGAAATATTTTGAATGAATATCCTACTCCCTCATATTTCTTTTCTTCTGCCATGGGAGGCCATCGGGGTTTGCGAGGCTGGTCTTACAGAGGTTCAATCAGTTTGAGCCCTAACTCCTTATACCCAAAAAACTGCTAAAAATATTAAATGTTGCTATAATAAAGGAAACTGATGAAATCAACTAGAGGTCTAGGTGGAATAGGTGGGTGGCCACCAATATCCACCTAGATCATCAAATATCTGGGCTTCTGTTTAAAACCCAATTCATATAGAAATCACGACTGGATGTTGTTATTGGCCTAAGTGGAGAAAAGGCTTAAGCATTGGAGTTTCAAATGTTTTTCGAGAGCTGGTAGGTTATTCTAATCAAATTAATCCTTGAAGCCATCCCTACTTTTTGATTAGCTCTTACTTGGGTTCTGGAAGGAATTTTAACCACTATAAGGAAACTTTGTGGGAGGTTCCTGTGGGATGGGTCTAAATAAGAAGTAATTCTTTCATGGGTGGCTTGGGAAAAGATAAAATTTCCTAAGTCATGGGGTGGTTGGGGCCTTAAGGACCTTCTTATTTTTGTGAAAGACCTTTTGGAAAAGGTCAGTTGGAGGCTTCTCACAATAGAGAGTTTATGGACATTGGTGGTTTTTAGGAAATATATTTTTCCACTCTCTCTTCATGAATGGATTAGAAGGCTGAATAAAAGAACTGAGGTTGCCACATTATAAGCATATGAAGGGTATCACAGATCCAGACTTCCGGACAAAGGGCAGGGTATGGGCAGGGCATAACTTGAAAGTAAGCTCATATCTTTCCCAACTCAAATTTCCGGAGAGGTCAGACACCAAAATAAAATATCTTGTGGGATGCTTTGTTGAAAAAAGGAAGACTTTAGAATGACCAAATTATATTTATTAAGGTGTAATATAATATAATTTGGTAATTATAAAGTATTACTTTAACTAAGCATTTACAGCTTGATGTAAGACCCGTACAGTTTAACTCATTTGGACAGCCGTGTGGTTGGGTGTCATGGTTAGCTCCCTCGGGACCACATTATTTTTTAGCTCATAATGTGGGAACCTCAGTTAGGAAGGCAAGCTGATACTTAGTCTTGACATTCTAACATCATGCTTTAAGCTGTGGGTAGTTACAATCATAAAATTGGATTCTATGTTGCTTTACGGGTTCCATGAATGAGTTGCCTTTGATATCAACTGTATACCACTCCAAGATCATTAATAGATCAAATTTTAATCTTCGAAGAGCTCAAAGAGTCTCAAGATTAAAAGGTTGTGTAGCCACTTAACTCATTTTGGACAGCCGTGTGGTTTGGTGTCATGGTCAGCTCCCCTCGGGACCACATTATTTTTCTGCATTATAGTTATGTGGCAACCTCAGTTTGGAAGGGTCAAGCTGATATGTATCCTTGACATTATAACATCATGTGTTAAAGTGTCTGCTCAACCCAGAGATCAAATTTTAATCTTCGAAGAGCTCAAAGAGTCTCAAGATTAATTGGACTAGTCCACTTTTATTAGGCCACGTACGCTACAACTGTCTTCTACTCCAAAAGATTAAATTTTAATCTTCGAAGAGCTCAAAGAGTCTCAATATATCAAGGAGCCCTTTGCTCAAACTGTATACCACTCCAAGATCCCACTTGGATGAATTTACACAACACTACTGCACCGAACTCCAACTACTGAAGGTAGCTCCAACAGAATCAGGAAGGCTCTAGAATGGCCTAAATATATTGGATTTTTTAAAAAGGTATAATCTATCTACTGCAAATTCAAGATGGAAAAATCCGATATAATTAGGCCATTCTAGAGCCTTCCTGATTCTGTTGGAGCTACCTTCAGTATTTGGAGTTCAGTGCAGTAGTGTTGTGTAAATTCATCCAAGTGGGATCTTGGAGTGGTATACAGTTTGAGCAAAGGGCTCCTTGATATATTGAGACTCTTTGAGCTCTTCGAAGATTAAAATTTAATCTTTTGGAGTAGAAGACAGTTGTAGCGTACGTGGCCTAATAAAAGTGGTAATATTGAGACTCTTTGAGCTCTTCGAAGATTAAAATTTGATCTCTGGGTTGAGTAGACACTTTAACACATGATGTTATAATGTCAAGGATACATATCAGCTTGACCCTTCCAAACTGAGGTTGCCACATTATAAGCATATGAAAACTAATGTGGTCCCGAGGGGAGCTGACCATGACACCAAACCACACGGCTGTCCAAAATGAGTTAAGTGGCTACACCACCTTTTAATCTTGAGACTCTTTGAGCTCTTCGAAGATTAAAATTTGATCTATTAATTATCTTGGAGTGGTATACAGTTTTTAGCAAAGGCCACTCATTCATGGAACCCGTAAAGCAACAAAGAATCCAATTTTATGATTGTGACTACCCACAGCTTAAAGCATGATGTTAGAATGTCAAGACTAAGTATCAGCTTGACCCTTCCTAACTGAGGTTGCCACATTATGAGCTAAAAATAATGTGGTCCCGAGGGAGCTGACCATGACACCCAACCACATGACTGTCCAAATGAGTTAAACTGTACGGGTCTTACATCAAGCTGTAAATGCTCAGTTAAAGTAATACTTTATAATTACCAAATTATATTATATTACACCTTAATAAATATAATTTGGTCATTCTAAAGTCTTCCTTTTTTCAACAAAGCGTCCGACAAGATATTTTTATTTTGGTGTCTAACCTCTCCGGAAATTTGAGTTGGGAAAGATATGAGCTTACTTTCAAGTTATGCCCTGCCCATACCCTGCCCTTTTTCCGGAAGTCTGGACCTTGAATCCTTAAGTAATATGGAAAGAAACCATTTATTCTTTCAATGTTGTTGTATTAGGCCTAATGGACCAATCTATTGATGCTCTTTTATGGAGAAAGATGAAATCAAGAGGTAGATTCAGGAGTTGTTGCAAAAAGGGCACATCAGGCCATGTTCATAACCCTGTGGGAGCCTAATCGTGTTGGTATAGAAGAAGGATGAGACTTGGAGATTCTGTATTGACTATTGGGCATTGAACAAGACCACTGTCTAGAACAGGTATCCAATCCCATAGATTGATGACCTTCTGGACCAGCTCAAGGGAGCCAAATATTTCAATAAGATTGACTTGAATTCCCGTTATCACCAAGTACCAATCGAACCCCTCGATGTGTGGAAGACTTCCTTCAAATATAAGGAGGGTATTTTTGAATGGTTGATCATGCCTTTCAGGTGGATGAATGTCCCCGCAACCTTCATGAGGCTAATGGACGACATCTTGCGACACTTCATCAGCTCATTTATGGTGGTGTATTTGGACTGTTGGGTTGTGTTATATTCTTTCCATGACTTGCCCACATAGTTAACTGGGGGGTTAGAGGGGGGGCAGAGCCCCCCCTTCATTGTGTTGATTGTGTGGGGGGGGGGGGTCACAGGGGGTTTGAGGGGTACCCATAACCCCACTTTATGGGACCCACCTATGGTTTTGTGAATGAGTTTCGCACATGTTTTTTGGACGCGATGGTTTTTGGTCCATGTTATTGGATGCTTCCGAATTTATAAATATGTATTGTAATATTGAAAGGAACATAATGAAAAGTCAAGCTGGTAGTCTCGGTTTTGGGATCCAGGGGAAAATATTTGTGTATATGTGTTATGCTCTTGCATTGTTTATTTTATGTGTTTTAGAATTTGTATGCAGGTAATCTCTGTACATGGTTAAAACCTACATGGATGACATCCTAATCTTTGTCTAGAGTTAGGAAGAGCATCTCCACCATATTTGACATGTCCTCCAAACCTTGTGATAACACAAGTTGTGTGCCAATTTGGAGAAATGCACTTTTAGTATGACCCATGTTCAATATTTGGGGTACGTCATGGATGAGCGGGGTGTGCATGTTGACCCAACGAAGATACAAGTCATTCAGAATTGGTTAGCTCCAACCACTCTAAAAGAGTTCCGACACTTTCAGGGTCTTGCCAATTTCTATAGCAGGTTTGTCTTGGGGTTCTCTCATATCACTTGGCCTTTAAATCAAGTCACCAAGGGCGGAGAGAAAGAAATATTATTTTGGTCTGAATCCCAACAAAAGGCGTTTGCCAAGTTGAAGCATTGCCTCTTCTATGCACCAATGCTCACATTACCAAACCTGCAACAACCATTTGAGATTGAGACAGATGTCTCCAACTATGATATTGGTGTAGTTCTTAGTTAACAGGGGCATCCAGTGGCATATCCATTAGGGGAATTTTGAGGTATAAAATGGTCCTCCTAAGGAAATTATAAAATAATAGTGGAAATAATAAAATAATATTAAATTACATCATCAAATTTTAGAGGGAAAAAAAGAAAAAAAAAAAAATTTCAACTCATATTTTCAACTTATCTCCCTATGGGTTTACTCAAATTTTGAGCGAAAACACTTGTTGGATACATAATTTGATTCCTCATCCAAGGAGTACCCATGTTCCATACTTTCGATGGACCCTTCTACTCGGAAAATGAGAAATACATGAAAAACGTGATTGCAATCACGTTTTTTCATGTATTTATCATTTTCTGTGTAGTTGGGTCCATCGAAAGTATGCAACATTGGTACTCCTTGGATGAGGAATTAAATTTTGCATCCAAAAAGTACCCTCGCTTGAAATTTCAGTAAAACCATAGGGAGATAATTTGAAAAAGTAGTTTTATTATTTTATTATTTTTTAATCATTTTACTTTTTTACTCCAAAAATGGTGTATCATCCCCCATGGTTGACATCATCATCTTGAATCCTATTGGTTCTTATAAATTTTATTTTGGTTGTACAATTTCCTTAGGAGGCCCATTTTAGACCTCAAGATTCCCCTAATGCACAGTGAGACACTTTTAGACAAAGTCCGAAAGTATCCCACCTATGACAAGGAGATGTATCCCATTGTGTAGGCCTGCCGACAATGGAAGCAATACATTATGGGGAAGGAAACGATCATCCACATAGACCAATGACCCATGCAATTAATACAAACACAAGGGAATATGTACAACGATCGCAATTAGAAATGGTCCACATACCTGCAATAGTTCCATTTGAACATTAAGTACAAGAAGAGTAACACCAATAATGTTGCAGACTACCTCAACTGATTGTTAGTCATGTCACTGACCAATGGGCTTGACTCTTGTGGGCATGAGACTTTGGGGTGCCGCATATTTACAAGAGTGATCCAAAATTTGGCAACACATACTAGACACTCCTGGAAAGCAAGAAAGTTCCAAATTTTGACCTCCGGGATGCATTATCATGCCACCTAGGACACCTCTATGTTCCTTCAAGTGAGTGTGCCAAGATGATTTTGGAGGTTCACTACAGTCAGGTTGTTGGACATTTCAGAGTAGAGAAAATAATGGTAGTGTTGCATAAGTATTTTAATTGGCCAAACCTTCGACAAGATGTTGGGAAGTACATCAGATCCTGCACTAACTGCGCCATTGCCAAACCAACCATCAAGAAGCAAGGCCTATACACTCCTCTTCCTACTCATAGTCGACCTTGGGAATCCATATCTATGGATTACATGTCAGGCCTTCCTTCTACTAAGAATGGCAACGACTACATTTTTGTGGGTCGTCGACATATTCTCTAAGATGGCCATTCTAGCGGCGAGCAAGAAGAGTATCACAACATAAGCCACTACTAATCTCTTCTTTGAACGAGTGTGGGTACACTTTGGGATACCATAGTCCATTATCTTAGATTGAGGAAACAAGTTCCAAAGTACATTTTAGTCAAGTCTCTGGTTGATGCTGGATACCAATCTCACTAAGTCCATGGCTTTTCACCCCAAAACTAATGGCAAAAAAGAGGTTGTTAACAAGATGATCATACACATACTATGTATTTACAAGTCGAAGCATCCATGCACATGGGATGAAATCCTCCCCTATGTACATCACAACTACAAAAAGTCTCTCTATAACTCAACTAGCCACAACCCATTTTAGGTGGGTTTGGAATTCCAACCACTATGTCCCATTGATGTGGCCATAGCATTTGCAGCTACACAAGAAGATTTGGCTCATGTCCAGTCTAAAGCTGACAAGGCCAACGACTTCATTGAGCACATTCAATGAATCTGTCAATAGGTCCATGACATATTGGATAGAGCTAATGATAAGTACAAGCAGCGTCATGATCAATATCAGGTGCCACGCAAGTTCCAGGTGGACGAAAAAGTTTGGTTACATTTGCAGAAGGAGCGCTTCATTGGGCCCCTCCGCAAACTTTTCCCACTCCAATATGGGCCTTACAACATCACCAAGGATGTAGGGAACAATAATTTCGAGCTCAATATTCCACCATTCCTTGGCTTACACCCTATGTTCAATGTGGACTACCTCGACCATACTTTCCACCATTACTGGACACATCAGACATTGCATAACAACTAACACCAAAAGAGTTAAATTCAGACTGTATGGAACATGCCAGAACTGATCAGATCATGGAAACGCATATCAAGAACACTCACCAGCAAAATATCCAACTATATCGGGTTGTCAAAGTTGGCCAACTCGTGCACCAAGGCAAGTGGCTCACTAGGGACCAAGTTTAGCAGAAGTTTCCCCATCTCATGGAGACACTCAATGCAATGGGGATTGTTGCTTCCTAAGGGGGAAGGACTGATCTAGATGGATATTGGTGGCCACCCTCTTATTCCACTTGGACCCCCACCATTGTTTATTTTCAGTTTCCTTAATTGTATCACAACTTACTATTTTTGGCAGTGTTCTGGGTCCTAAACTTCCATATCTGTTTTGAGGGATGAAAAGACATTTTTAGGGAAAACGGAGAGAGCAAAAAATTCCAAAACACATTCATTATTTTGATTTTGGCCTCCTCTTCAACATCTTTCAAACAAAGTATTATGATAGCCAAACGAAGATTGTATGCCAAAGTTACAACCCCAGGAAGTTGATGTACCAATTTACCCAAATGGGGCGCACAGTTTTGGCGCTTCATCTCATAGGGTTAGGTCTTTTTATGTTTAGGGTTTTCCATTGTTTCTCAATAATAAATAGGCCTTTGAGCCTCATTGCAACATAGTTTAAAGGCATGTATCTGCCACATCTTTTTTCATAGATAAGCTACCATTGCCCGAGCTAGTTTATTTTCATTATGTATGTAAACATATTTCAATTATTTGATATTAATGAAATGAAGTGTTATTTTTGCTGCAACTCTTTACTTATGGTTATATCTATAGTTTTTTGCCTTCATGTTTAAGTTCAGATCAGTTTGGTGCATACACTACCTTGTTAGAAAGAACTATCTAGGTGCTGGAGGATTTTTGGAAGGCCCTTTCCTATGGCTTTGGGCTTGCGATGAACCTCAAAAAACATTCTTCAGGGGGAAAAATAGCTCTAGAAGTCTAGGAACCAAAAAAATGCTAAAAATAACAAATGCTTCTATAATAAGGGAAATTGATGAAACAGACTAGGGGTGAAGGTGGAATAGGTGGGTTTCCACCAATATCCACCTGGATCAATCCTCCCTCCTTAGAAAGAAATGGTCCCCATTGTGTGTAGAGCCTCCATGAGGTGAGGGAATTTTTGTTGAACCTAGTCCCTAGTGAGCCACTTACCCTGGTGAAGGAGTTGGCCTACTTTGAAAACTCAATATAGATGGATCCTCTGCTGGTGAGTGTTCTTGATTTGTGTTCGATACAACTTGGGTTGAGCTCTATTAATGTCAACTTCTCAGCAACATCGGATGTGTCCAACAATGGGGGAAAGTATAGCCACAACAGGTCCACATTGAATACTGGGTGTAGGCTAAGGAATGGTGGAATGATGATCTAGAAAGCATTGTTCCCTATGGCCTTAGTGATGTGTAAGGCCCATATCAGAGTGGGAAAATCTTGCAGTGAGGCCTAGATGGTGCTCTTTTGGCAAATGTAACCAAACTTTGTCGCCCACCTGGAACGTGTGTGGCACTCGATGTTGATCATGAAGCTGCTTGTCCTTTGCATTTTCTATGTCCAATATGTCATGGACCTGCTAGTGTATGTGATGAATGATCTCAATGAAGCTATTAGATATGTTATATTTGGACTGGACATAAGTTGAATCTACCTGAGTGATTGCAAATTGTATGGCAACATCAATGGGACATAGTGGATGGAATTCCAATCCCACTTGAAAGGGGTTGTGGCAAGTTGAGTTGTTTAGAGCCCTGTTGTAGCTCTGTTGGACATAGGGGAGGATCACATCCCATGTGCATGGGTGCTTCGAGTTATACATGCACAAGATTTGCACGATTGTCCTGTTGACAACCTCTATTTAGCCATAATTTTTGGGGTGAAAGGCCATGGTCTTAGTGGGCTTGGTATCTAACGACGACCAGACGCTTGACAGGAATGCACTTAGGAACTAGTTGCTGTGATCTGAGATAATGGACTATGGGATCCCAAAGTGTACCCATACTTGCTCAAACAAGAGTTTGGTAGTGGATTCTGCTGAGATACTCTTATTGCAAACTGCCCTAATAGCCATCTTAGAGAATATGTTGACGACCATTAAAACATAGTTGTCGCCATGCTTGGTAGAAGGAAGGCCCGATATGTAATCCATGGATATGGATTCGAAGGTCTGACTAGGAGTAGGCAGAGGAGCATACATGCCTTGCTTCTGGATTGTATGTTTGGAAATGACGTAGGCAGTGCAGGATCTAATGTACTACTTCCCAACATCCTGTTGAAGGTTTGGCCAATAAAAACACTTCTGGAGTACTGCCATTGTCATTTCTATCCCAAAATATCCAGCAAATCGACTGTAGTGTGCCTCCCAAATCATCTTGGCATACTTTCTTCAACGTACATAGAGGTGTCCGAGGTAGCATAATAGCACGTCCTAGAGGTGAAATTTTGGAACCTACTTACCTTCCAAGAGCATCTAGTATGTGGTGTTGGATTCTGGATCGCCCTTGTAAATATGTGGCCATTCTGAAGTCTTATGTCCACAAGAGTCGATCAGAGTGGTCAGTGCCATGACCAGTGATTGACTGAGGCAGTGTGCAACATTATTGGTGCTTCCCTTATTAATGTAGAGATGTTGACCATTTGTGATGGTGATTATTCTGCAACTTTCCTTATGTCTATATGATCTGTAGGGGTTGGTGGTATGTGTGGATAATCACTTCCTTCCCCCATAATGTAATGCTTCCATTGTCAATAAGCCTGCACAATGGAATACATCTCTTTGTCATAGGTGGGATACTTTCAAACTATGTCTTAAAGTGCCTCACTGTGATAAGCCACCGATGCCCCTGCTAAGTAAGAACTGGACTAATATTATAGTTGGAGGCATCTATCTCAATCTCAAATGGTTGTTGAAGGTCTAGTAATATGAGCACTAGTGCAAAGGAGAGATGATTCTTCAACTCAAAAAATGCCTTCTGTTGGGATTCAAACCAAAAGAACTTTTCTTTCGCTCTGCCCTTGGTGACTTGACTCAAAGGTCAAGTGATATGAGAGAAACCCAACAGGAACTTGCGGTAGAAATTGGCAAGACTTCGAAAGATGCAAAGCTCTATTATAGTGGTTGTGGCTGTGCAATCCCGAACAACTTGTATCTTGGTTGGGTCCACATGCACACCCTGCTCATCAATGATGTACCCTAGATATTGAACTTGGGTCATACCAAAATTGCATTTTGAAAAATTGGCATACAATTTGTGTTGACGCAGGGTTTGGAGGACTTGTCGAATATGGTGAAGGTGCACTTCCAAACTTTGGCTGAAGATTAGGATGTCATCCAAATACACTACCACGAATGAGTTGGTGAAGGGATGCAAGATGTCATTCATTAGCCTCATGAAGGTTGCGAAGCACTCGTCAACTCGAAAGGCATGACCAACCATTTGAAAAGGCCCTCCTTAGATTTGAAGGCAATCTTCCACACATCAGAGGCTTCAATTAGTACCTAGTGATAACCAAACTTCAAGTCAATCTTGATGAAATATTTAGCCCCCTTGAGCTAGTCTGGGAGGTCATCAATCTATGGGATTGGATACTTATTCCAGACAATGATCTTATTCAGTTGTCAATAGTCAATACAGAGTCTCCAGGACTCAGCATTATTAAATACCAACATGATAGGGCTCCCAAAGGGTGATGAACTTGGTCGAATGTGCCCTTTCTACAATGGCTCCTGATTCTTCCTCTTGATTTCGCCGTTCTCCAAAATAGAGCATTGAAATCGCTCCATTGGGTAGCGACGTGCCCAAGGTAAAATGGATGGAGTGCTTGACCTGATAGTGTAGGGGTACCCTTGTGGGTGAGGTGAACATGTCCCTGCACTCCTCCACAACCTTGCCCATCTGTTGTCACCGTATGGAGGATTCGTGTCTAGAGGTCATGGATGTGGCTACAATCTTCTTTTTTCCCTGAGGGCGAATCATAAGGAAGAAAAATTTAGCAATAATTAATATAATTTAACAATAAAAAGTAACAAGAATTAAGCGTGGTTATAGTGGCTCGGTTTCGGTGTTCCTCCGGGGACTACCCAAATGAATATGCCACCCTGCTAACTAGAAACTTCCTATCTAGCTTCCTAGTTCAGAGAAACTCCATAGGTTCACTTACCCTCCTATCCCATGTACATATCGTAGTCATAGTGTGTTCGATTTCTTAGAGACAACATCCTCTCGATGCCCCCCTCAAAATCCACTTCCCTATCCAAAACCCCCTTTTCCTTCCATTGACCATCCTTCCCCCCACTTTTCCACCAAAATGGTGTCCCATCTGAAAACTTCAAAAAACCAAAGTTTTCGTCCTCCATCTCCCTCCTTGCACTTATCTCTCGTGAAGTCCAAAGTATTCCCCCACCCACCGCCCTAATTAGTGTCACCTAATTCTCATTCATGATCCTCTAGCCACTGCCACCTTACCTCTTACACCTACCCCATTGCAACCCCCACCCCAATTAATACCTTAGGTGGTTGAGTCATTCACACATCCCTTTAATGCAATAAAAAAATAATATAACCTTTTAAAGGTGTAGGTGGATTCTTAAGCCCAATATTTTGAATCTCGTTCTGATACCACGTATGAGATCCCGTTCTATGGGTCTCAAGCTTGTAAAACAAAAATAACTTAGCAAAATAAAACGTTTTTGTTTATTTCAGTTGCATACTTACTTTTTGTTTTTCATTCACAACATACTTATCATTAATGTGTTTCATATCATAAATTTAACAAAGACATTTTAAATGAGCACAACTTGATTCATAAGCAATTCATATAATTTAACAATAAAAATAACAAGATTTTTTTTTTTTTTTGTTAAGGTGGCTTGGTAGCAGTGTTCCCTCTAGGACCACCTGATTGAATGTGTGACCCTACCAACTAGAAACCGCCTATCTCGCTTCCTAGTGTAGAGAAAATCCATAGGTTTCCTTTCCCTCTTAGCCCATAGATAGACTAGAGTCGTAGTGTCTTTAAATTCTTAGAGACAACACCCTCTCGATGCCCTGCTCAAAATCCACTTCCCTATCCAAAACTCCCTTTTGCCTTCCATCAAACCTCCTTTCCCCCACTTTTCCATGACAAAATGATTTCCCATCTGGAAACTTCAAAAAACCAAAGTTTTCGTCCCCTAACACCCTCCTTAAATTGATATCTTGTGAAGTCCAAAGTCTTACCCCACCCACCTCCCCAATTAGTGTCACCTAATTCTCATTCATGACCCTCTAGTCATTGCCACCTTACCCCTTGCACCTAACCCATTGCACTCACCCCCACTAATTAATACATTAGGTGGTCAAATCATTCACCCACTCCTTTAATGCAATACAAAATTAATAAAAATAATATAAACTTTTAAGGGTGAAAGTGGATTTTAGGCCCAATATTTTGAAGCTTGCTCTAATACCACATATGAGATCACCTTCTATGGATCTCAAGCTAGTAAAAAAAAACTTTGCAAAAAAAACATTTTTGTTTATTTCAGTTGCATACTTAGTTTTTATTTTTCATTCACAACATACATATCATTATCATGTTTATTAGCATACATTTAATTTTTTTTTTAAATGAGCACACTCTGGTTCATGAGTAATTCATATAATTTGACAATAAAAAATAACAAGAAAAAATGTGGTTATTGTGGCTCGGTTGTAGTGTTCTTCCTAGGAAAACCCAAATGAATATGCCACCATGCCAACTAGAAGTCGCCTATCTAGCTTTCTAGTGTAGAGAAAATCTGTGGAAACTCCATAAGTTCCCTTTCCCTCTTAACCCATGTCCATATCGTAGTCGTAGTATTTTCAATTTCTTAGAGACAACACCCTCTCGATGCCCCACTCAAAATCCACTTCCCTATTCAAAACTCCCTTTTTCCTTCCATCGACTCTTCTTTCCCCCACTTTTCCATGACAATATGATATCCCATTTGAAACTTGAAAAAAACAAAATTTTCATCCTCCAGCTCCCTCCTTGCACTTATCTCCTGTGAAGTCCAAAGTCTTCCCCCCTAAATTAATGCCACATAATTTGCATTCATGACCCTCTATCCACCACTAGCTTACCTTGGAGATTGGTGAATGCTACATCCACAAAATATATGTACTAGTCAGATCCACCCAAATGGATCACTTCTTGCGGACTCAACCACAGAGCCTAACCCCTAGAATGTTGAGATAATTGAACCCGTAACCTCTCAATAGAAAATGTGCTTTAACGACGAGAACTTGACCAATTGAGCTAACCCTCATAGCTATTAATCAATTATTAGTTACATTAGAAGGTTAATCATTTAATTAACTACTAATCAAGCTTAAGTATATTAATAAGTTTAAAAATTTATCAATATTAAGGTTAATAATAACTTAATCATTAATCAATCATCTAACATATTAAGCAATAGAATACTATTGTATTAATGCATGGTCTAAGTATGTAGCTAGCATACACATACCTCATGTGTATACTAATAACACTAATAAGGATCTATCACATCAAGACATCTCACAATAGGTAGGCTAACAATTTGGCATAACATAATATGGTAAGGGAGTGAGCATTACACTCCATCATCATTAGAATTCCTCTATTTGATTATATTATGAACCCATCACCAGTCGTTGGCATCAAATTAATTTGGGCTTTATTGGACCCCTTATATTCTCTCACAATTAACTCAAAACATTATTCTCCTCCCCATGCTAACAAGGAATTAACTGTAAACTTCATGTTTTCTCATTAATATCATTAAACAAATACTACATTTCCTTATATCTTTATAATCCTACACTTATACTTTTGTGCTTATCTACTTCAACCAATAAACAACTACCCACCAATAACACCATTCTTATATCAGTATATATGTGTTGAATTTACACCCAATATTATGCAAGAGAAAAAAACCCCAAACTACACATTTAAGAGAAATCGACAACCTTACTTTACATTAAATGGGACGTGTATGACATAAAGCTACAAATTAATCTCTACCATATTTATTAGAAGTAATGAAATTAGATATAATACTCAAAGGATGAGAACAACTCAATGTTAAAGTACCACACTACCCAAAAAAATTGAGGTGACTCAGGAAAATCCAACAAGATTATGATGTGAATCCATTATAAAGCTAAAGATTTGAAAGACTCCAATAAGACTACAATAAATTAGACTAGCTTATTGATAGTTGTAAAATCTTATAGGCCTCCCACTAGAATCCGAGTATTTGAAATAGCAAATAGTTCCAATGTGCTTAATTTACAATCTTTAAAAAAAAATTCCTCCAAATTATTTTCATTAATATGATCTAATTGTAAAGTATAAGAAAATCCTAGATGCTTGCCCTGAGGGTTAGTTCAATTGGTCAATTTCTCGTCGCTAAAAGAATGTCGCTAATGGGAGGTCATGGGGTCAATTCTCCTCGACGCCCTTGGGGTTAGGCTCTAATAATAAGTTGATGGGAAGTGATCCCATTGGGTGGATCTATCAAAATATTTCCTTAGAAAAAAAAAAGCAATCCTAGATGCCACCTAAATTAACATTGGATATCTTTTTGTTTGAGCATTCTACATTACTACAATATATTTCCTTCTCTTTTTCTTTAGCACTTCCATGTAATGTATTATTTGAGGAAGGAAGAACAATTTTGAATGAACATCACACAATGGTGGAAAATGCGATTTTCATAAAATTTACATCACTACATCATTGTTAGAGATTTACGGAATAACACTATGTAATATATGTAATAGGATGGATCACATATACTACACAATGTTATTCCAAAAATCTCTAACAATATGAATAACTATGGAAGTCTCCAATCATCACTACACCATTTCCCAATATCTTCTTTTTCAATGCATGCTCTTTTTGACATTGTATTACTCGTAGAATTAGAGTCACACGAAATTATTCTATAATGTATTGTGGTCATACATTCTTAAGAAACAATTCTTAAAGTCAAGTTTTCATCATTGTTTCTCTGAACACATGTTTTTTTGTGTTTGATTAGAATTGTTAATGTTTGGTTGTTACATTTATTAACACGCAAGAGTTTTTCTTGGATGTGAAAAAAACTATTAAGGTAAGCTTTTCAACCAAACTTTTAGGTTAGAGGCTAGCCCCTCCAACCCAGAGAGGGCTCTCTCTTACATCTCAATCACCCAATGTCACTTCAGTAACTAACTGTGTACTTGAAATAATGGCTAGATATTTAGTCGAGGGGTGTTGAAAAAGGTTTGGTTGGTCATGAGAGAGACAGTCCATTGGGAAATGGAGTCAACAAGCTATGGCTTGTTGCAATCATGAAGACAATGCCTACATGATCAAATATTGACAAAGGTAAGATAGATGACACACCATAGACATTTCAAGTTATCATTATGGATGGCAGTAGAAAATAGGAAAAAAATCCAATGCAGTAGGGCATGGAAACTGAACCCTAATGTGTCTTTAGAAGGAAGGAGTGCGGGAATTTGAATTAATGAAACAGAGCATTATATTATGAATTCCATGACATTTGCTTTCATTCAAACATTTGAAAATAAACATTCAAATGGAATAATAGAGAAGGGAATAACCATCACATGAATCTTTGTGTTAATAATCATAAATCTTCTAATCTTGGCAACTGTAAAATGCATATAGATTTGAAAAAACACACAGACAGTAGCTTTTTTTTTAATCAAAATCCAACCCCTAGACCCTCCTTTTACATGTATTATATTGAATAATATATCAAGCGAAGATCCACAATGTTTGGCAAAATTTAAATTACAAAATATGTTAAAATATCAAACAAATATGAAGATCCAAAAAAATGGATCTAAAAACCTCCTCATCCATCTTTAGCTGCTTGTTAAGTCGAATTGATGAGGTGGCTCTCCAACTAAAAGCTGATTGGGATTTTTTTTCTAAAAATAGAAAAATTAAATCTCGTGAATTTCTAAAAAATAGGCTTCAAAGATGCATTCAGATCTTCCAAAACAGGATGCTTATTGCAAAACTGAAAGAGTTTTTTGTAAATTAGCTTGTTCCCAACAAAACCCTCTTTTGGATCTTGAAAAAAGGGTTGCAAAGGTTCCTTCGTATCCTCCAAACCATGATATTTGGGTAAAAAATGAGAGGTTTTTGTAAATTGGTCCATTCCTGTAAAAAAACCTCATTTGGTTTTCAAGAATTCATTTCCAACTGTGCGGAAACTAATTTAAAGTTGTTTTAAAATGAATTTCACCTAATGCTTCAAAAGTAACAAAAAACAAGCGAGAATAGAGTTGGCTTTTTTCAAATGATTTTTTAACTTTTGGAAATGTAAAAAAAGGTGCTAATAACAAAAATACTATCTACATGTGTATTGAATATTGCATCATAATGGCATTATAAGTGTATCAAAATATAAAAATTTCGCATCTTATTGGCATCATCTATGTTTCAAAATACATAGAGTTTGCATCATGTTACATTATTTTTTGTTCTTTAATAAAATTGATAGTAAATGGATTGATAAAGAGATCAACAAGGCCAACACTTGTGTTCAAGGTGATGAATAAGGGGCTTCAAAGACTAGTTAGGTCTATAACCATCTTCTCTATTGAATTCATCATGGTGCTTTTAGATTTCAATGGCTTGAAGGATTGATCCAGGGGATCAATTTAGTGCTAAAATAAAAAAATGTGAAACATAGATCAAAACCTGAATGGTTGGATATATCTCGACGATATGAATCCAACGCAACTTGTTTCACTCAAAACTGATATCTTATGCTCTTGATATCATGTTTTGATCAATTTTCCAAACAACTAAAATTTTAAAAGTTGAAGTTGTCGGTACACCCATTCAGCAGCCCGTACAAAATCATCTCGCATCCAATGCTCTTTGAGGATGTGTAGGGAATCCAAGACAAGAGTAGGCAAGAGGGCCGATATTCTTTTGAGGTTTGGGAACCCAAGATAAGAATAGTCCTAGAAGGTCATATTCGGTGAACACCCGAGTGGGTATCTACCTTGAGAGACAATGATGAAGGTGTCTATAGCAATTGGTCTTGCCAACTTTGTGCTCTGATCTAATGAGAGATAGAGCTGTCACTCAAGACCTTGTTGTTGAAATAATTTTGGTTACTATGATGCTATACAGATGGGTTACCAATCTGATTCATCTTATGAGAAATTCTTCAGATTGAGAATGACTAAGTACCATCATGAATACCTCCCTAGTTAAGAGGTAGCGTTGAAGAAAGTGTAACTAGGTTGGTCTTAATGACATTGATTTTTGTAAACAAGAAAAATTAATTTATTAATCATGCCTTATTGCATGGGTTTCTTGAGCAAGATGTTTACTTATACATGGCTCCGATTGAGAGAATTATGATGTCAAAGAGTCAATGTCATGCTCTATGTAATGTATATGAGTCAACCTAGAGTTTAGATCAACCCTCCAAGATAGGCACAATCCTCTTGAAGAACACAACAAGCTAAACGATGAAAAGAACAATCAAGTCAGCCCTCAAAATGACATAAATAATAGTCATGTTGGCTCAAATGAAGTGACACAACATTTCACACTCATGTCCCCACTGAACTTCACAGAAAGTACAAACTAAATCTTGGACTAGTCTGCAACTTCGGATGGGTATAGGAAGTGTAGGAGGATATAATCTCAGTGATAGTTACAACGATAACTTTAGATACCTCTGTGAAATATTGGATAAGTAATATAGTACAGGAAAGTCACATGAAAACAGAGTTATGATATTTCGGTTGGAGAAGGACTCTAAGGTTCTCAAATGGGCATTACAGAGGTATATACTATCTCATAGTCTTGGCATAAGTATAAGAAGGATCTCAATACTCTGTCTCAACATATATACTATAAACCTCGTCACAAAGATCATTGTCTTACAATATTAGAGTATTCATGAAGAAGAGGATCTCAATCATCAAACAATCTTGGCATATCTTCTAGATACAATAATGATCGTAGTCACAATCATGGTCTAGGCAACAAAGATCTCGGTGGTAATGCATCAAGGTGCAATAATGATGTAACAATACTAATGGTGTTATAGAGATGAATTCCATGTGAGAGCTGCAATGATCTAAGTGAAACAATGATGAAGCAATAGTGATGATGATCTCAATAGCAATGGAGAAGAGGATTGATGTCTTGGTCTTGAGTGGCTTAGTAGTTCAAGGGTCATGGTCTTGGTATTTGTCAATTGGAATCTCTATAAGAAGAATTTTGTGTGGGTTTTCCTCTCCAAGAGGGAGATTTTTTGGCCCTGGCACAATTCTAACATCTTGTGTTCTTGTCTCTTTGTTTTGGTAGCTATTTGATGAGCTAAAGAAGACACACTCTAATAATAATAAGTGAATATCAAAATAAGAAGACAATTGAAAAACACCTCATAACTAGTTATCATGCTAAGAATAATCTCATTAATTACATTATCCCTAGATTCGTCAACATAAACAAATATCATAACCACGGGTTTGAAAGGTAAGGACATTGCAAGTACTAGTTCTTCAAATTGTCTCAATGATACTCAATATGAAAAAACAAGAATAGAGCTTTTCCACATTAGAGTCATTTATGATAGATACATTGTTTGATGTGGTTTAGGAGAAAATATTATCTCAGAAGACACTGTCAAGAAGTTGAATTTAGAAACCATTCTTCATCCTAAACCTTTTCCTTTAGGTTGGGTATGTGAGAATGAAAAATTGCAGGTGACAAAGAAATGCACTTAGATTTGCAATCACTGCAAACTTTCTTGATGAGGTTGAACTTGATGTAGTTCCACTTGTTGTATGTGGTATTGTTAATGGAAGTCCATATCTTTATGATAAGAGAACTATTTTGCATCTCCATGAGAACAAATATCATTTGTTCAAGAATAGGATTGAGTACACTGTTAGAGCGCATAACAAGAAATTGAGTTTATCTCTTATGAATGCTAGACAAATGAAGAGGTTTGTGAATGTTAGTTAGAATTTTGCATTAGATTTAGGTTGGAAGGGTGAGGGAATTGTACCCTCATCTAACTGTTGACTGAAAATGAACTTTTGGAGGTCCAAGAGCTTCCGATGTGGAGGAGTTATCCAGGGGATCAATTTAGTGCTCAAAAATCAAGTGTGCAACAGAGCTCGAAACCTGAAAGACTAAATATATTTCGATGATCTGAATCCAATGCAACTCGTTTCACTCAAAACCGATATCATATGCTCTTGATATCATGTTCTGGTCAATTTGCCAAACAACTAAAATTTTAAAAGTTGAAGTTGCAAGTTCACCCAATAAGAAGTTTGTATGTTGACTGGGCATTTGACTATGTTTATGAGGACCTATGGATGGATGACACTTGTCTTGTTCTTATTGGCTTGTGTATGGTGGTTTTTTGTTGGTTCATTGGTTGTTGTGTTGGACCAATGAGGGAGAGCGATGTGGGCCAATTGGTGGCTACCACATGGCCTCCTCTTATTTACAAAAAAATGGTTTATAGCCAGATCAGGCCTCCATTGGATTCAAACAACAAACCTCAGGAGTGGCAGCACAGTGCTCCGCCACTGTGCCACAAATAGGGGCCACCCTAGCGCCCACGAGACTGCAAGTGGAGGGGCCAAGGGTTTAGGGTTTAGCCTGACCCACAACCACAACACCCAACAAACAACGCAGTCAAAGCCCAACACAAATAGCCGTGGCAATAAAGTTTAAGGGGCTAGCCGCGGGGTCACATGGCACCACATAACATTGGGTGTGTGAAAAATAGGAGGGAGACAACCCCCAAGGACCATGGCAACCATAGGACCATAGGCATGAAGGAGATAAGGAGGCTAGCTCCAGGGCACAAAGACCAAATTTGACCAGGAGAGTGGCCTTATCAGAGGTGCTTAAACAATTGGCAGAGTTAGGCCATGGAATCTCAACCCCCAATGTGGTCGTATGCGCCAACATGACTAAGTTTTTTGGAACTAGGGGCTTAATGTGTGGATTAACAGTCCTACAATTTCACCCATCAGGTAGGATTGTAGGCCAGATTTGCGTGCCAGTTACGGGTTTAGGGTGCTCAAGCCAGATTTGGATCGAATTATAGGATGAGTAGCCATATAATTTGGGAAAAACTTGTAACAGGCATAAATTACTCAATTTTTGGTGAAATGAAGTGCAGAAAGAACCTAGATGTGGGTTTTTGATAGTGCTAAATCCATTGAAGACATCATTTTTGTTGTTTGAATAATGTAAAATCATGTAAACACACTTATGATCACTTAATGAAAGAGGCCCTACATTGGAAGTTGGACCAAGAGATGTAGCCCAGGAGAGGGGTGAACTCTTTTATCACATTTTGGGTTATGTGTTTCAGATATGCTTATTTTGTCTCTATTTTGTTGTAAATTTTCTTTAAATTCACCTATTTTATGTTTTTAGCAAATTGATCCTCTACCCAAAACACATAATTTTCACTTGCAAATTGTTAAAAAATTTCAAGTTTACACCTTCAGATCAAGGATAATGCAAGAGGTGTAACAAAGATCTATGGCCAATATTTTAGTTTGTTTGTAAAAAATTAAATGATTAGAGCTAAAATAAAAGTTCAACAATGAAAGATTTAGTGATGCAGTTGTGGTTGGTGTCATCTATATATGTTCCTTGACACAATCTTTAAAGGATTGCCCAATTTAACTAATGTAAACTTTTCCACAAAAGGAAAAACATTGTAATATACATTTATTGTAAATATACAAAAATATTAATATATTCAAATTCATTCTTGGGGGTATTTTTTATATGTATTTTTGTTCTATATTTCATTCTTAGGGGTATTTTTAATGTATTTTCACTATATTGTCATGCTACTAATGATTATGTAAGTATTTTTTGGTTTTCCATTGGAAAAGAACACGAAGTTTGTATCACATTTCATTATGACTTGAGGTATACTTTTCAAAATAATGTTTGGGTTAGGATTCACATCAATATTGCCACATGAATAACTCACTCTCAGAAGGTGTAATGAAGAAGGTCACATGGAATCTGATCTTCATGAAATTAAAAGGGTATCAAGGGATGTAGGATATCTTCATAAGATCCCATCTACAATATCTAGGAAGGAATATAAACATCATCGTTCTAACTGATAGGAAGGGTAACAAATGTACATGAACAAGAAGGTTACCTCATTCAAAAATTTGTGGTCTCTATGCTAGAGAAAGACAAGTTGATGGAAAAAATATTGAAGGTTAAAATAACTCAGCCATGTGCAAAAATGAAAGGAAAGGTTGGTCTTGAAGAAAGAAAAAATATGTATAGCTAAGATTCAATGCTATAGAAATATTTTGGAAGCTCATATCATTGAAAGATGGAGGAAGGAGAAGAAAAGGGCCAAGGAAAGAGGGAGTAACAAATCACTCCAATGACTAAGATTATATCCCTCACAAAAGGGTCCTATCTTAAGCACCTAAATATTGTGTTATAAAATATGACATTGATAATAAGATGCATCATGGCATCATGGAAGAATTATAAACAAGAGCTCATCAACATGGGAATCATGAAGGAAAAAATCCATGGCAGACAAACATGTAGGATATAGCTCTTAGGAACCTCAGTGGTGATTGAAGGAAAGGAAGGATTCATCTTAGACAAGGCTCGTCATACATCAAGTCAAGAAGGAAACATCTGCCAGTTGTGGATATACAATAACCTCAAAATTCTTTGATGGAATCCTCATCATAGGGTTCACTAATCTAGAGAGGAAGCAAGTGTTTCAACAAGAACTCCAACTTATGGAATCCATGTGATGATGATATGATGACATGAACAAGATCAAGGGATCTAAGATATTTTCAATTAAGGAAGCTACTAGAAGAAGCCTTGATGACCTGAAGGTAAAATAAGGTATGTATGCTTGCGTTTAATGTTATAATGTCATGTCATATGGTTGTAGGTAACATGGATAATTTCTTCTATCTTCAGAAGCATCATCAAGAGAAAAAGTATCTCCTACTCTGAAAGGATGTAGGAAGGAATAAGTCACACTAGATGAAATCAACATAACATGTCCTCATATGAAGTATGAGGTGATTGACTACAATGAAGAAATTCTGATTGAAATCTACTAGGAATGGAATGTGTGAGGAAGCAAGAGATCATGAGATATGAAACCATGATGAAGGCAATCAATATCCAAAACACGAAGAAGATTTGACTATGAAATATCCTAGAAAGATATGAAGGCTCTGATGAAAGTCTGAAAAATATGAAGACCCTTGACAATGGATATATTTGGGAGATGTGTCAATATATGTGCAGGATGATGATACCTACAAGAAGATGTCATGATGAAGAACCATTGCATAATGTTTTAATTTAATTTAATATGATGTTTTGATTTCTTGAATAACGTATGTATAATGCAGGGCTACTCGAACAAGAGTTGTAAATACAAGTACAACTAGAATTCATGTGGTGGATGGAAGAAGCATGATGAGAAAGAAGTAGTCATATAAATAAGGTTCCATATATGAAGAAGGCCACTTTCAATGAAGAAAGGAATGACATGATGAACTAAGGAGGAAAGTGATTGATGGTTGTTGCCCTACAAGGAAGAAGCTCAACTAATTTTCATGACATCAAGGAGAGAAGTTGATCAAGCAGCTGAAGGACCCAATAAGAAAGAAGTTGTTGATGCATAGAAGAGTCCCTAGATAAGAGGGAGCTCTGACAGGTCCCTGATCAAGAGGGAGCTTGGATTAGATCACCCCTGATTAAAAATGAGTGATAGTTTTGTTTTTCTATTTCATGTGTCATGCACTAGACCAAGACTAACAATCATAAGTCTAGGTGAAGGCCATGAAGATAAATGAGGACACATGATATCCTCCCTAGTTGAGAGGGAGATATAGAAACAACATTCTTGTCTTCACTTTGGAAGAAAGAATGGAGGATTGGGTAATCATCTGGCATCCGATGCTCTTTGAGGATGTGTAGGGCATCCAAGACAGGAGTAGGCAAGAGGATCGATATTCTTTTGAGGGTTGGGAACCCAAGAGTAGAATAGTCTTGGAAGATCATATTCAGTGAACACTTGGGTGGGTATGTACCTTGAGAGACAATGATGAAGGTGTCTATAGTCATTGGTCTCACCAAAATTATGCTCTAATGTAATGAGAGATAGAGCTGTCAGTCAAGCACTTGTTGTGGAAGCAATGTTGGTTACTATTATGCTCTACAGATGGGTTACCAATCTGATTCTTCTTATGAGAAATTCTTCAGATTGAGAATGACCAAGTACCATCATGAATAACTCCCTAGTTAAGAGGGAGTGTTGAAGAAAGTGTAACTAGGTTTGGTCTTTATGACATTGATTTTTGTAAACAAGAAAAATGAATTTATTAATTATGCCTTACTGCAATGGTTTCATGGGAAAGAGGTTTATTTTATAGATGGCTCCCACTGAGAGCCTTTGGATGTCAAAGAGTCAATGTCATGCTCTATGTAATGTATATGAGTCAACCTAGAGTCTAGATCAGCCCTCCAAGACAAGTGCAATCCTCTTGAAGAATGCAGCAAGCTAAACGATGAAAATAATAGTTAAGTTGGCTAGAGAAATGACATAAATAATAGTCATGTCGGCTCAAATGAAGTGACACAATAGTTCAAACTCATGTCCCCACTAAACTTCACAGAAAGTACAGACAAAAATCTAGAAATAGTCTGCAACTTCAGATCGGTACAAGAAGTGTAGGAGGATAGAATCTCAGTGATAGTTATAGTGATAACTTGAGATACCTCCCTAAAATCTCAAATAAGTAACATAGTATAGGAAACTCTTCTAATGAAAACAGACTTACAATATTTTAGTTGGAGAAGAATTCTAAGGTTCTTGTATGGGTATTATAGAGGTATATACTATATCACAGTCTCAGCATAAGTATAAGAAGGATTTCAATATTCTGTCTCAACATATATACTATAAACACAATCACAGTGATCATTGTCTCACAATATTAGAGTATTCAAGAATAACAGGATTTGAGTGATCATATAGTCTCAGCATATCTTCTGGATACATTCATGATCCTAGTCACAATCATGGTCTAGGAAATAAAGATCTCAGTGGTAGTGCAACAAGGTGAAATAATGATGTAACAATAATAATGGTGTTGTAGAGATGAATTCAGTCCCATTGAGAGCCTTAGGATGTAAAAGAGTCAATGTCATACTCTATGTAATGTATATGAGTCAACCTAGAGTCTAGATCATCCCTCCAAGACAAGTGCAATACTCTTGAAGAACGCAACAAGCTAAACGATGAAAATAACCATCAAGTTGACCAGAAAAGTGACATAGATAATTGTCATGTCGGCTCAAATGAAGTGACACAATTGTTCACACTCATTCCCCACTGAACTTCACAGAAAGTACAGACAGAAATATCGGAATAGTCTGCAACCTCAGATGGGTACAAGAAGTGCAGGAGGATAGAATCTTGGTGATAGTTACAAAGATAACTTCAGATACCTCCCTGAAATCTCATACAAGTAACATAGTATAGGAAACTTGGATGAAAACAGAGTTACAATATTTCGGTTGGAGAGAATAATTCTAAGGTTATTGTATGGGTATTACAGAGGTATATACTATCTCAGAGTCTCAGCATAAGTATAAGAAGGATTTCAATACTCTTTCTCAGCATATATACTATAAACATAATCACAATGATCATTGTTTCATAGTCTTAGAGTATTCATGAAAAAGAGGATCTCAATGATCATACAATCTCGGCATATCTTCAAGATACATTCATGATCCTAGTCACAATCATGGTCTAGGAAACAAATATCTCAGTGGTAGTGCAACAAGGTGCAATAATGATGTAACAATAATAATGGTGTTGTAGAGATCAATTCGGTGAGAAGGCTACAATGATCTAAGTGAAACAATGATGATGATCTCAACAACAATGAAGAAGATGATTGATGTCTTGGTCTTGGAGTGGCATAGTAGTTCAAGGGTCATGGTCTTGGTATTTATCAATTGGAATCTCTATAAGAAGAATTTTGTGTGGGTTTTCCTCTCTAAGAGGGAGAGTTTTTGGCCCTGACGGAATCCCAACCTCTTGTGTTTTTGTCTCTTTGTTTTGGTAGCTATTTGATGAACTAAATAAAACACACTCTAATAATAATAAGTGAAGATAGGAATAAGAAGAAAATTTAAAAACACCTCACAAATAGTTATCATGTTAAGAAGAACCTCATTAATTACATTAGCCCTAGATTCTTCAACAGAATCAAAGATCATAACATGGGTTTGAAAGGTAAGGACATTGCAAGTACTAGTTCTTCAAATTGTCTCAATGATACTCAATATGAAAAAAAAGAATAGATATTTTCCACTTTAGAGTCATTTCAAAACATACCAAGATAGATACAATGTTTGATGTGGTTCACGAGCAAATCTTACCTCAGAAGACATTGTCAAGAAGTTGAATTTAGAAACAATTCCTCATCCTAAACCTTATTATCCTTTAGGTTGGGTATGTGAGAATGCAAAATTGTAGGTCACAAAGAAATGCACTTAGATTTGCAATCACTGCAAACTTTCTTAATGTGGCTAAACTTGATGTAGTTTCGATTGATATATGTGGTATTGTTATGGGAAGTCTATATCTTTATGATAAGAGAGCTATTTTTCATTGCCATGAGAAAAATATCATTTGTTCAAGAATGGGATTGAGTACATTGTTAGAACGCATAACAAGAAATTGAGTTTATCTCTTATGAATGTTGAACATTGGTATGAACAAGAAGCCAATGTTAAAGCATGTAGAGGTCAAAAAGCAAATGCAAAGGCTATTTGACAAAGAGGACGTTTGTCCCAACACATATTCCTTTGGGTTTCATAATTTTTTGGCTTTGAAGAATGATGGTGCATGGCGATAGCGATCACAATTGGTAAAGAGTCAAGCCAAGTGCAAGGCTAGACATTCTAAGCATCGTCATGACAACAATGTTCAAGGTGAAAGGAACTTAAAATTATTTAAGTTTCCATTGATTGAAGACCGAGGAGGGAATGTTCAGATTCCTTCAAGGGAAAATTTTTGCTCTGCATATCTTGGAAAATTGTAGAAATATGTCATCTTTGACAACAAGATAAGGACTCCAAAACTAGGGAAAGTGATGTACTTTCATGAAAAGATCAAAGAGAAAAATACAAGAAAATCTAGTTAGATTGAGGTTGGAAGGGTGAGGGAATTGTACCCTCATCTAATTGTTGACTAAAAATGAACTTTTGGAGGTCCAAGAGCTTCCAATGTGGAGGAGTTATCCAAGGGATCAATTTAGTGCTCAAAAATCAAGCATGCGACATAGCTCGAAACCTAAAAGACTAAATATACTTCGACGATCTGAATCCAACGCAACTCATTCCACTCAAAACCAATATCATATGCTCCTAATATCATGTTCTGGTCGATTTGCCAAACAACTAAAATTTTAAAATTTGAAGTTGCAAGTGCACCCAATAAGCATTTTGTATGTTGACTGGGCATTTGACTATGTTTATGAGGGCCTATGGACGGATGAAACTTGTCTTGTTCTTATTGGCTCGTGTATGGTGGTTTTTTATTGGTTCATTGGTTGTTGTGATGGACCAATGAGGGAGAGTGATGTGGGCCAATCGGTGGCTACCACATGTCCTCCTCTTATTTATAAAAATTTGGTTTATAGCTAGATCGGGCCTCCATGGAATTCAAACAACAAACCTCCAGAGTGGCAGCACATTGCTCCACCACTGCGCCACAAGTGTTGCTTCATAAATATGGCGGATGGGTGTTATTTAAAGTTTACTGGTAGCACATATGGGGGAGGGGGCCAGGCTAAGCCCTATCCCCTAGCCATCCCGGCGGCCACAGGACCGCAGGCAGAGGGGCCAAGGGGCTAGCATTATCCTGACCCATGACTACAACACCCCACAAACAACGTAGTCAAAGCCCAACACAAGGAACTGTGGCGATAAATTTTAAGGGGCTAGCCTCGGGATCACATGACACCCCGTAACATTGGGCGTGCGGAAAAGAGGAGGGAGCCAACCCCCAAGGCACATGATAGCCACAGGACCGTAGGCACGAAGGAGATAAGGGGGCTAGCTCCAGGTCATTGAGACCCAATGTGACCAGGAGTGCAGCCTTATCAGAGGTGCTTAAAAATTTGGCGAAGTTAGGCCCTGAAATCTCGGCCCCTAATGTGGTCGTATGAGCCAATGTGACCAAGTTTTTGGGAACTGGGGGCTTAATGTGAGGATTAACGGTCCTACAATTTTGCCCATTAGGCAAGATTGTAGACTAGGTTTGCGCACTGTTCCTAGGTTTGGGGCTCAAGCTAGATTTGGATCGAATTATAGGATGACTAGCAATATAATTTGGAAAAACTTGTAATAGGCATAAATTACTCAAGTTTTGGCGAAATGAGGTGCTGAAAGAACCCAGATGGGGGTTTTTGACAGTGCTAAATCCATTGAAGACATCATTTTTTTTGTTTGAATAATGTAAAACCATGTAAACACACTTATTCTTACTTAATTAAACAGGCCCTGCATTGGAAGCTGGACCACGAGATGTAGCCCAGAAGAGGGGTGAACTCTTTTATCATGTTTTGGGTTGTGTTTCAGATATTGTTATTTTGTCTTTGTTTGGATATAAATTTTCTTTAAATTCACTTGTTTAATGTGTATAATAAATTGATCCTCTACCCAAAACACATAATTTTCACTTGCAAATTGTTAAAAATCTTCAAGTTTACATATTCACATCAAGGATAATGCAAGAGGTGTAACAAAGAGCTATGCCCAATATTTTAGTTTGTTTGTAAACAATTAAATGATTAGAGCTAAAATAAATGTTCAATAATGAAAGATTTAGTGATGCAGTTTTGGTTGGTGTCATCTATATATGTTCCATGACACAATATTTAAAGGATTACCCAATTTAACTAATGTAAACTTTTCCACAAAAGGAAAAACATTGTAATATACATTTATTGTAAATATAAAAAAATATTAATATATTCAAATTCATTCTTGGGGGTATTTTTTTATGTATTTTTGTTCTATATTTCATTCTTGGGGGTATTTTTAATGTATTTTCACTATATTGTCATGCTACTAATGATTATGTAAGGATTTTTTGGTTCTCTATTGGAAAAGAACACGAAGTTTGTATCACATTTCATTATGACTTGAGGTATACTTTTCAAAATAAAATTTGGGTTAGGATTCACATCAATATTGCCACTACATTTTTTATCTTTCTCATATCGTTTCAATGTGCCTTAGGTCTCACCCTATCAGGTTGCAACATTAACCATGTCTTTTTTCACGTCGTGATTTGTGTGGTAAAACCTACCCTTCATGGGTGCCCTATATTAGCACTCGATTTCTGCCTCGGTGCCCATGCTACATTAATTTGTAGGTCTATGGATCCTCTTTAGAGCCCACCATGACATCAAAATTGAGCCTCATGCCTCTCTTTGTCTTTTATTTCTAGCCATCTATAACCCTTACAAGGGGATCCCCACTCCTTTTATTTTTAATTTTTGGTCATCTATGCCTATGGTATTCAATGTCTTGCTAGATTTTATCATAACGTTGCTTGAATTCATCACACTTCCCACCTTTGTAGCCATGATCAGTCTCTTTCCTTCACATTAACCTTACCTCCATCTTGCAACCTCTCTCACCCTTTCAGAGAGATCAATGTGATGAGTAGATTTCCATATCCATACACTTTGCCATTTTCTCTTGCTTTTCTTAGGTAAATTTTGTTAGCATAGGAACTAAATCCATACAATGATACCACTTGTCTATCTGGAATTATATTTATTTTGGTCTTCTTTTCACACTCATTAAACAATGAAAATGCCGAGCTTCTTTTGCACTCTTTTCATGCTCATTAAATCACTTGAAGATGTCAAATTCTTTCCAGTCTTTCCTACTTGTTAGTCAAGAGTAAAGTCGGCAAGCAAGCTCTTCCCTATTCTCATGTTCGTTAAACCACAAAAAAGACATGAGTGTACTTTTATCTCTTTTTTTACCTCACTATAAAACTCATGAAAAAGACACTGATTTGAGTATTATTTTAACTATTTTTCGATCTCATCAAGACTAAATTAAAAATGCATTATCAATCTCACTTGTATTCTCTTTCACGCGCATTAAACTTTGAAGGGGATCATCTATACAAAAAGGGAAAAGGGTGGAAGGGCCTATTTCTCTTCATTTTATCACGGTCATTGTGACTCCCTTGAACATGGCACTTGTTTGAGTCATATTGTTACATATTTTCTTTCCTGGCTTTAGAACCACATCATTAGCATAGTCACTCTATTATTGAGTCAATATCTCACCCTATTGGTTGCCCTTCTAGTCCCTAGGCTACGGAGATGCCTCTTATGTCAGCACTGTGTTTGTATGGTATTCTTCAGTCCGAGTTTTCAAGTAAACACTTGTGTCATGTTGTTATATGTTCAAGGGAAGTCCTATTTAGAGTCGGCCATTTGCAATATTTTCCTACCTTTTGCGCCGTTCATCCGTATAACATTCGTGCATCATTTCTTCATTTTCTACCATAAGTGACCTCATCATGGTGTCAGTTTCGTGTTGAATGATGGGGGGTACATCAAGGGCCTCCTTTGATGGATCTCTTCCCATTATTGCCAAAACCTTATTTAGGGTGTATATATAGAAACAATCTAGTACCTTGGAGATTTTCATCCTCAGTGGAAGGCTTCATCATTATTGATAGTGGGTTTCCCTTACTAGCCCATGTTAGCCAATTTTATAAGTGCTTGACATTAGTTCATTTGAGTTCACGCTCGATAGATTATGTTAATAAATTGAGAACCATTTTCATTAGTGGTGGTCTTCCTCATGTATGTTAAAGGGATCCCTTACAACTTGGTAATTAGATAGTCTCCCCACATGCTCGACATCATCTCATTCATTTGCATGTACTGATTCATACAATTGGGATGAGCTGAAGACCTTGGGGCATTAAGCTATCTCACTCAAGCACATTGCCTCCCCCAAGCTATGTTGGAGAATGTATTATATACTTTGAGGGCCATCATTTGGGCACTGAAATTGATATCTTTAGCCCTACTAATATCTACTATGACAATGATCTATATTGTATCATCATCAATCCTCAATGACATGAGTTTGTAAGATGTTTTGTGGGAAACAATGCTCTATTGTTTTAGTACTGAGAATGGGTATACCTACCTTAGGGATATATATTATTTGTATTTGTCTATTAATTTTGTATTCATTTACAAGTTCCATGTCCTTGGCTTCCTCCATCTATCATACCCATTGAGACAATTATAATGTATTTCAACCATCAACTTTTCTTCTAATCTCATACATTAGGGGGCATATATTACAACTCAAAATGTCACATCCAAGGTTTATGATAACTCAAAGTGACACCCCCTTGGGTTTACTAGTGGTTTTCCTCTTCAACAACCTAGAACACTTGTAGGGAGAGTTGCAATGCTTTAGTTACAAAACAAAAGAGATTTGAAGCATATAGGGTTGGAAAAGCAAACAGATAAGGGTAGAAAAGGTCAAAATTGATCAGTTCTAGAAGATAAGGATGAAAACACCATATCAAATATGGTCAAAGAAGTGTCTATATACATTTGATCACTACTCCAAACCCATCTATATAAGCAATAATTTCCACAGAACAAAGGGAGAAAAGTTTATGTAACATAATGTTGTGAGAATGAGGACCTGATTTCTCCTTGCAAGAAGCTTTAGAATATTGTGTACCTTGACAATTATTTATTGTGAGAGGAGAATATACGACTAGGGACTATGAAGGGAGCGACTATTGTTAACACCATTGATATAGTGAAGGGATATACTTCTCCCCCTACCAACATCGTATCAATTGATATTATTTGTGGTTGTATTTGGGTTCTCATAATGTTAATGCTAACTTTATTTTGCAGGAACATAGAATTAGATGTTGTTGTTTGTGTGTCAGTCGTAGGTAAGAAGATTCACAGAGCCAAAATCTCAAGGAATTCAATCACTGCAATTTTCGAATAGCCACCGTCCATGGTAAGGTGCATTTGATTCTCCTTCTTACTTTTGTTTTGCATATTTGTATTGGGCATTTTCTAGGTTAAGTAGCCACCATCACAAACACCATTTGCCATATGCCTTGGGCATGCCTATGGGTTAAGAGTATTGAGACGTTGCTGAGGAAATTCTATCTAATAGAAGGCTTGTACTTTTAGTCATATTGGTTATCTTAAGCTTAACTCTTACTAGGTATTCAGTGAGTTTTGGTTGTTGCTTCATTCATACATTTGGATAATGGTTTATTAACTTTTTTTTTCTCCCAACAAAACAGTTGTCTATTTTCCTTAAAATTCTTATGATATACTTTCTAAATGTCTCCTTTATGACCTAGGGTTTTCTTTTTATCCCCATTTTTTGCAAGTAGGAAGAAATTTTGGGGTTGACGTACCTGTTCATAGGTGTGTAGGTGGATTTTTAGACCCAATATTTTGAACCTCACTTTCATACTTTTCTTTTCTTTTTCATTCACAACATACTTATCATTACTGTGTTTAAGAGCATACATTTAACAACATATTTTAAGTGAACACAATTTGATTCATGAGCAATTCATATAATTTAACAATAAAAAGTAACAAGAAAAAAAGTGGTTACAGTGGTTTGGTTGCAGTGTTCCTCTAGGACCACATGACTGAATATGCCACCCTTCTAACTAGAAACCTCATATCTAGCTTCCTAGTGTAAAGAAATTCCATAGGTTGCCTTTCCCTCCTAGCCCATGTCTAGACCGTAGTTGTAGTGTGTTCAAGTTCTTAGAGACAACACACTCTCGATACCCCACTTCCTTCCCCGCACTTTTCCATGTCAAAATGGTTTCCCATCCCCCACCCACCACCCTAATTAGTGGCACCTAATTCTCATTCATGATCGTCTAGACACTAACACCTTACCTCTTGCACCTACCCCATTGCACCCCCCATCCTAATTAATACCTTAGGTGGTTAGGTCATTTACCCACCCCTTTAATGTAATAAAAAAATAATATAACCTTTTAAAGGTGTAGGTGGATTTTTAAGCCCAACATTTTGAAGCTTGTTTAGATACCACATCTGAGATACCCTTTTATGGGTCTCAATCTTGTAAAAAAACTTAGTAAAAAAAAACATTTTTTGTTTATTTCAGTTGCATACTTAGTTTTATTTTTCATTCACAACATACTTATGATTACTATGTTTAATCGCATAAATTTAACAAACACATTTTAAATGAGCACAATTTGATTCATAAGAAATTCATATAATTTAACAAGAAAAAAACTTGGTTAAGGTGGCTTGGAGCAGTGTTCCTCCTGTTACACAGTAATTTGTCACCATCCCTGTTACCCCTTCTCCCGCACATTGGAGGACTGATTCCGGGACCTGTGAGAAGTGACATAACCTGAAAACACTTGCATTGTATCCCCTTGAGTATGTACTTCATAAGCCCTGAAGACACCTTCTGCAAAATACCCATAAAAATAGCCCTTTTTCCATTGGCGCGGTTCCACTGTGTATCACTCGCGCCAATGGGGGAAATCCTCCAAAGAGGGCGCGCCAGCTGGCGCTTTGTCTCAGAGTCGCACTCGTGCCAGCCCAGTTGGGTAAAGTTTTTAACAAACAAACTTACAAAGGTTCTTCCTAACCTATTCATGAACTGATTCCATCTTGAGTTAGTTCAGTTTGGCTTCGAATCTCCATAGAAGGGAAGTAGTTCTCCACCTCTCATGGAAGCTTATTAGTGATAAAGCCAATCCCATGAATCTTGTGGATGACCCTAACTCCTTCTCCTCTATCTATAAAAGCTTGTCCTTTTGCCTTTGACAAGTTAGAGTCTCCAAGTTCCAAATTCTAAGTCTCAAAGTCTGAGAATTGCCAAGTTTATGCTACAAGAAGCCTTCTTCATTCCCATGAAGCTAAATCTTAAGTGAGAAGATTCTTATCCAAGTGACCAAGGAGAGAGAGGCTTGTTCCCCATTCCCAACAAGATTTGCAAGGCATGTGCTGCTGATCACCCAGCCAAAGGAGGATTTGACGTCAGAACTATGGTTGTATTCTTCTTTGTTGTTTATCAATAATAGACGACTATCATTATGGTTCCACTCTTATTGTCTTTGTAATGATGATTCAGTTATATCCTTTCTGACTGATATATAGCTGCATCTATTGGATTTTATGCTTGTATTTGTGTCGTTCTTTGCATGTGCAAGTGTCCGTTCACGAGGATCGTGGGGATTGTGACCGGCCGGAGCAAAGGAACGGGAGCGGTGACTCTTCTACAAATATTAGCGTTGGAATCCAGGTATGCCCTCATCATCGGTCTTTGATTTGCAATTAGGAACTTGCATGTTAGCGTTGTTTGATTGTTGCTAGACCCCATTTGGGCTAGTAGGGATCGCCTCTGTCTACAGAGGGGATTTACCTCCACAACACCTCCTATGACCACCTAATTGAATATCCCAATGTTGTTATGGTGGCTCGGTTGCAGTGTTCCTCCTGTGACCACCCAACTAAATACACCACCCTGCCAACTATAAATCACTTATCTAGCTTTCTAGTGCAAAGAAAATCTATAAAAAATCTATAAGTTCCATTTCCCTCCTAACCCATGTCCATACTGTAATCGTAGTGTATTCGAGTTCTTAGTCACAACACCCTCTCGTCCCCCCTTCTCAAACTCAACTTCCCTATTCAAAACTTTGTTTTTCTATCCATCGATCCTCCTTTCCCCCACTTTTTCATGACAAAATGATATCCCATTTGGAACTTAAAAAAAAACAAAGTTTTACTCTTATCTCCTATGAAAATACACACAGACAATAGCTAAATTTTCAAAAATCTAACCCGTGGACCCTCCTTTTACATGTATTATATAGAATAACATATCAAGCTCAGATCCACAATGTTTGGGGAAATTAAAATTACAAAATATGATAAAATATCAAACAAATATCAAGATCCAAAATAAATGGATCTAAAATCCTCCTCATCCATCTTTAGTTTGTTGTTAAGTTGAATTGATAAGATGGATCTCCAACTAAAAGTTGACTGGCCATTTTTCTAAAAATAGAAAAATTAAATGTGGCAAATTTCTAAAGAAAGAAAAGGGATTAAAATATGCATTAAAATCTTCCAAACCATGATACATGTTGCAAAACTGAAAGAGGTTTTTGTAATCAACACTTTCCCAACAAAAGCCTCTTTTCGTTTTTTGAAATTCATCACCACCTTATCGAAAAGCATGCCGAATGTTAATGACTAAAACAAAAAAAATCATTAAATATTTAAATATTAGATGAAGGGTTGAAAAGATTCCTTAATATCCACTAACCATGATAGCTAGGTTTAAATGAGAGGTTTCTGGAAATTGGTCCATTCCTGCAAAAAATCTCTTTTGGTTTTCATGAATTCATTTCCAATAGTTCGGAAACTTCGCTTGAACACGGTGACTAAAATAGAGAAAAACAATGTTGTTGTAGGCAATGAAAAATGATTTCATAGTGGACCTGTAGGCATTGAAAAATGATTTCATAGTAGCCCTACGAAATGAAAATTATATAGCCTTGAGAAATGAAACTTAGTTTGGATTATCTTTAACATTTTGATTGGTTAATAATTTATACAAAATCTTAAAATATCTCTTTATCCATAAAAATTATTGGCTTGTAGCCCAAACTAATTTAATGTTGTTTTAAAATGACTTTCACCTCAGACTTCAATAGTAACTGAACTAAGCTAGAGTTTACTTTTTTCAAAGGATTTATTAACTTTTGAAAATGTTAAAAGTAGTGCTAACAACATCAATACTTTCTGTGTGTGTATTGAATATTGCATCGTAATGGCATATTAAGTGTATCAAAATATAAAAGTTCCGCATATTATTGACATCATCTATGTTTCAAAATACATAAATTTTGCATCATGTTAGGTTATTTTTTGTTCGTTTAAAAACTTGATAGTAAATGGATGAATAGAGAGGAGGTAGAAAGGATCAACAAGGCCAAGTTTTATGGGCAAGATGATGAATAAGGGGCTTAAGGACTAGTTAGGTTTGTAGCCATCTTCTCGATTGAATTCATCGTGGTGCTTTTAGATTTCAATGGTTAAAATGATAATGCAAGAGGTGTAACGGGGAGCTAAGGTGTTAAGTAATGGTATTTTGTATGCTTATAACAGTTTACTTCCTTTTCTTATTATATTCCACCGACTAGCAATCACATGTATATAAAGTAAAGTCCAGATAGAACATTAAACGATCGACAAAAAACAAGCCAAGAGAAGAGACACAAGATGTGGCGGCTAGCCAGGGACAAACCCCACAATGTGTGGGGAAACCCTTTGATCAAATCTTCTTTTATCTTCAATAATTCAGCAGAGAGAAATAGTACAATAAATCTGAGTCATATCAGCAGTAGCAAACCCTAGATCAGTAGCATCAACATTAGCGGCTTCATTATCAAACTAGGGCAGACCATATCTCACAAACCGACAGTCGGATTGACTTCATTCCACCACCAAAAGTTTCGGCTTCCAGAGGAGGTTCAGATGAAACTACAACACAGTTCAGATGAGGATATCTTATAGGCCACGCAAGTCAATCTTTACTTCTGCAGTTGCAGCTTCAGTTTCAGCAGTTTCTGACTGCAAACTAGGGCAGTCAATATCTTGCAAACCGTTCGTCGGATTGACTTCATTCCACCACCAAAAGTTGCAGCTTCCAAAGGAGGTTCAGATGAACCTACAACGTAGTTACAAAGAGGAGATCTTCTAGGCCACGCAAGTCAATCTTTACTTCTGCAGTTGCAGCTTCAGTTTCATCAGTTTCCGGCTTCAAACTAGGGCAGTCGATATCTTGCAAACCGTTCGTCGGATTGACTTCATTCCACCACCAAAAGTTGCGGCTTTCAAAGGAGGTTCAGATGAACCTATAGCGCAGTTCCAAAGAGGAGATCTTCTAGGCCACACAAGTCAATCTTTACTTCTGCAGTTGCAGCTTCAAATTCAACAGCTTCCGGCTTCACATGTGTGAGAGAGAGACCCATTTCAACGCAATAGAGAAGAGACTCATATCTGCGCAGTAGAGAGAGAGAGATGTGATGAGATGAGTGAGTCCAAATGAGGAAAAGTCCTCTTATATTTATACACAACGTTGGTGGGTGAATAGATGCGACTGTTGGGCTTCTGAGCCTACATGAGTTGTAGGTTGGCTTGATAATAATTCCATAATCAAAATAAATTCATATCTCCATGAATACTTATCGGAAATGGATGATCTTTATATCAATCCTACACCTCTCAACGAGAGGAATCTAATAAAAATATTATTAGTCATGAATAAGATGACCCACATGAAGTTTTTCCCTAGTTGCCAATTTTAACACTCCCTCTCAACCATGGAGAACTTCATCTGCAATCTGTCTATCGGTCGTTACTATTCATCCATCAAATGCACTGCCTTGTATAGCCTGACTCTTGCCCTGCTCTACTCTATTTTGCCTGTTCTGCTTTGTCTTGTTCTGCCCTGCACTGATTTGTATTGTTTTGTTCTGTTCTACTCTGCTCTTGCATTGTTTTGTTCTACTCTGCTTTTGTCTGAATTATGAAGAAGAAGAAATGATCGAGGATGTATCATACTGACTCAAAGTCAGTCTCAGAGTATGTACCACTAGTCCCAGACCAGTCTCAACCAACCCAAAGTCCGCGTCACAGTGAGTACAACTCCAATGGTCCTAGACCAATATCATCCTCCACTGACTCAAAGTCAGTGTCAGAGTATGTACCACTGATCCCAGACCAGTCTCAACCGACCCGAAGTCAGCGTCATAGTATGGTACAACTCCTACCACTGGTCCCAGACCAGTATCATTGATCCCAGATCAATGGAGGTCATCCTAGCATAGGGAGTACGGTAGTTACAACGATGCGTCCATCGGTACTACTATGGTCCCTAACTTCATTTCCCTGCTCATTGATCAGATGAGAGGTACTTCCCACGAGTCCCAGAATGCATGGGTAGGATGCCTCGACAGGAGAACTAATCAATCCTGTCCTCACAGGAGAACACATCAATCCTGCTACAATTACCATGGAGAACACATCAATCCATGCCTCACAGGAGAACACATCAATCCTGCTACAATTGCCATGGAGAACACATCAATCCAGGCTGCCATGGAGAACACATCAATCCAGGCCTCACAGGAGAACTAATCATCGTGCTACACAGGAGAGCGAATCATCCTGTTCCACAAGAGAGCGAATCATCTTGTCCCACAAGAGAGTGAATCATCTTGTTCCAAAGTGCACCACCAGGGGAGGGTGAGTCACCCTGTGGTCATATGTTGCTCCAGTAGGAACCGCAAGCCCTCAGAGCTCCCAGACCTCAATGTATGCAACATGCAGGACCCTTGTACAAGGATTTCTTGCCGACTCCAAGTCATTTAGGAAAATCACAGATTTGATCTTTCCTCGGGGCTTTGACAAGGTGTATCAACCTGTACATCATCTTAATGTGATGGAGCTTCCTTGCTCATCGACTTACCATATCCCAGATGATGTCTATCTGCTGGAGCAACTGACGAATACGAAATTCCTCAATAATCGAATCCCACCTCTGGTTGTTACAGAGAATCACAATGGTATCCAATGTAAATCCAAACAACTCACTGAAGAGCTTTCGCAACCAGACTGCCTCGCACGAGGTTATGCTAGTAGCAATATACTCTGCTTCGGCGGTGCTCAAAGCCAATGAATTTTGTTTCCTGCTCATCCAGGATATCGAAGCAGATCCCAAGGAGAAACAACACCCGGAAGTGCTCTTACGGTCCTCCACATTGCTTTCCCAGTCAGCATCTGTGTATCCAAATAGTCTCACATCTCTGGCAATGTATCTTAACCCATAAGTGATAGTGCCATGAAGACATCTCAGCATATTCTTGGCATCGATCCAATGTATGTGGTGGGGTTCAACCATATGCTGACTCAACGTGTTGACTCCAAAGCATATATCTGGACGGGAGTTCACTAAGAACATTAATGCTCCGACGAGTTGCCGATACTCTGTAGCATTTCATAAAACAGGTCCAGCAGCACTACCGCTTAACTTCTTGAAGTCAAGCTCCATCGGGGTAGTTACAGGCTTGCAGTCCACCATTCCGAATCTTTCCAATATCTTCACCACATATTTTCCTTGAGATAGGAAATTTCTCCTGGCTTTTGCCACACTTCAAGTCCTAGGAAGTAGTGCATCAGTCCTAGGTCCTTCATTTCAAATTCAGAAGCCAGCTCCCTCTTACATTTCTGAATGAGAGGGTCTGCACTTGTTAGAAAGAGGTCATCCACATATAACACCAGTATGAGAGGCTTTTCATCTTCAACCTTAAAGTAAAGGTTAGGATCAGCTTCACTCCTAGTGAATCCCAGCTTCATCAAGTAGCTATCAATCCTCTCATACCATGCTCGGGGTGCTTGCTTCAGCCCATAGAGAGCCTTCTTCAACCTGCATACATGAGATTTTCAATCATAAATCTCAAATCCTTTAGGTTGCTCCAAATAGACTTCTTCTTTGATAGAACCATGCAAGAACGCGGTCTTAACATCCATCTTATGTAGGTTCCATCCTTGTGAAGCGGCAAGGGCTATGATTGAGCAGATGGTCGTATATCTGGCAACAGGTGCAAATATCTCATCATAGTCTATACCTTCCTTTTGGGAGAAATCTCGAGAAACAAAACGAGCCTTATACTTTTCCGTGCTTCCATCTGCTGCATGCTTTATCTTGTAAAGCCATTTGGAAGTAACAACAGTCTTGTCCTGGGGTCTGGTAACTACTTCCCAAACATCATTCTTTATGATAGACTCATATTCTTCGGTCATAGCATCCTTCCATACTTGACGCTTGACGACATTTGAGAATGACGAAGGCTCATTTTGTATGATCGTGATCATGATGGTCAGGTATCCTTGATACCTATTAAGTTTCTTACATTGATGGAAGGTTCCTCAGGGTGCAACATGTCCTTCAGCATCATCAAGTATCCCCCTAAGCCATGAAGGCCTCTTCCTAGAAGAGGAAGGCTCAAATGGATGAGGATCAATCAGATCCATGGGTTCTTCTACATCAGGCATTGATTCATCATCCTTTTCTTTCGGTTCATCATGACTAATCACCAGGGAAAATTTTAGGGGCTAATATTCGCCCATGGGTTAATTTTCTATACTTTATCCAAAAAAAAGATTCGCTAATTTCCATTTTTCTGTAAGAATGATTCACCCAAATTTTATAGAATGAAATTATTTTACCCTAAAAATCGCCAAAAAATTATATATAGACTATATAAAAATATTATAAATTTGAATATTTTTACCAAAATATCTCCAAACATTTTATATATTTCATATTATAAACTAGTGGGATTCGCCAAGGTTCCTAAACTTTAAGATAAATTTTCATCCTTAAAATTTTCCCTGCTAATCACGACTTCCCTTTGACCGGTGGTGAACATTTCTTCAGGAGTTTAGGAACCCAATGCTTGATGAGGGCATCGATTTTGTACATATACAGTGGTGATTGTAGTTTCAGCCCATAAAAAACTTTGGAAGTCTTTGATCATGTAGCATGGCCCGACAGCTTCCATCATCGTGTGGTTCTTCCTTCCCACCACACCATTTTGCTCAAGAGTATGTGGTGTAGTAGTCTCCCTCTTAATGCCAACATCAGGTATGCCTGAGTAAACCAATTGTAATATATCAAAGGTCTTGCTTTGGCTTGAGGGGAATGGTTCCCTTTTGAGCTTTCCTTTGGCACATCCCGGACATACACCTTCTTTCTCTAATTGGAATTCAGGCATCCATGTTACCATCTGTCTTACATCGGGTAGAGCTTTGTAATGAAGGTGGGCAAACCTCCGATGCCAAAGTTCGGACTAAAGAGTTGTGTCACAAGACATGACACCTAACGGAATTCCATCGACTTGATATAATGAATCAACACTAAACCCAAGAGTAAAGGCATCTTTAACATTATTTTTCCATATACATACCTTGCCATTGCTGAAGGTTACCTTGTAGCCTTTGTCTTCCATTGCCAAGATGGACACTAGGTTCCTTTTGAGGTCAGGGGCATTTAATACATCCTAGAATTTCTAGCCTTATTGAATGCTTGTCCTCTTCCTTGATTCCCAGCTCTCCTCTTACCTTTGTTGTTGAATTTGTCATTCCTTTGATTGCCATCAGAGGGATTTCGAGTTGCACCACCGCATACTGTACCATGCTTCTCTAATCATGATTATCATCATGCTGCCCATGTCCATGATTTTATCCATCATAATGCTACTCAAACTAGTGTGCATCATCATCATGTTATCCTATATGTCCATGATCTCATGTTGCCCTTTATGTCCATGATCTCATTCATCATGATGCTCATGATCTCATACATAGTGACTTGCTTTATCGCAAATGTAACATTGTCATTTTCTTCTAGCGTTAGGTCCAGCCTTTCCTTTTGATTTAGTCCCGGAATTATTTCTTTTCTTTGCAGGAGAAGAAAAGGCAGCAGGAGGACCTTTAGGCATGGGCATTTCTTGCACTTCTTCCCTTGTTTCTTCTTGAATGCATCTAGCCATTAATTCCTCGAAACCAGGAATTACATTATAGTTCAAAAGAGTAGTCCTGAACACATACCATTCAAATGGTAATCCTCCAAGAGTTGTAAGTGCCATTTCTCTATCAGTAATAGTTTCCCCAATATATAGGAGATCGTTCTTGATCTCGGTGATTCTTAAAAAGTATGCTTGCATACTTTCATCTTTACCCTTCTTGATTTCCCTCAACTTATTTCTAAGAAACAAAACTTGATTTGCATCATTAACTTTAAATAAACTCACCAGTCTGTCGTAGATTTCCTTGGAGGTGTCTAGATCAGAGATGTAGGCCACCAAGCGCTTGTCGATAGAGTCCCGGATGATCTTCTTTGTTTTGACTTCTCCATTTTTCCATTTGTCCTAGGCAGTAGCAGATGCATTTGATGAAGGCTCAACAATATTGCCTCTTACATGGTCCAGCATTCCTTGATCTTCAAGGGTTAGATCGATAGACATCTTCCATCCGTGATAGTCAGCTTTCTCACGGAGCTTGTCTTCGGCAGGAAAGAGAGTTGAGGACCCCGTAGTTCTTTTAGGATAGCCTTGCCAATCTTCTCTTCAATGATTGCTCTTGCTCTTGCTGAGGCTTTGTCTTCACCGCAACTCTAATACCATGTTAAGTTATGGTATGTTCTATGCTTATAACAATTTACTTCTTTTTCTTATTATATTCCACCGATTAGCAATCACATGTACATAAAGTAAAGTGCAGATAGAACATTAAACGATCGACAGAAAACAAGCCAAGACAAGAGACACAAGATGTGGCAGCTAACCAGGGACAAACCCCACAATGTTTGGGGAAACCCTTTGATCAAATCTTCTTTTATCTTCAATAATTCAGCAGAGAGAAATAGTACAATAAATCTGATTCATATTAGCAGTAGCAAACCCTAGATCAGTAGCATCAACATTAGCGGCTTCATTATCAAACTAGGGCAGACCATATCTCACAAACCGACAGTCGGATTGACTTCATTCCACCACCAAAAGTTTCAGCTTCCAGAGGAGGTTCAGATGAACCTACAGCACAGTTCAGATGAGGATATCTTCTAGGCCACGCAATTCAATCTTTACTTCTGCAGTTGCAGCTTCAGTTTCAACAATTTCTGGCTTCAAACTAGGGCAGTCGATATCTTGCAAACTGTTCGTCGGATTGACTTCATTCCACCACCAAAAGTTGCGGCTTTAAAAGGAGGTTTAGATGAACCTACAGCATAGTTCCAAATATGAGATATTCTAGGCCACGCAAGTCAATCTTTACTTCTACAGTTGCAGCTTCAGTTTCAGCAGTTTCCGACTTCAAACTAGGGCAGTCGATATCTTGCAAACCGTTCGTCGGATTGACTTCATTCCACCACCAAATGTTGCGGCTTTCAAAGGAGGTTTAGATGAACCTACAGCACAGTTCCAAAGAGGAGATCTTCTAGTTCACACAAGTCAATCTTTACTTTTGCAGTTGCAGCTTCAAATTCAACAGCTTCCGGCTTCACATGTGTGAGAGAGAGAGACCCATTTCAGTGTAGTAGAGAAGAGACTCATATCTGCGCAGTAGAGAGAGATGTGATGAGATGAGTGAGTCCAAATGAGGAAAAGTCCTCTTATATTTATACACAACGTTGGTGGGTGAATAGATGCGACTGTTGGGCTTCTGAGCCTACATGAGTTGTAGGTCGGCTTGATAATAATTCCATAATCAAAATAAATTCATATCTCCATGAATACTTATCGGAAATGGATGATCTTTATATCAATCCTACACCTCTCGACGAGAGGAATCTAATAAAAATATTATTAGCCATGAATAAGATGATCCACATGAAGTTTTGCCCTTGTAGCCCAAACTAATTTAATGTTGTTTTAAAATGACTTTCACCTCAGACTTCAAAAGTAACTGAACTAAGCTAGAGTTTACTTTTTTCAAAGGATTTATTAACTTTTGAAAATGTTAAAAATAGTGCTAACAACATCAATACTTTCTGTGTGTGTATTGAATATTGCATCGTAATGGCATATTAAGTGTATCAAAATATAAAAGTTTCGCATATTATTGACATCATCTATGTTTCAAAATACATAAATTTTGCATCATGTTAGGTTATTTTTTGTTCGTTTAAAAACTTTATAGTAAATGGATGAATAGAGAGGAGGTAGAAAGGATCAACAAGGCCAAGGCTTATGGGCAAGATGATGAATAAGGGGTTTAAGGAATAGTTAGGTCTGTAGCCATCTTCTCGATTGAATTCATCGTGGTGCTTTTAGATTTCAATGGCTAAAAGGATAATGCAAGAGGTGTAACGGGGAGCTAAGGCCAAGATTTTAGTTTGATTGTAAAAAGTTAAATGATTAAAGCTAAAATAAATGTTCAAAGATTTAGTGATGCAATTGTGGTTGGTGTCATCTATATGTTCTTGACACAATCTTTACAAGATGGCCCAATTTGACGAATAGTAAATAAACAAAAATATTAATAAATTTAAATTCAAGTTGCAAATAATGTTATACTATATACTTAAAAGTTACAAAACATTATTCTCAAAACATATAAAGCATATATAAATCTTACTAATTATAAATATTACCAAAAATAATTACATGTAACCTTTAATGACCTACTAGATACTAGAGGTGTTGCATATCCTCCTACAATATGAAAACTTTACCCATTATTAATTTTCATAAATATTAATATTTAATAGATAGTTTAAAAAATATATAACATATTATATTTAATTACCCATTATTAATTTTCATAAATATTAATATTTAATAAATAGTTTAAAAATATATATAACATATTATATTTAATTACGAATTACTAACCGTAAATTTAATTTTCATAAATTTTCATATTTAATATGAAGTTTGAAAAAATATATATTATATTATATTTGTAATAAAAATCACCAACTTTTAGAACAATTACCAAAAAAACAAACCAACTTATAAAACAATTACAAGGAAAGAAAATTAAATTGGATTTATAAAATAGTACAAGAATAAGTATCACCAACTTCTAAAACAATTTCCCATAAAACAAATTAAATTGAATTTATAAAATAGTACAAGAATTAGTATGGCTCACTATTTGGATGGATGTAATCACATATATTCGATAATCTAAGAACATTGCACGAGGTTGGCAGATGCAATCACATTTTTGAGAACTTAATGAAAGAGGCCCTGCATTAGAAGTTGGACCATGAGATGTAGCCCTGAAGAGGGGTCAACTCTTTGATCGTGTTTTGTGTTGTGTTTCAAATATGCTTATTTTGTCTTTGCTCCGCTGTAAATTATGGTTAAATTCACTTTTTTAATGTGTTTAGCAAATTGATCCTCTACCCAAAACACATAATTTTCACTTGCAAATTGTTAAAAATCTTCAACTTCACATATTCAGATCAAGGATAATGGAAGAGGTGTAACAAAGAGCTAAGGCCAAGATTTTAGTTTGTTTGTAAAAAAATAAATCATTAGAGCTAAAATAAATGTTCAACAAAGAAATATTTAGTGATGCAGTTGTGCTTGGTGTCATCTATATGTTCCTTGACACAATCTTTAAAGGATTGCGCAATTTAATCAATGTAAAATTTTCTCCAAAAGGAAAAACATTGTAATATATATTTATTGTAAATATACAAAAATATTAATATATTCAAATTCATTCTTAAGGGTATTTTTAATGTAGTTTTGTTCGATATTTCATTCTTTGGTGTATTTTAATGTATTTTCACTATATTATCATGCTACTATTGAGTACATTGTTAGAGCACAAAACAAGAAATTGAGTTTATCTCTTATGAATGCTGGAAAAATGAAGACAATTGTGAATGTTAGTTAGAATTTTGCATTGTTAATGTTCAAGCACAAAGATGTTGAAGAACCTAAAGCATTTCAAGGATATGAATCAACTTTGAAATATGATATTGTTGAGGTTTCTAATTCATGTGATAAGATGTTTCAAGATTCTAACAAGTTGCCTCCTAAAAGGGGTAAACAAAATGAAGTGCAATTGGAGCATGTTGCTTCATTGTTGAACATTGGTATGAACATGAAGCCAATGTTAAAGCATGCATAGGTCAAAACGCAAATGCAAAGGCTATTTGACAAAGAGGACATTTGTCCCAAAACATCTTCCTTTCGGTTTCATAATTTTTTGGCTTTGAAGAAGGACGGTGCATGGCGATGGCAATCACATTTGGTAAAAAGTCAAGCCAAGTGCAAGGCTAGACATGTTAAACATCGTCATGATGACAATGTTCAAGGTGAAAGGAACTTAAAATTGTTTAAGTTTCCATTGATTGAAGACCGAGGAGGGAATGTTCAGATTCCTTCAAGGGAAGTTTTTTGTTCTGCATATCTTGGAAAATTGTAGAAACATGTCATCTTTGACAACAAGATAAGGACTCCAATATTAGGGAGAGTGATGTACTTTCATGAAAAGCTCAAAGTGACAAATGAAAGCAAAGCTAATTAGATTGAGGTTGGAAGGGTGATGGAACTGTACCCTCATTTAATTGTTGACTGAAAATGAGCTTTTAGAGGTCCAGGAGCTTCCAATGGGGAGGAGTTATCTAGGGGATCAATTTAGTGCTCAAAAATCAAGTGTACAGTAGAGCTCAAAACCTGAAAGACTAAATATATTTCAATGATTTGAATCCAATGCAACTCGTTTCACTCAAAACCGATATCATATGCTCCTGATATCATGTTCAGGTCGATTTGCTAAACAACTAAAATTTTAAAAGGTGAAGTTGCAATTACACCCAATAAGAAATTTGTATGTTGACTAGGCATTTGACTGTATTTATGAGGACCTATGGATGGATGAAACCTGTCTTGTTCTTATTGGCTCGTGTATGGTGGTTTTTTATTGGTTCATTGGTTGTTGTGATGGACTAATGAGGGAGAGAAATGTGGGCCAATCAGTGGCTACCACATGTCCTCCTCTTATTTAGAAAAATTTGGTTTATAGCCAGATTGGGCCACCATGGGATTCAAACAACAAAGCTTCGAAGTGGTAGCACAGTGCTCCACCATCACGCCACAAGTGTTGCTTAATAAATATGGTGGATGGGTGGTATTTAAACTTTGATGGTAGCACATATGGGGGAGGGGGCAAGGCTAATTCTTAGCCCCTAGCCACCCAAACGCCCACTGGACCGCAGGCGGAGGGGTCAAGGGGCTAGCATTAACTTGACCCATGACCACAATACCCCACAAACAACGGAGTCAAAGCCCAACGCAAAGAACCGTGGTGATAAAGTTTAAAGGGCTAGCCTCGGGGTCACATGGCACCCCATAACATTGGGCGTGCGGAAAAGAGGAGGGAGCCAACCCCCAAGGCACATGACAACCATAGGACCATAGGCACAAAGGAGATAAGGGGGCTAGCTCCAGGCCACTGAGACCCAATGTGACTAGGAGTGCAACCTTATCAGAGGTGCTTAAAATGTTGGCGGAGTTAGGCCTTGGAATCTCGACCCCCAATGTGGTCGTATGCGCCAACGTGACCAAGTTTTTTGGAGTTGGGGGCTTAATGTGCAGATTAACGGTCCGATAATTTCGTTCATTTTGTAGGATTGTAGGACAGTTTTGTGCACCGTTCCCGGGTTTGGGGCGTTCAAGATAGATTTGGATCGAATTATAGGATGACTAGCCATATAATTTGGGAAAAACTTGTAACTGGCATAACTTACTCATTTTTTGGCGAAATGAGGTGCAGAAAGAACCCAGATGGGGATTTTTGATAGTGCTAAATCCATTGAATACATAATTTTTGTTGTTTGAATAATGCAAAATCATGTAAACACACTTATGATCACTTAATGAAAGAGGCCCTGCATTAGAAGCTGGACCAGGAGTTCTAGCCCAGGAAAGGGGTGAACTCTTTTATCATGTTTTGGGTTGTGTTTCATATATGCTTATTTTGTCTCTATTTGCCTGTAAATTTTCTTTAAATTCACTTGTTTATGTGTTTAGTAAATTGATCCTCTACCCAAAACACATAATTTTCACTTGCAAATTGTTAAAAATCTTCAAGTTTACATATTCACATCAAGGATAATGCAAGAGGTGTTACAAAGAGCTATGCCCAAGATTTTATTTTGTTTGTAAAAAATTAAATGATTAGAGCTAAAATAAATGTTTAGAAATGAAAGATTTTGTGATGCAGTTGTGGTTGGTGTCATCTATATATATTCCATGACACAATCTTTAAAGGTTTGCCCAATTTAACCAATGTAAACATTTCCACAGAAGGAGAAACATTGTAATATACATTTATTTTAAATATACAAAAATATTAATATATTCAAATTCATTCTTAATGTATTTTTGTTCTATATTTCATTCTTGGGGGTATTTTTAATGTATTTTCACTATATTATGATGCTACTAATGATTATGTAAGGATATTTTAGTTCTCTATTAGAAAAGAACATGAAGTTTGTATCACATTTCATTATGACTTGAGGTATACTTTTCAAAATAACATATGGGTTAGGATTCACATCAATATTTCCACTACCTTTTTTATCTTTCCCATATTGTTTCAATGTGCCTTAGGTCTCACCCTATCAAGTTGCAACATTAACCATGACTTTTTGCAAGTTGTGATTTGTGTGATAAAACCTACCCTTCATGGGTGCCCTAGATTAGCACTTGATTTCTGCCTCGGTGCACATGCTATGTTCATTTGTAGGTCTATAGATCCTCTTTAGAGCCCACCATGACATCATAATTGAGCCTCATGCCTCTCTTTGTCTTTTATTTCTAGCCATATATAACCCTTACAGGGGAATCACCACTCTTTTAATTTTTAATTTTTGGTCACATATGCCTATGATATTCAATGCCTTGCTATATTTTATCATAACGTTGCTTGACTTCATCAAACTTCCCACCTTTGTAACTATGCTCAATCTCTTTCCTTCACATTAACCTTACCGCCATCTTGCAACCTCTCTCGCCCTTTCAGAGAGATCAACGCGATGAGTAAATTTCCATATATATACAATTTGCCATTTTCTCTTGCTTTTATTAGGTAAATTTTGTTAGCATAGGAAATAAATCCATACAATGATACCACTTGTCTATCTGGAATTAGCTTTATTTTGGTCTTCTTTTCACGCTCATTAAACAATGAAAATCTCGAGCTTCTTTTGCACTCTTTTCATGCTCATTAAATCACTTTAAGATGTCAAATTCTTTCCATTCTTTCCTACTTGTTAGCCAAGAGTAAAGTTGGTGAGCAAGCTCTTCCCTATTCTCATGTTCGTTAAACCACAAGAAAGACATGAGTGTACTTTTATCTCTTTTTTTACCTCACTATAAAAATCATGAAAAGGACACTGATTTGAGTATTCTTTTAACTATTTTTCAATCTCCTCAAGGCTAAATTAAAAATACATTATCAATCTCACTTGTATTCTCTTTCACACACATTAAACTCTGAAGGGGATCATTTATAAAAAAGGGAAAAGGGTGGAAGAGCCTATTTCTCTCCATTTTATCATGGTCGATGTGACTCCCTTGAACATGGCACTTGTTTGAGTCATACTCTTGCATTTTGTCTTTTCCTGGCTTTAGAACCACATCATTAGCATAGTCACTCTATTATTGAGTCAATATATCACCCTATTGGTTACCCTTCTAGTCACTAGGCCATAGTGATGCCTCTTATGTCAACACTATGTTTGTATGGTATTCTTTAGTCAAAGTTGTCAAGTAAACACTTGTGTCATGTTGTTATATGTTCAAGGGAAGTCCTAGTTAGAGTCAGTCATTTGAAATATTGTCCTATGTTTTGTTTCATTCATCGCTATATCATTCGTGTATCATTTCTTCATTTTCTACCATAAGTGACCTCATCCTGGTGTTAGTTTCATGTTGAATGATGGGGGGTACATCAAGGGCCTCCTTTGATGGATCTCTTCCCATCATTGCCAACACCTTATTTAGGGTTTATATATAGAAACAATCTAGCACCTTGGAGCTTTTCATCCTCAGTGGAAGGCTTCATCACTATTGATAGTGGGTTTCCCTTACTAGCTCATGTTAATTAATTTTATAAGTGCTCAAGATTAGTTCATTTGAATTCACACTCGATAGATTGCGTTAGATAAATTGGGAACCATTTTCAGTAGTGGTGGTCTTCCTCATGTATGTTAAAGGGATCCTTACCATTTGGTAATTAGATAGTCTCCCCACATGCTCGACATCATCTCATTCATTTGCATGTAGTGATTCATACAATTGGGATGAGTCGAAGACCTTGGGGCATGGGGCTATCTCACTCAGGAACATTGCCTCCCCCAAGCTATGTTGGAGAATGTATTATATACTTTGAGGGTCTGTTGATGCCCCGAAAATTGTTGTATCAACATTGGGGGATAACCACCCGGTCCGGACCTTAATACAGCTCCTTTTCCGTTTGGAATGGTGGCTCCGACTGGGGATAATGGGACCAGTTTCCCAGTAATAAATAAAAGGGGTGGATGAATGATTGATTGTCTATTCTAATGATAGGCGAATAACTTAATCTATCTGCAAAATAAAAGAACTACTACTAATCCTGGGAACTATTGTACTTTGAAGTGTAGCGCTTGATGATCTATGTTTATTGACAGGCATATAGATGACTCCATCTAATAGACATGGACATTTATTCATTCAAGGATTACTTTGCTTAAATAGTTAAACAAAGTGATTAATGCAAAATCGCTACACTTATCATTTATATCATCGATACATATATGATCAAAAGAAAAGCATTACCATAAACATCCAATAGTGGAGGGAATAAAGAAATGCTGTTAAAACACATAAATATATTCAATAATGGCAAAGGCGATCAAATGACAATTCATATAAAAAGAATGAATTCAGACATAAATAATAGTACCATATGAGCTGCTAGTCACTCCCAATATCAATCGCTATTTGAGATTCTTCTTCCAACGCAGAAATACTTTCAAACAAAGATAGTAGTGCACATTTGCATAAGAGCTTCCTTGCCAAAATTAGAATAATTGGTCCAGTTTTATAAAAGAATATGCCTGAAGTACAGTAGTGCAACTTCAAGCTTTAAGTCATGTACAAAACTTTACGATCCTTTCCAAAACAATGAAAGGGTCTATAAATACTGAATTAAACTAACTATCTATGAAACGGAAATCATACTTAATTGGTATCAATTGATCTCGAATATCTCCTTCATAGCAATCTGGCAGTCGGTGGCATGAATCATCATGTAGGTTGTTTGCCTTTAAACCTGAGCTAACATATCGCAAGCATTGGCTCCACTTCGGGCGGTCTGTTGAGGCGAGAGTTGAGCTGGGCGGCATAGGGGGCATCCTGAATATCGGTAAAAATATACCCGATTGCATTTGTAAGGCATTTGAGGGCGGCTCTTTGGCTGTGCGGTTTTACTAAGAAGAACCAATAGGCGTCCCATGTTAAACTGTTAATTCCAGCGATTAATCTCCCATTTTTCTCTAGATCTGGATAACATGACTGCTCCAATGTTTTTTCCGCTGTCAATTTACCTGGAGTGCATTGGGAAATCATGTTAGACAAGTAGAGAGTATTATTAACCAATTCAACCAAATTACTTGTGGTTGATTTGCATCTTGAAATTGCCCTCTCTGCTTTCATTAACTGGGACTGCCATTCTGTAAATAATATTTCCTTATGTGATTCTAAAATCTTTGGTAAATTTGCCGCCTGTCCCTGATCGGTATCTTTCCACTCAAGAAACTCAGTTAATGTTTCATCAGCTTGATCCAAGTCTGTTCTAGCTTTTTCTGATTGTTTACTTATTGATGTCGTCAAATCACATAATGGTTCCACCTGGGCGATTTGTTGGCATAAAAGCTTGATCTGTGTTATTAATGCCTTATTTATCTGTAATGCTTCTGATTTGAATTCGGCTATCTGTGGAAGATTCTTTGTCTTCTCTAGCTGGGCTGATAGTTGAGCAATCTGCTCATCTTTTGACTTCAGCATTTGTTCATTCGCTGCCCTCAGTTTTGCCAATGCCTCAGACAACTCTTTCTGCTTCTGGACTGCATTGTGATCAATCCTCTGTTTCTCTTCCTGCAATTGTTGAGTTAATTGATTATTTATTTGCTGTTGTGTTAACAATTGCCATTCTGCCTGCTCCGCCTTCTACTGTGCTTCTGTTAGTTGTGCTTGCAATAAAAAGATCTCCTGGTCTTTTGTTTTTAATAAAAGACTCACCTCTGATGCCTTGTCTATTGTTGTTGCCGAATAGGCTCCATAATATTGTGATAGTTTTGTTAGGTCATCAGAGGGGTCAAATTCCTCCTTCCAAACCACATTGCCCGTGACCGTCTGTTCTGGGAATAGGTAAGGTTGATCAGTCCTTCTCCTCTTCCTTTGTCGTTTTACCACAACTTTGTGTCTTGGGCTATAGAAGACATCTAAGGGAGGAATTTCTTCTATCTGCAAAATAATTTGATCGAAGGGATCTTTTGGGATTATTTCTACTTCTTTTGAACTGGGTAGGCCGCTGGTTCCACTTGGAACCTGTTTTGAAGTGGTCTCCTGTGTATCTGCCACTTTTGAAGTTTCGGTGTCCTTTGAGCACTCAAGATTACTGATAATTGAATCGAATTGTTGCCATTCCTGGAGCAATTTGGGATCAATTTGAGTATCTACATTTACCTCTATGCTTCTCTGTTCCTGCTCTTTAGTCTGGGTTTCCTCTTGCACTTTCTCCTGTTCTTTTGTTGTAACCGGAGGTTCCTTAGTATGTCGCTGTTCAGGCTCACTTGATTCTACTGCTGGGGTTGTCGCTAACAGATCTAGAGGCAGAGTTTGCAACCTCTGTTCTCTGAGTCTGTTGAATTCAACTAACCCTTCATCCTTGTATTCCATTATGGCCAACGATCTAACTTGATACATTGATTCAGCTGAGGAGAACAGGTCATCAAACTTATCTTCTTTATGGTCAAACTTTGTCAATTTGGCCTGTTCAAGTGCATTATAGGCGACTTTGTTGGGATCAAATCACCTATTAGGGAGAGTTGCTAGAGTTAATGACTTCATCTTTGTAGCTTCTTTCTCTGCATGTTTGAAATCATGCAAAGTGTAGACACCACATCTCAGAGGAAAAGAGGGCCAGACCTACTTCTTATTTTTCTTCAGAGTTTGTGTAACTCCTTCGGAAATAATCTGATAGGCTATCTCCCTCGCCAGCAGTTTATCAGGTATGTACAAAGGAAGGACATGAGGTTCGGCTTGGCTACCGAAAATTCTTATATAAGTAAATTTTTCCTCTCCCAACCATCTTCCTATTGATGTCAAATCAATCCCTGCTTGGTATGAAATTTTGGGAGCAGGTTTATTAAAAATAGAGTAATGAATGGGTAATATGAAGCCATTGCAGACTTGGTGCAAATGGTGCTTATAGGAAGTTTTCCACAATTTCTGATGGTATATATGAATAGGCGTGGGGTCTTGTGCAGTCCATCTCCAGCCGAGCACGGGAAATTCAGAATTAAAACACAGGGTATCTAGTATATAAGCACTGTAGTAGAATGGGGGAATAAGCCTTTCGGTGACACAGGTTTTAGTTCTAAAATCAAGAACTATTGTTGCTAGCTTATCTGACAATATAGTTGCCCAATCCATTATTTCACTATTACACGCCGCTTCCATCAAGGGAACCATTTATATAGTGAAATTAGCGGAATCGTGCAACCCCCATAATCTACACATCATTATCCCAGCATAACAATACGGAGAACATAGGGAATCAACAAAGTACTTACCGGAAGTTTTATGCTTATGTTTCGCCGGATTTTGCCTCCAATCTCGAATGGGTTCGGATTTAGTTTCGTTCTCACTTCGGAATTTCTCCAAGAATGCCTTGTTGTACTTCTTCTCTGGCTCAGGCAAATGATAGATTTGCCTCAAATCATTAGCCTGAAATGAACGGAAGATTCTCCCATCTCTGGTGCAGAAGGTTCTGTCTGTGATTGGGATTTCCTCAATTTCCAACCTCACTACATCCGTATATGGGAGAATTTGTTCGCGAGCCACTATCCGATGAAGGAAAGAGCCGGCTAAGTCCTTTAAAGTACCATCAGATTTTCGATTGGTATCCGCTGTGGCTTGTACCGCTGTTACCTTTGGTTCTTCGGCCTCGATCAAATTATAGGTACTTTGCCAAGTAGTTCTGCCGAGTCCTGAACATGTAGTATCAGATATCAATCCTTTCTTTTTAGTTCCTGGATCAGTGACGGCTTGTCCTGTGGCTGGTGAAGCGGAAGTGATTGTAGTTTTCTTAGACTTCTTCACCATTCTGCTTGAATCTATTACTTCGGAAGAATTCTGCACAGGAGTGAAAATAAGCGTAACACAGAGAATTGGTAGCGGAAACCAAATACAAGTGAGATATATTGATCAATTCACAATGAAGGATTAACTTAAAGTGGCCGCGGATATAATCTGTGAAAAGATTTTTTAAGCTCACTATTTCATTAAATGGCCGTTAAAACCTGCCAATCCTTTAAATTCCCATCATATTGTTTATCGACCGAATGATTTGTTTAAGCATGCCTTGGATGTTTTGGCGGTTGAGCGCAGGTGAATCACTGTTTGAAAGATAAGGCCTTTAATACGAATTAATCGTAATATCCCTGCCTTAATAATTTTTGAAGTTTGCGCTTTTTGCTTTATCGCAATCAGGCGTCGGGGGAAAACTTAAATCTTTATATTGGCACCTTTTGGAATCCCCAATCGCCAATAGCGATATCACATCACATTGGGAGTATTTAACTGGGGCACTTTAATAAGCATGCATGGTATATCCCCGATCGCCGATAGCGATATCGCATCGCATCGGGGCAAACGGGACTTGATCGCATCGCATCGAAGCGAAAGGAACTTTTGTTATGGGAACTTATTATTGCCGATATCCGATAGGCTATTGCATGTTATCGCGTCGGAGAAAACCAATGGGTCTTTTAAGTTATGCCTCCTTTGTCATTGTGATATGCGATCTTACGATCGCTTTATCGCAATGATAAAAGATTAATCATTTATATTATAAGACCAAATAATTGGTTTGTCAAAAAGGCTTTGGAATGTTTTCATTTTGTTTTCGGACCTTTTTGAATAATACAAAGTTGATACCAATTAAAATAAAAAGGGACCCATTTCATATTATAGTTTTGTGAATAAAAATGATATGAAATGGGGGGTCGTTGTAGAGCACAACAATTGGCGATTCGTTGGAAGAAACAATTATCTCTGAAAAGTACGGAAATACTTAAACCTTTTCAAAATAGAGTTCTCATCAAAGGGGAAAATTCTAATATAACTAGGTATATATGCATTCCAAATAAAATGAAACTATCTTTGCTAATTTCCTCTCTAGTTTAAAATTGGATACATTCTAAGTTTTAAATTGGCCTTTATTGGTTGATAGTGATAAAACAGAAAACCTTTCCAAATCAGCTTTTAGAATTGACTCCTTTGTCATAGGTAGAGCCTCTGCTGCCAGCAAACGTTCATAGTTTTGACATGGATACCTTTTAACCATGTTATTGTCCATTGTCCCACTCATTTCAGAGTATGATTAATAGAATGAATTCAAAACATGCTTTTCATATTTTGCATTTCTTTTCTACTTTTTTGTTATTTTGTAAGATAAAAAGCCATTGTCCTAGCTTGGTGACCAGCTAAGTGACAATGCCATTCATTGGTAGTAATTTAACCGAACAAGTTGGCTCGTGATGAGACCCCTTGTCTTATAATTCTAAGCCATTACCCTGTTTTGGTATGCAGTATTGGTAATGTCGGTTAAACTATTTCCCTATGATCATGGTAAGCAGGCTTGTAATAAGACCTCTTATCTTTTATATCAAATATTTTTAGAATTACACTCTGAGTAATCTTATAGTTTGGTGAGTGGGATGGACAATTTTCTCCTTAAGAGTAAATGGATGACAAGGTAAGAGTTAAAGATGCTAAAGTTGGATTAGTTTCTATTTTGATATTGATAACCTTTTTTGTGACCAATTTGAAAACATAAAATGATTTACAATATTTCTAAACTTTGAGAAGCCTTCACAAAAATTAGAGTGTTGTTTCAGAATGCAATTACTCCTAGTTTTCTAAAAATTATCCCTTTTGATAAAGACTTCTATTATTTTAAAAGTAAATATCAACCCTACTTGTTTTGAGCAACTTTCAAGTAAAGCAAAGGTCAATGGAAGATATCTCACAACTTTATTTTCTAATGATCCTACAAAATACAAAATTATAAAAAAAAAGGAGAAGGGGTTACCTTCTCAATTGAATAATTTCTTTAAGATAAGGCCATTAACAGGGAGAGAATCTCTCAAACTTCATAAATCTTGTAATATAAAGGTCGAATGGCCTATCTTTTCGTAGATTTGAAATGGCCCAAGCCACATCTTCTGGAACTTGGTGTGTTTTCCCTTGTCCGCATGGGCTTTGTCCCATTTCAGAACTAAATCGCCGAATTGAAATTGTTTTGAACCGGATGAGAATGAATCAAAGGATGACTTGATGATTTGCTGATGTTTTGCATGAATAACCTTGGCTTTTTCTCTTTCCTCTTCTAATTTTAAAATTTGGTCATGTCTAAGTTGAATAGAAGAAGAAGGGTTTTCCTCAATAAACTGAACTAGGGCTAGAGAAGGAAGGACAAGATTTGTTGGTAGCACTACTTATTTTCCATACACAAGGTTGAACGGAAAAGAACCTATGGAAGCCTTCTGCGTTATCCTATCAGCCCATAGTGCAAATATTAAGGATTTGTGCCATTTTTTATGATCTTGTTCGATGGTTCGCTTAATAATTTTAATCAGATTTTTATTTGTAGACTCTGCCAAACCATTACCCTGGGGATAGTAATTAGCAGAATATTTTAATTTAAATCCTCTTTTAATAGCGAAATAAAACATAGCATTGCCTGAGAAGTAAGATGCATTATAAAAAAAAAGAGCATTTGGGACACCAAACCTGGTAATGATGAATTGATCTATGAATTCAATAATTGCCTCAGAATTTGTTGTCTTCAAAGGAATTGCTTCAACCCACTTAGTAAAATAATCAGCAGCGGTAAGGATATACTTATGCTGTTTGGAAGAATGTGGAGTAATTTATCCAATGATATCCAATCCCCATTGCTCAAATGGTTGTTCAATGTTGACTGGTTGCAAAGGGAAAGCTGGTTTTCTTTGTCTTCCACTAGAAGTTTGACAATTTCGGCATTTCCTTACATATTCATGAGCATCTCTAAACAAAGTGCGCCAGTAATATCCATCATGAATGATTTTGTGGGCTGTTGTATCAGCTCCAAAATGTCCTCTTGCTGGTCCATCATGTAATTCCTACAAGACCTTTTGTGCTTCAGGTTTTTCTAGGCATCTTAATAAGATTGAATCATAATTTTTCCTAAAAAGCACATCATCAATAATTGTGAAATTTTTTTCTTTTAATCTAATGGCCTTTTGTTTTTGTAAGACAGGTTAGGAGGTGCATATCCATTTTTCAAGTAAAATATTAAGTCAGTATATTGTGATTTAGAATCAGCAATACCTATCTGGTTGATTTCTTCGGTTTGATCTGTATCACCTGATTCTGGAATGTTGGACGCTCCTACCAATAACCAGCAAAAACCTTGGCCTCTAACAATCTTTGCTGGTTTAATTTATAAATCATATTCTTGAAGTGATGTAACCCAATTTTCCCTTTTTTCACCTAGTTCCCTTTGGATTAATAGTTGCCTTACTGCAAGGAAAGGAATTATAACTTTTGTATGGGCTTTAAAAAGAAGGGTCTGTAATGTTTGACAGATTTATATACAACAAAGGCTTGTTTTTATACTTCGGAATAATTCAATTCAGCACCCTGAAGGTTTGAGCTATAGAATGAAATGGGTGCTTCCGAATTGTGATCGTTAATCTATGTGAGTACTGTTGCATAAGACAAATCGGATGCGATAGTATACAATGTGACATGATTAGAAAAATTAGGGGTATTTAAGGTGGGGGCATTCATTATTGATTGTTTGATTAAATCAAACGCTTCCTTTTCTACTGATCCCCACTTAAAAACTGATTTTTTCTTAATCATAGTTTGAAGTGGCAAAATGATTTGAGAAAAGTCTGGAACGAATCTTTTGACAAAATTGATTTGGCCTAAAAATGACTGCATGGATTTTTTATTATGAGGGAAAGGGATTTCAGAGATTTCTTTTATCCTATGGGGATCAATATAAATGCCATCTTTAGAAACAATAAAGCCTAAGAGCTTCCCTTGGTCAAGAGTGAAGAAGGATTTTTTAGGGTTAAGTGAAATACCATACCTTTTGCAGCGTTGAAAGATTTGATTTAAATCATGCAAATGATTGGATTTTTCTTTTGAAAATACAGTAATTTCGTCTAAGTAGACGACTACTGTTTTATTAATCAACCCTTTAAAAGCTATATCCATCGCTCTTTGGAATGTGGCTCCTGCATTAATAAGTCCGAAAGGCATTTTCTGATATGCATATGTTCCCCATTTTGTTCTGAATGTGGTATTGAGTTGGTCATTAGGATGGACCAAGACTTGGTTATATCCTGAAAAACCTTCTAGAAAGGACATTAACTCAGAGCCTGCTACTGATTGGAGTATCTGCTCCATAGTAGGTAATGGGAAATTATCTTTTAGGCTCGCCTTGTTTAAATTTCTGAAATCTATACAAATCCTGATGTCGCCATTTTTCTTTCTGACTGGCACCATATTGGAGACCCATTTTGAGTGCCGAACAGGAAAAATAATCTTAGCTTTCAAGAGTTTATTAAGTTCAGATTTTATTTGACTCTCTAAGTTCAGATGTATTTTTCTCAACTTCTGCTGAATTGGTTTTTGTTCGGGAAGCATTGGAATGGTATGCTGGATGATGGATGTATCATACGTCTTTAAATCATCATATTTCCAAGCAAAAACATGTTTATTTTTTTGTAACAGTCTAATGAATGCTTCCTTCTCTTTCACAGAAAGTCCTAATGCTAAATTAATGTTTTGAGGGGTTTGCTCAGTGCCAAGGTTTATCAATTCAAACCTTAAGGTAGAACTTTCGAGCTTTGTATTGGTCACAGGTTTAAACCTGTCTTTAATATCATAAAGATCTTCAAGCTCCACCACAGGCTTTGGGATTGAATTCTCCTCGGGTTTACCTCTCATTTGAAGGTCATGCTTGTTTTCCTCAATGATTTGATCATCATAAGACTTTTCGGAAGTTAAAAACTATAAAATGTCTTCATCGTGGTTGAATACTCTCCAATTAGTGACATTGTTAGGAATTGATGGCCTAAAAAGTAATTCTACTGAAAATCTATCTGGGCTATAGTCTTCGGAAGGTAGGATCTTGGAAGCAACATTGGCTAGCAGGTTGGCTGCCGAATTTTGAGACCTGGGAATGGAAGAAATATTGAATGCTGAAAAGTGGGAAGTGAGTTCCTGTACTGGGTAGGCTGCTGGTTCCACTTGGAACCTATTTTGAAGTGGTCTCCTATGTATCTGCCGCTTTTGAAGTTTCGGTGTCCTTTGAGCACTCAAGATTACTGATAATTGAATCGAATTGCTGCCATTCCTGGAGAAATTTGGGATCAATTTGAGTATCTACATTTACCTCTATGCTGCTTTGTTCCTACTCTTTAGTCTGGGTTTCCTCTTGCACTTTCTCCTGTTCTTTTGTTGTAACCGGAGGTTCCTTAGTATGTCGCTGTTCAGGCTCGCTTGATTCTATTGCTGGGGTTGTCGCTAACAGATCTAGAGGCAGAGTTTGCAACCTCTATTCTCCGAGTCTGTTGAATTCAACTAACCCTTCATCCTTGTATTCCATTATGGCCAACGATCTAAATTGATACATTGATTCAGCTGAGGAGAACAGGTCATCAAACTTATCTTCTTTATGGTCAAACTTTGTCAATTTGGCCTATTCAAGTGCATTATAGGCGACTTTGTTGGGATCAAATCGCTTATTAGGGAGAGTTGCTAGAGTTAATGACTTCATCTTTGTAGCTTCTTTGTCCGCATGTTTGAAATCATGCAAAGTGTAGACACCACATCTCAGAGGAAAAGAGGGCAAGACCTGCTTCTTATTTTTCTTCAGAGTTTGTGTAACTCCTTCGGAAATAATCTGATAGGCTATCTCCCTTGCCAGCAATTTATCAGGTATGTACAAAGGAAGGACATGAGGTTTGGCTTGGCTGCCGAAAATTCTTATATAAGTAATTTTTTCCTCTCCGAACCATATTCCTATTGATGTCAAATCAATCCCTGCTTGGTAAGAAATTTTGGGAGCAGGTTTATTAAAAATAGAGTAATGAATGGGTAACATGAAGCCATTGCAGACTTGGTATAAATGGTGCTTATAGGAAGTTTTCCACAATTTCTGATGGTATATGTGAATAGGCGTGGGGTATTGTGCAGTCCATCCCCAGCCGAGCACAGGAAATTCATAATTAAAACACAGGGTATCTAGTATATAAGCACTGTAGTAGAATGGGGTAATAAGCCTTTCAGTGACGCGGGTTTTACTTCTAAAATCAAGAACTGTTGTTGCTAGCTTATCTGACAATATAGTTGCCCAATCCATTATTTCACTATTACACGCCGCTTCCATCAAGGGAACCATTTCTATAGTGAAATTAGCGGAATCGTGCAACCCCCATAATCTACACATCATTATCCCAGCATAACAATACGGAGAACATAGGGAATCAACAGAGTACTTACCAGAAGTTTCATGCTTATGTTTCGCCAGATTTTTCCTCCAATCCTGAATGGATTTGGATTCAGTTTCGTTCTCACTTCGGAATTTCTCCAAGAATGCCTTGTTGTACTTCTTCTCTAGCTCAGGCAAATGATACATTTGCCTCAAATCATTAGCCTGAAATGAACCAAAGATTCTCCCATCTCTGGTGCAGAAGGTTCTGTCTGTGATTGGGATTTCCTCAATTGCCCACCTCACTACATCCGTATATGGGAGAATTTGTTCCTGAGCCGCTATCTGATGAAGGAAAGAGTCGGCTAAGTCCTTTAAAGTACCATCAGATTTTCGATTGGTATCCGCTGTGGCTTGTACCGCTGTCACCTTTGGTTCTTCGGCCTCGATCAAATTATAGGTACTTTGCCAAGTAGTTCTGCCGAGTCCTGAACATGTAGTATCAGATATCAATCCTTTATTTTTAGTTCCTGGATCAGCGATGGCTTGTTTTGTGGCTGGTGAAGCGGAAGCGATTGCAGTTTTCTTAAACTCCTTCCCCATTCTGCTTGAATCTATTACTTCAAAAGAATTCTGCACAGGAGTGAAAACAAGTGTAACACAGAGAATTGGTAGCGAAAACCAAATACGAGTGAGATATATTGATCAATGCACGATGAAGGATTAACTTAAAGTGGTCGCGGATACAATCTGTGAAAAGAGTTTTTAAGCTCACTATTTCATTAAATGGCCATTAAAACCTGCCAATCCTTTAAATGCCCATCATATCGTTTATCGTCCGAATGATTTGTTTAAGCGTGCCTTGGATGTTTTGGCGGTTGAGCGCAGGTGAATCACTATTTGAAAGATAAGGCCTTTAATACAAATTAATCGTAATATCCCTGCCTTAATAATTTTTGAAGTTTGCGCTTTTTGCTTTATCGCAATCGGGCATCGGGGGAAAACTTAAATCTTTATATTGGCACCTTTTGGAATCCCCGATCACCGATAGCGATATCGCATCGCATCGGGAGTATTTAACTGGGGCACTTTAATAAGCATGCATGGTATATCCCCGATCGCCGATAGCGATATCGCATCGCATCGGGGTGAACGGGACTTGATCGCATCGCATCGGAGCGAAAGGCACTTTTTTTATGGGAACTTATTATTGCCGATATCCGATAGCCTATTGCATGTTATCGCATCGGAGAAAACCAATGGGTCTTTTATGTTATGCCTCCTTTGTCATTGCGATATGCGATCTTACGATCGCTTTATCGCAATGATAAAAGATTAATCATTTATATTATAAGACCAAATAATTGGTTTGTCAAAAAGGCTTTGGAATGTTTTCATTTTGTTTTCGGACCTTTTTGAATAATACAAAGTTGATACCAATTAAAATAAAAAAGGGACCCATTTCATATTATAGTTTTGTGAATAAAAATGATATGAAATGGGGGGTTGTTGTAGAGCACAACAGGGTCATCATTTGGGCACTTACATTGGTATATTTTTCCCTACTAATATCTACTATGACAACGATCTACATTGTATCATGATCGGTCCTCGATGACATGAGTTTGTAGTATCTTTTGTGGGCGACCATGCTCTATTTTTTTAGTATCGAGAATGGGTATACCTACCTTGGGGATATGTATTATTTGTGTTTGTATATGAATTTTGTAGTATTTTACAGGTTCCACGTCCTTGGCTCCCTCCATCTATCGTACCCATTGAGACTATTGTAATTTATTTCAACCATCAACTTCTCTTCTAATCTCATACATTAGGGGGCATATATTACAACTCAAAATGTCACAATCAAGGTTTATGATAACCCAAAGTGACACCCCATTGGGTTTACTAGTGGTTTTCCTCTTCAACAGCCTAGAACACTTGTAGGGAGAGTTGCAATGCTTTAGTTACACAACAAAAGAGAGTTGAAGCAGATAGGGTTGGCAGAGCAAATGGATAAGGGTAGAAAAGGTCAAAATTGATCAGTTCTAGAAGATAAGGATGAAAACACCATATCAAATAGGGTCAAACAAGTGTCTATATATATTTGATCACTACTCCAAACCCATCTATATAAGCAATACTTTCCACGAAACAAAGGGAGAAAAGTTTATGTAACGTAATGTTGTGAGAATGAGGACCTGATTTCTCCTTGCAAGAAGTTGTAGAATATTGTGTACCTTGACAATTATCTATGGTGAGAGGAGAATATACGACTAGGGACTATAAAGGGAGTGGCTATTGTTAACACCATTGGTATAATGAAGGGATATACTTCCGCACGTGCCCATCCCCCCCTGCGGACCGCGCCCCCCCCCGCCGCCCCTTACCAACATAGTATCAATTGATATTATTTGTGTTTGTATTTGGGTTTTCATAATGTTAATGCTAACTTTAGTTTGCAGGAACATAGAATCAGAGGTTGTTGTTTGTGTGTCAGTCGTAGGTAAGAAGATTCACAGAGCCAAAATCTCAAGGAATTCAATCATTGCAATTGTCGAATAGACACCCTCCACGATAAGGTGCATCTGATTCTCCTTCTTACTTTTGTTTTGCATATTTGTATTGTGTGTTTTCTAGGTTAAGTAGCCACCATCATAAACACCATTTGCCATATGTCTTGGGCAGGCCTATGGGTTAAGAGTATTGAGACATTGTTGAGGAAATTCTATCTAATAGAAGGCTTGTACTTTTAGTCATATTTGTTATCTTAAGTTTAACTCTTACCAGGTATTCAATGAGTTTTGGTTGTTGCTTCATTCATACATTTGGATAATGGTTTATTAACTTTTTTTTCTCCCAACGAAATAGTTGTCTATTTTCCTTACAATTCTTATGATGTACTTTATAAATGTCTCCATTATGACCTAGGGTTTTCTTTTTATCCCCATTTTTTGCAAGTAGGAAGAAATTTTGGGGTTGATGTACTCATGCATAGGTGTGTAGGTGGATTTTTAGGCCCAATATTTTGAACCTCACGTTCATACTTTGTTTTTCTTTTTCATTCACAACATACTTATCATTACTATGTTTAATAGCATACATTTAACAACATATTTTAAGTGAACATAATTTGATTCATGAGAAATTCATATAATTTAACAATAAAAAGTAACAAGAAAAAAAATGTGGTTACGATGGTTTGGTTGCAGTGTTCCTCCGGGACCACCCGACTGAATATACCACTCTTCTAACTAGAAACCTCCTATCTAGCTTCCTAGTGTAGAGAAATTCCATAGGTTCCCTTGCCCTCCTAGCCCATGTCCAAACCATAGTCGTAGTGTGTTCAAGTTCTTAGAGACAACACACTCTCGATGCCCCAATTCCTTCCCCCCACTTTTCCATGCCAAAATGTTTTTCCCATCCCCCACCCACCACCCTAATTAATGGCACCTAATTCTCATTCATGATCCTCTAGCCACTAACATATTACTTCTTGCACCTATGCCATTGCACCACCCGCCCCAAATAATACCTTAGGTGGTTAAGTCATTTAACCAACTTTAATGCAATATAAAAATAATATAACCTTTTAAAGGTGTAGATGGGTTTTTAAGCCCAAGATTATGAAGCTTGTTTAGATACCACATCTGAGATCTCCTTTTATGGGTCTCAATCTTGTAAAAAAAACTTAGTAAAAAAAAACATTTTTGTTTATTTCAGTGGCATACTTAGTTTTTATTTTTCATTCACAACATACTTATGATTATTATGTTTATTAGCATAAATTGAACAAACACATTTTAAGTGAGCACAATTTGATTCATAAGCAATTCATATAATTTAACAAGAAAAAAACTCAGTTACGGTGGCTTGAAGCAGTGTTCCTCCTATCACCACCTATTTGAATATCCCAATGTTGTTATGGTGGCTTGGTTGCAGTGTTGCTCTTGTGACCACCCAACTGAATACGCCACCCTGCCAAGTAGAAATCGCCTATCTAGCTTTCTAGTGCAAAGAAACCTTATACAAAATCCATAAGTTCCATTTCCCTCTTAACCAATGTCCATACCATAATCGTAGTGTATTCTAGTTCTTAGACACAACACCCTCTTGTCCCCCCTTCTCAAAATCCACTTCCCTATTCAAAACTTTGTTTTTCCTTCCATCGACCCTCCTTTCCCCCACTTTTCCATGACAAAATGATATCCCATTTGAAACTTAAAAAAAAAAAAAAAACAAAGTTTTGCACTTATCTCCCATGAAAAAACACAAAGACAATAGCTAACGTTTCATCAAAATCTAACCCGTGGACCCTCCTTTTACATGTGTTATATAGAATAACATATCAAGCTCAAATCCATAATGTTTGGGGAAATTAAAATTACAAAATATGATAAAAGCTCAAAAAAATATCAAGATCCAAAATAAATGGATGTAAAAGCCTCCTCATCCATCTTTAGTTTGTTGTCAATTTGAATTGATAAGATGGCTCTCCAATTGAAAGTTGACTGGCCATTTTTCTAAAAATAGAAAAATTAAATGTGGCAAATTTATGAAGAAAAAAAAGGGATTCAAATATGCATTCAGATCTTCTAAAAAATGATACATGTTGCAAAACTAAAAGGTTTTTGTAAATCAACTCGTTCCCAACAAAAATCTCTTTCGGTTTTTTGAAATTTATCACCACCTTATCGAAAATCATGCCCAAAGTTAATGACTAAAACAAAAAAAACATCAAATATTTAAATCTTGGACGAAGGGTTACAAAGATTCCTTCATATCCACCATCCATGATAGCTATTTTTAAATGAGAGGTTTTCAGAAATTGGTCCATTCCTGCAAAACCCTCTTTTGGTTTTCATGAATTCGTTTCCAACTGTTCCGAAACTCCGCTTGAATGCGATGACTAAAACAAAGAAAATCAGTGTTGTTGTAAGCGATGAAAATGATTTCGTAGTGGACCTGTAGGCGTTGAAAAATGATTTCATAGCACCCTACGAAATGAAAATTATATAACCCTGAGAAATGAAACTTAGTTTGGATTATCTTTAACATTTGGATTGTTCAATAATTTATACAAAATCTTTAAATATCTTTTTATCCATAAAATTATTGACTTGTAGCCCAAACTAATTTAAAGTTGTTTTAAAATGACTTTCAGCTGAGACTTCAAAAGTAACTGAACTAAGCTAGAGTTTACTTTTTTCAAAGGATTTATTAACTTTTTAAAATGTTAAAAATAGCGCTAACAAAATCAATACTTTCTATGTGTGTATTGAATATTGCATCATAATGGCATATTAAGTGTATCAAAATATAAAAGTTTCGCATCTTATTGACATCATCTATGTTTCAAAATACATAAATTTGGCATCATGTTAGGTTATTTTTTGTTCGTTTAAAAACTTGATAGTAAATGGATCAATAGATAGGAGGTAGAAAGGATCAACAAGGCCAAGGCTTATGGGCAAGATGATGAATAAGGGGCTTCAGGACTAGTTAGGTCTATAGCCATCTTCTCGATTGAATTTATCGTGGTGCTTTTAGATTTCAATGGCTAGAAGGATAATGCAAGAGGTGTAAGAGGGAGCTAAGGCCAAGATTTTATTTTGATTGTAAAAATTTAATTGATTAAAGCTAAAATAAATGTTCAAAGATTTAGTGATGCAATTATGGTTAGTGTCATATATATGTTCCTTGACACAATCTTTAAAAGATGGCCCAATTTGACCAATAGTAAATAAACAAAAATATTAATAAATTCAAATTCAAATTGCAAATAATGTTATACTATATACTTAAAAGTTACAAAAAATTGTACTCAAAACATATAAAGCATATATAAATCTTACTAATTATAAATATTACCAAAAATAATTACACGTAAACTTTAATGACCTACTAGAACAATTACATATTATATTTAATTATGAATTACTAACTGTAACTTTGATTTTCAAAAATATTCATATTTAATATCTAGTTTGAAAAAATATATGTTATGTTATATTTGTAATAAAAATCACCAACTTTTAGAACAATTACTAGAAAAACAAACAAACTTCTAAAACATTTCAAGAAAAGCAAATTAAATTGGATTTATAAAATAGTACAAGAATAAGTATCACCAACTTCTAAAACAATTTCCCTTAAAACAAATTAAATTGAATTTATAAAATAGAAGAAGAATTAGTATGGCTCACTATTTGGATGGATGCAATCACATATATTCGATCATCTAAGAACATTGCACCAGGTTGGCAGATGCAATCACATTTTTTAGCACTTAATGAAAGAGGCCCTGCATTAGAAGTTGGACTAGGAGATGTAGCTTAGGAGAGGGGTGAACTCTTTTATCATGTTTTGTGTTGTGTTTCATATATGCTTATTTTGTCTTTGTTTGTCTATAAATTATGGTTAAATTCACTTTTTTTATGTGTTTAGTAAATTGATCCTCTACCCAAAACACATAATTTTCACTCGCAAATTGTTAAAAATCTTGAAGTTCACATGTTCAAATCAAGGATAATGGAAGAGGTGTAACAAAGAGCTAAGGCCAAGATTTTAGTTTGTTTGTAAAAAAATAAATCATTAGGGCTAAAATAAATGTTCAACAATGAAATATTTAGTGATGCAGTTGTGGTTGGTGTCATCTATATGTTCCTTGACACAATCTTTAAAGGATTGCCCAATTGAACCAATGTAAAATTTTCGCCAAAAGGAAAAACATTGTGATATACATTTATTGTAAATATACAAAAATATTAATATATTCAAATTCATTCTTAGGGGTATTTCAATGTATTTTTGTTCGGTATTGCATTCTTTGGGGTATTTTTAATGTATTTTCACTATATTATCATGCTATTAAACCCACTTTTTCCACCACCCTGACATCTCACAGGGATTTTTCCACTCCCCCTTCTCACACTCCCTCTCCCCCCGGGCCTGACCCCCACCCCTACAACCTCCACTCTCGTTCTCGCCCCACCCCCATGTCTGGGTTTGGGACTTTCCCTAGAAGGACCAAACTTCATAAACCAGTCAGAGGGCGCCCTTCTAAGTTAAAATCTGCCATAAAGCTAGCGATGGTGGATGTGGCAAGGGGCCGACAACATACCATTGAGAGGGCGCTTAGAGCATTAGATCGCACTGCCCGAGGTCCCCCATGATTTGGCTCTCCTACAACTGCCGAGGACTAGCCAATCCCAAAAAGAGATTGGCTCTAAAACGATTGTTAAAGGATACCTTCTTTGACATGCTCTTCCTACAAGAAACACTTGATACCGCTGAAGACTCTATATGGACCCTACACTCTATTCTACCGGGTTGGAAATTTCAGGGTTTGGATGCCATAGGTAGGTCTGGCGGTCTCGCAATTGGCATCAACCCTATAATTGTCAAGCATATATTCACCTGGGGTGGCATGGGATTCATTGGCATGGATATCTTCATCGGGAAGTTGGGATTACAGTTAAAAGTAATCAACATCTATGCTCCTAATCAGAACATAATGGAATTCTAGCACAATTTGCTGGGTCATGGTCTTATCACGAATTCCACCATCATAGGGGGGGACCTTAATTTTTCATTGGGTATGGAAGAATCCTGGGGACATCATGCTCAAATTGACCCAATTTCCGATCAGATGAGCACACTACTCGACTCCTGCAATTTAGTTGATGTCCCCATGAATAAGAAGATGCCCACCTGGCACAATAGAAGGATTGGGGAGGCTGCCCTGGGATGCCGATTGGATCGATACTTGACTCACCAAGACCTCATCTGTCACCTCCCCCTTTATCGACAATGGGTGGGTACTGGGGGATATTCTGATCATCTTCCCATTTTTCTACAAGTTACTGGACCATCAAAAAAGCTGCACTCTCCTTTCAAATTTTTTGCTAGACATCTTAATGAGCCTGAATACATCAATATGGTGACTGAATTCTGGAGAGCACAACCCCCCTTGAGGGAGCAGAGGTTGGCTACGAATTTCATTTCTTGGCTCAATAAACTCAGGTCAATGACAAAGGATTGGTCTAAAAGAAAGAAGCAGAGAGATGACCAGATACTTGCTGATATAGAAATTTAGATTGCACAGGCAACGGATGAACAAGGGCTAGGGTTCCTTATAGAGGAGACTAAAAAGAATCTAGTCATGCTTGAGAACCAAAAAAACAAGATCCTCCTGGAGAAAGAAGAACAATGGAGATTGAAAAGTAGAGCCACCTGGCTCCAAGCGGGGGATGGCAATACCAAATTCTTCCACAACTATGCAAATGGAAGAAAGGCTACTAATACTATTTGGTATATGCCCTGTGAGACTAAGAGTTTGGCCTCTACTCACCCTCAACTCGCCAGATTGGGGATTACACATTTCAAGAGGCAATTCACTGCACCACCAACCATCAACCTCCCGGATGTCATCAATATCGCTGCCCACTTTCTGAGGTTTGTGGATCAAGAGGAAGCAGAGGACTTAAATCAACCGGTCACTATGGAAGAATTGGAAGGAACTCTCAAGTGGTTTAAGAAAGATAAGAGTCCTGGTCTGGATGGCTGGCTAGTGGAGTTCTATCTGGCTTTTCTAGAGCTTCTAGGAGGGGATCTTCTTGTTGTTATAGAAGAAATCAGAATCTTGGGTCACATACAACCCCTCATATACTTCACCTACTTGGCCTTGATTCCTAAGACTGATTCGCCATCCTCCTATAATGACTTCAGGCCTATATCCCTCTGCAACTATCTGTACAAAATCATCTCTAAGATTATCGCCAACCACATCAGGCCTATATTATCCAACCACATTTCCCAGGAACAATTTGCTTTCCTACACCATAGACATATTCAGGATGCCATTGGAACAACCCAGGAAGCTCTACACTCCATCAAGCTCAAGAATCTCAAGGGACTCACGCTCAAAATTGATCTGAAAAAGGCTTTTAACAAGGTGAATTGGCTATACATAAAGATGATTCTTACTCATTTGGGCTTTCCCCCAGCACTCATCATTGGATCATGGGATGCATCTTAACTGTCTCTTTCACCATTCTTATTAATAGCTCAGCTTTGCCCTCCTTCACCATTGATAGAGGGATTAGGTAGGGATGCCCTTTATCGCCCCTACTCTTCTTATTATTCATGGAAGGTCTGAGCAGGTTCATTGCCACAGAAAAAAGGAGGGGAGGACTTCAAGGCCTAAAAATCATGGATCAATTCTATCTAACACATCTACTTTTTGTAGATGACATATTAATCTTCTTGAATGGCAGCGTCCGGGACTCCACCACCTTGAATGAGATTCTGAACCTGTTCTGTAGAGCCACCGGAATGAAAATCAACAGGGAAAAATCCACCATATCGCTATCTGAATGCTCCTTACAAGAATCTCAACTGGCCACTCAATTTTTTCCCTTTCAAGCTACTGATTTGATGGGGGGATTAAAATATTTGGGATTCATATTTAAACCAGATGGGTATAAGATCGTAAGCTGGACCTGGCTCATCACAAAAGTGGAAAATAGAATTAGTTGTTGGTGTCATAATCTCCTATCTAGGGCAGGCAGGCTGGTCCTTATCAAAACAATCCTTGATGCCACCCCGGTCTACTGGATGTCACTTGCTTGGATTCCTAGAGGAATCCTTCACAGAATAAAACAAATCTGTTGTAGATTCCTCTGGAATGGAAATAAGGAGGGTAGACCTTTTGCCTAGGTCAACTGGACTAGAATTTCTACCCCGAAGTAGTGGGGAGGTTGGGGACTTAAACTCCTCCCGGCTTTTGCTCATGCCTTGGCCGCCAAACAGGGTTGGCTCCTCCTTAAACAAAATAACCTATGGGCACAGGTTATCCTTCATAAATACATCTGGCTGGTGACCATCATAGATTGGATCAGAAGCCCATCGTGGAACAAAAAGGGCATTTCGGTGATATGGAGGGCCATCCTGAAATCTATCTCTATCATTAAGGAGGGTTCATTATGGAAGATTAGAAATGGGGCATCTGTCCGAATTGGCATTGATCTTGGATTGGCAGTGGAAACTCCCATATACTTCCTGATGAACTGATCCAACACCTAAACAATAGAGGTATCGAGTATCTGGGTCAGATAGGGGATCAACAAAACACTACTTTCCATACTCAAGCCTGGTTGACTGAACCACACTGGCACATTCCTAATGACTGGAGCAGAATCTGGAAAATCTACCTAAGGGCTCTTACAGAAACACATGTCAGATTGCGCATTGCTGAAGAAGATGAACTAATTTGGGCGCACTCTAAAGAAGGGAAATATACTTCAAAACAGGGTTATAACATAATCATTGCTAATAAGAAACCATAGAATATTAGAAGATGGTGGAATAATTTATGGAAGCTACAAGAACCTCCACACACCAGACTGCTGATGTGCAATATCCTAGAGGATAAGATCCCCATGGGCTCCTTCCTGAAGAGAAGGGCTTTTATGGGGCCGACCCGCTGTGTACTTTGTCTACAGGTAAAGAATCGACCCAGCACCCGTTCCTCTCCTGCCCAACCACCAGGAGCATATGGGCACAAGTACTTCAATCACTGAATATGACTAGAACCTGGCAGGGGGTCGACATTACCTCAGCTTGGGAGTCCTGGTGGTCTACATCAGTCATACCAAAAATGAGAAATCTGCCTCTCCTTGTCTCTTGGTATATCTGGCTCAAAAGAAATAAAAAAAAATTCGAAGATTTTGTGGTCAACTGGAACCTCCTCCCATTACATATTTATGCCGCCTTCGAAGAGCTCCCAAATGTGGATAGTCAAAAGCGACAAAGAACTATCCAATAGGAATGGATCAACAAAGACATCCCGTGGGCCTATTATGACGGAGCAGCCCAAATTCATGGCTGTGGCGGTGGAATATGTCTCTATCTTTCCGTCTCACACTTCTACCAGATCTGTTTGGGTCCGGGACCCGGCACCAACATCCATGCTAGATTAATAACTCTCCACCACCTGCTATACTATGCTATCCTGAAACACTGCCGAAGCATTCAAATTTTTGGAGACTCAAAGATAGTGTCTGATTGGTTTAACAATTCAGCTATTTGCAATGCTTACTCTCTGAGAACTATATTGGAAGAAATTGTTTTTTTCAAAACATTCTTTGATCAGATTTCTGTTTCTCACATCTATAGGGAAAGAAATGAAACTGCTGACAGGCTTTCAAAAGAAGCGATGCATCGTCCTCTAGGAGAATGGATGATAACATAACATTCACCAGAAGGGGTCTATCATTATTTCCACAGACCATACATGGATGAGGAACCACCGAGAGGCAACAACCTCTAATTTCCCAGCATTTTGATTATGAACTATAAGAATAACTACTCTGTACATAATAGAACTGTCTTTATAAGTATATAACCCCTGCGTGGGTATTATTTTGGAACTATATAGCAGACATAGGCAACAGAACAGTACACCCCCTAGGTCTACTTGTATTTATTTTTGGTTTTTGACTGTGGATTTCATTGCCACGTTTACAGCATATGCCTTCGGGCATCAACAACATGTAATTTCTCATTATGAAATTATGAATTATCTTTCTTCGGAAAAAAATAAAAATAAAAAAAATAAATAAATAAAATAAAAAATAAAAAAAATGCTACTAATGATTATGTAAGGAGTTTTTGGTTCTCTATTGGAAAAGAACATGAATTTTGTATCACGTTTCGTTATGACTTGATGTATACTTTTAAAAATAGGATTTGGGTTAAGATTCACATTTATATTGCCACTACATTTTTTTATGTTTCCCATATCATTTCAATGTGCCTTAGGTCTCACGCTATCAGGTTGCAACATTAACCATGCCTTTTTGGATGTCGTAATTTGTGTGGTAAAATCTACCCTTCATGGGTGCCCTAGATTAGCACTCGATTTCTGCCTTGGTGCCCATGCTATGTTCATTTGTAGGTATACGAATCCTCTTTAGATCCCACCATGACATCAAATTTGAGCCTCATGCCTCTCTTTTTCTTTTATTTTTGGCCATCTATTACTCTTACAGGGGGATCCCCACTCTTTTTATTGTTGATTTTTGGTCACCTATTCCTATGGTATTCAATGTCTTGCTAGATTTTATTGTGACATTGCTTGCCTTCATCACACTTCCCACCTTTGTAGCCATGCTCGATCTCTTTCCTTCACATTAACCTTACCTCCATCTTGCAACCTGTCTCACCCTTTCAGAGAGCTCATTGCGATGAGTAGATTTCCATATCCATAGATTCTTAGGTAAATTTTGTTAGCATAGGAACTAAATCCATACAATAATACCACTTTTCTATCTGGAATTAGCTTTATTTTGGACTTCTTTTCACGCTCATTAAACAATGAAAATCCCTAGCTTCTTTTGCACTCTTTTCATGCTCATTAAATCACTTGAAGATGTCAAATTCTTTCCATTCTTTCCTACTTGTTAGTCAAGAGTAAATTTGGTGAGAAAGATCTTCCCTATTCTCATGTTCATTAAACCACAAGAAAGACATGAGTGTACTTTTATCTCTTTTTTGACCTCACTATTAAACTCATGAAAAAGACACCAATTTGAGTATTCTTTTAACTAATTTTCAATCTCATAAAAACTGAATTAAAAAGACACTATCAAGCTCACTTGTATTCTCTTTCATGCGCATTAAACTTTAAAGGGGATCATCTATAAAAAAGGGGAAAAGGGTGGAAGAGCCTATTTCTCTTCGTTTTATCATGGTATTTGTGACTCCCTTGAACATGGCACTTGTTTGGGTCATCCTCTTACATTTTGTCTTTTCCTGGATTTAGAACCACATCATTAGCATAGTCACTCTATTATTCAGTCAATATCTCACCCTATTGGTTACCCTTCTAGTCCCTAGGTTGCGGTGATGCCTCTTATGTCAGCACTATGTTTGTATGGTATTCTTCAGTCCAAGTTGTCAAGTTCACACTTGTGTCATGCTGTTATATGTTCAAGGGAAGTCCTGGTGTCAATATCATGTTGAATGATGGGGGGGTACATCAAGGGCCTCTTTTGATGGATCTCTTCCCATCATTGCCAACACCTTATTTAGGGGGTATATATAGAAACAATCTAGTACCTTCAATCTTTTCATCCTCAGTGGAAGGATTCATCGTTGTTTATAGTGGGTTTCCCTTACTAGCCCATGTTGACCAATTTTTTTAAGTGCTCGACATAAGTTAATTTGAATTCACACTCGATAGATTGTGTTAGATAACTTGGGAACCATTTTCATTAGTGGTGGTATTCCTCATGTCTGTTAAAGGGATCCCTTACCACTTTGTGATTAGATAGTCTCCCAACATGCTCGACATCATCTCATTCATTTGCATGTAGTGATTCATACCACTGGGATGAGTCGAAGACCTTGGGGCATGGGGCTATCTCACTCAAGCACATTGCCTCCCCCAAGCTATGTTGGAGAATCTATTATATACTTTGAGGGCCATCATTTGGGCACCATCATTAGTATTTGTAGCCCTACTAATATCTATTATGGCAATGATATACATTGTATCATGATCAATCTCGATGACATGAGTTTGTAGTATGTTGTGTCAGTGACCATGCTCTATTCTTTTAGTATCGTTTATTGGTATACCTACCTTGGGGATATATATTATATGTATTTGTCTATGAATTTTGTAGTCTTTAACACCTATGAAAGTCCAAGTGATATGAGAGAAACCCAACACAAACCTGCAGTAGAAATTAGCAAGACTCAGAAAGATGTATGCACATGACCCTCAAGCCTGTAAAAAAATCTTAGCAAAAGAAAAACATTTTTGTATATTTCAGTTGCATACTAAGTTTTTATTTTTCATTCACAACATACTTATCATTACTATGTTTAATAGAATACATCTAACAACATATTTGAAATGAACACAATTCGATTCATGAGAAAGTCATTTAGTTTAACAATATAAAGTGACAAGAAAAAAACGTGGATATGGTGGCTTGGTTGCAGTGTTCCTCCTGGGACCACCCGATTGAATATGCCACCTTTCTAACTAGAAACTATCTATCTAGCTTCCTAGTGTAGATAAATTTTATAGGTTCACTTTCCCTCCTAGCCCATCTCCAGACTGTAGTCGTAGTGTGTTCGAGTTCCTAGAGACAACACACTCTTGATGCCCCACTCAATATCAAATTCCCTATCCAAACATCCCTTTTTCCTCCCATCGACCTTCCTTCCCCCCACTTTTCCATGCCAAAATGGTTTCCCATATGAAAACTTCAAAAACCCAAATTTTTTGTCCTTCAGCTCCCTCCTTGCACTTATCTCTCGCGAAGTCCAAAGTTTTTCCTCACCCAACGCCCTAACTAGTGCCACCTAATTCTCATTCACGATCCTCTAGCCACTGCCACCTTAACTCTTGCACCTACCACATTGTACCCCCCACCCCAATTAATATCTTAGGTGGTTAAGTCATTTATCCACCCCTTTAATGCAATAAAAAAATAATATAACCTTTTAAAGGTGTAGGTGGACTTTTAAGCCCAACATTTTGAAGCTTGTCTAGATGCCACATCTGAGATCCCCTTCTATAGGTTTCAAGCTTGTAAAAAAAATCTTAGCAAAAGAAAAGCATTTTTGTATATTTCAGTTGCATACTTAGTTTTACTTTTTAATTCACAACATACTTACCATTACTATGTTTAATAACATACATTTAAAAACATATTTTAAATAAGCACAACCTAATTCATGAGTAATTCATATAATTTGACAATAAAAAATAACAAGAAAAGAATGTTGTTATGGTGGCTCGGTTGCAGTGTTCCTCATGTGACCACGCAATTGAATATGCCATCCTGCTAACTAGAAATCGTCTATCTGGCTTTCTAGTGAAAATAAACCTTATAGAAACTCCATAAGTTCCCTTTCCCTGCTAACCCATTTCCATGCCTTAATCGTAGTGTATTCGAGTTCTTAGAGACAACACTCTCTCGTTCCCCCTTCTCAAAATCCACTTCCCTATTCAAAACTTTGTTTTTCCTTCCATCGCCCCTCCTTTGCCCCACTTTCACATGACAAAAAGATATCCCATTTGAAACTTAAAAAAGCCAAAGTTTTTCACTTGTCTCCCATGAAAAAACACATTGACAATAGTTAAATTTTCATCATTGAGATTTGCAATGTTTGGGGAAATTAAAATTACAAAATATGATAAAATATCAAAAAAATATCAAAATCAAAAATAAATGGATCTAAAAACCTTCTCATCCATCTTTAGTTTTTTTTTTTTAAGTTGTTGATAAGATGACTATCCAACTGAAAGCTAACTAGGATATTTCTAAAAATAGAAAAAATTAAATGTGGCAAGTTTCTGAAAAAAAAGGGATTCAAATATGCATTCAAATCTTCCAAACCATGATACATGTTGCAAAACTAAAAGAGGTTTTTATAAATCAACTCATACCCAACAAAAACGTCTTTTTGTTTTTTGAAATTCATCACCACCTTATCGAAAATCATGCCCAAAGTTAACGACTAAAAAAACCATTAAATATTTAAATCTTGAAAGAAGGGTTGCAAAGATTCCTTCATATCCACCAACCATGATAGCTAGGTTTAAATGAGAGGTTTTTGGAAATTGGTCCATTCCTACAAAAAAAACTTTTTTGGTTTTCAAGAATTTGTTTCCAATTGTTCAGAAACTCCGCTTGAACACGATGGCTAAAACGAAGAAAAATAGTGTTCTTGTAGGCACTGAAAAATGATTTCGTAGCACAATAGTAAAGGATCACCCAATTTGACAAATAGTAAATAAACACAAATATTAATAAATTCAAATTCAAATGGAAAATAATGTTATACTATAACTCAAAAGTTACAATACATTGTACTCAAAACATATAATTAGAAAAGATGGTTTTTAATTTCACAAAAAAATGCATGTAACTTTTAATGACCTACTAGATACAAAAGGTGTTGCATGTCCTCCTACAATATGAAAACTTTACCCATTATTAATTTTCATAAATATTAATATTTAATAGATAGTTTATTCGATAATCTAAGAACATTGCACTAGGTTGGCGGATGAAATCACAACTTTTGCTACAGTACATAGCTCTTAATTCCACATCAAGCCTTTGAAAGAAATAAGTGGACTTGTATTTGCCAAGTAAGAATCCAATCCTTCATGGAATTTGTGACTTTAATGCATACGTTATGACTGTTGACTACTGAAATTCTTGGCAATCTACTCCAATTTCACTGAAGGTTGCAATAAGTTTAGGAACAATTTTAAGTAATATAAGCTTGAAGCCAACAGAAGTAGCACCTTGATTTTTAGACTCTTCTCCAACAATTGTACAATCCTCTGATAGTGATCCAACTCCGGATTGGATACTTATTCTAGACATTGATCTTATTCAGTTCTCGATATTCAATATAGAGTCTCCAGGTCTCATTCTTCTTCTATACCAACACGATAGGGCTCCCATAGTGTGATGAACTTGGTTGAATGTGCCCTTTCTCCAATAGCTCCTGAATATTCTTGTTGATTTCATCGTTCTACAAAATAGAGCATCGATAGATTGCTCCGTTGGGTAGTAACGTGCCCAGGTTAAAATGGATGGAGTGCTTGACCTGATAGTGTATGGGTACCCCTGTGGGTGAGGTGAACATGTCCCTATACTCCTCCACGACCTTGTCCATATGTTGTTGCTGTATGGAGGATCTGTGTCTAGAGGTCGTGGATGTGGCAACAATCTTCTTTTTTCCCTGAGGGCGAATCATAATGAAGAAAAATTTAGCAATAATTAATATAATTTAAAAATAAAAAGTAACAAGAATTAAGCATGGTTATAGTGGCTAAGTTTTGGTGTTCCTTCGGGGAGCACCCGAAGGAATATGCCACCCTAGTTTAGAGAAATTCCATAGGTTCACTTACCCTCCTAGCCCATGTACATATCGTAGTCATAGTGTGTTCGATTTCTTAGAGACAACATCCTCTCGATGCCCCACTCAAAATCCACTTCCCTATCCAAAACCCCCTTTTGCCTTCCATTGACCCTCCTTCCCCCCACTTTTCCACCAAAATGGTGTCCCATATAAAAACTTCAAAAGACCAAAGTTTTCGCCCCCCATCTCCCCCCTTGCTCTTATCTCTCGTGAAGTCCAAAGTATTCCCCCACCCATCGCCCTAATTAGTGCCACCTAATTCTCATTCATGATCCTCTAGCCACTACCACCTTACCTCTTGCACGTACCCCATTGCAACCCCCACCCCAATTAATACCTTAGGTGGTTTAGTCATTCACACACCCCTTTAATGCAATAAAAAAATAATATAACCTTTTAAAGGTGTAGGTGGATTCTTAAGCCCAATATTTTGAATCTCGTTCTGATACCACATATGAGATCCACTTCTATGGGTCTCAAGCTTGTAAAACAAAAAAAACATAGAAAAATAAAACATTTTTATTTATTTCAGTTGCATACTTAGTTTTTATTTTTCATTCACAACATACTTATCATTAATGTGTTTCATATCATAAATTTAAAAAAGACATTTTAAATGAGGACAACTTGATTCATAAGAAATTCATATAATTTAACAATAAAAATAACAAGATTTTTTTTTTGTTACGGTGGCTCAGTTGCAGTGTTCCTTCTAGGACCACCTAATTGAATATGTGACCCTACCAACTAGAAACCGCCTATCTGGCTTCCTAGTGCAGAGAAAAGCCATAGGTTCCCTTGCCCTCCTAGCTCATGCATAGACTAGATTCGTAGTGTCCTCGAATTCTTAGAGACAACACCCTCTCGATGCCCTACTCAAAATCTGCTTCCCTATCCAAAACTCCCTTTTGCCTTCCATCAAACCTCATTTCCCCCACTTTTCCATGACAAAATGATTTCCCATATGAAAAGTTCAAAAAACCAAAGTTTTCATCCCCCAACTCCCTCCTTGCATTGATCTCTCATGAAGTCCAAAGTCTTACCCCACCCACCTCCCCAATTAGTGTCACCTAATTCTCATTCATGACCATCTAGCCACCACCACCTTACCTCTTGCACCTAACCCATTGCACCCACTCCCCCTAATTAATACATTAGGTGGTCAAGTCATTCACCCACTCCTTTAATACAATACAAAAATAATAAAAATAATATAACCTTTTAAGGGTGAAGGTGGATTTTTAGGCCCAATATTTTGAAGCTTGCTCTAATACCACATATGAAATCACCTTCTATGGATCTCAAGCTTGTAAAAAAAACTTAGCAAAAAAAACATTTTTGTTTATTTCAGTTGCATACTTAGTTTTTCTTTTTCATTCACAACATACATATCATTATTATGTTTATTAGCATACATTTAAAAACACATTTTAAATAAGCACACTTTGATTCATGAGTTATTCATATAATTTGATAATAAAAAAAAACAAGAAAAAATGTGGTTATTGTGGTTCGGTTGTAGTGTTCTTCCTAGGAACACCCAACTGAATATGCCACTCTGTCAACTAGAAATTGCCTATTTGGCTTTCTAGTGTAGAGAAAATCTATGGAAACTCCATAAGTTCCCTTTCCCTCTTAACCCATGTCCATACCATAGTCATAGTGTATTCGATTTCATAGGGACAATACCCTCTCGATGCCCCACTCAAAATCCACTTCCCTATTCAAAACTCCCTTTTTCCTTCCATCGACCCTCCTTTCCCCCACTTTTCCATGACAATATGATATCCCATTTGAAACTTCAAAAAACTAAAGTTTTCATCCTCCAGCTCCCTCCTTGCACTTATCCCCTGTGAATTCCAGAGTCTTCCCCCCTCCCCCCCCTTAATTAATGCCACATAATTCTCATTCATGACCCTCTAGCCACCACTAGCTTACCTTGGAGACTGGTGAATAATACATCCACAAAATATATGTACTAGGCAGATCCACCGAAAGGGATCACTTCTTGCTGACTCAACCATAGAGCCTAACCCCAAGAGTGTTGATATAATTGAACCCATAACCTCTTAATAGAAAATGTGCTTTAACGACGAGAACTTGACCAATTGAGCTAACCATTATAGATATTAATCAATTATTAGTTACACTAGAAGGTTACTCATTTAACTAACTACTAATCAAGATTAAGTATATTAATAAGTTTAAAAATTTATCAATATTAAGGTTAATAATAACTTAATCATTAATCAATCATCTAGCATATTAAGAAATAGAATACTATTGTATTCATGCATGGTCTAAGTATGTAGCTAGCATACACATACCTCATGTGTATACTAATAACACTAATAAGGATCTATCGCATCAAGACATCTCACAACAGGTACGCTAACAATTTGGCATAGCATAATATGGTAAGGGAGTGAGAATTACATTCCATCATCATTAGAATTCCTCTATTTGAAATATATTATGAACCCATCACCAGTCATTGGCATCAAATTAATTTGGGCTTTATTCAATGCCCTTTACAATTTTTCCTACACACACTGCAATACACCTGATAATTTATTGGACCCCTTATATTCTCTCACAATTAACTCAAAACATTATTGTCCTCCCCATGCTAACAAGGAATTAATTGTAAACTTCATGTTTTCTCATTAATATCATTAAACAAATACTACATTTCCTTATTTCTTCACAATCCTACACTTATACTTTTGTGCTTATCTACCTCAGCCAATAAACAACAACCCACCAATAACACCATTATTATATTAGTATCTATGTGTTGAATGTACACCCAATATTATGCAAGATAAAAAAAACCCCAAACTACACATTTAAGAGAAATCGAAAACCTTACTTTACTTTAAATGGGACATGTATGACATAAAAATACAAATTAATCTTTACCATATTTATTAGAAGTAATGAAATTAGATATAATACTCAAAGGATGAGAACAACTCAATGTTAAAGTACCACATTGCCCAAAAAAATTGAGGTGACTCAGGAAAATTCAATGAGATTTTGATGTGAATCCATTATAAAGCTAAACATTTGAAAGACTCCAATAAGAATACAATAAATTAGACTAGTTTATTGATATTTGTAAAACCTTATGGGCCTACCACTAGAATCCCAGTAATCCAAATAGCACATAGTCCCAATGTGCTTAAGTTACGATCTTTAAAAACAAATTCCTCCAAATTATTTTCACTAATATGATCTAATTGTAAAGTATAAGAAGATCCTAGATGTTAGACCCGAGGGTTAGTTCAATTTGTCGAGTTCTCATCGCAAAATGCACGTCACTAATGGGAGGTCATAGGGTCAATTCTCCTCGATGCCATCATGGTTAGGCTCTGATAATAAGTTGGAAGGAAGTGATCCCATTGGGTGGATCTATCCAAATATTTCCTTAGAAAAAAATAAGCAATCCTAGATTCCACCTAAATGAACATTAGATATCTTTTTGTTTGAGCATTCATACATTACTACAATATATTTCCTTCTCTTTGTCTTTAGCATTTCCATGTAAGGTATTATTTGAGGAAGGAAAAACAATTTTGAATGAACACGACATAATGGTGGAAAATGTGATTTGCATAAAATTTACATCACTACATCATTGTTAGAGATTTATGGAATAGCAATGTGTAATATATCTAATAGGACGGATCACATATATTACACAATGTTATTCTAGAAATCTCTAACAATATGAATAATTGTGGAAGTCTCCAATCATCACTATACCATTTCCCAACATCCTCTTTTCCAATGCATGCTCTTTTTGACATTGTATTACTTGTAGAATGGGAGTCACACGAAATTATTCTATAATGTCTTGTGGTCATACATTCTTAAGAAACAAATTTTAAAGTCAAGTTTTCATCATTGTTTCTCTGAACACATGTTTTTGTGTGTTTGATTAGAATTGTTATGTTTGGTTGTTACATCTATTAACACTCAAGATTTTTTCTTGGATGTGAAAAAAACTGTTAAGGTAAGCTTTTCAACCAAACTTTTAGGTTAGAGGCTAGCCCCTCCAACCTAGAGAGGGCTCTCTCTTACATCTCAATCACCTAGTGTAACTTCAGTAACTAACTGTTTTCTTGAAATAATGGCTAGATATTTAGTCGAGGGGTGTTGAAAAAGGGTTTGGTTGGTCATGAGAGAGACATTCCATTGGGAAATGGTGTCAACAAGCTATGGTTTGTTGCAATCATGAAGACATTGGCTACATGATCAAATATTGACAAAGGCAAGATAGATGACACACCATAGACATTTCAAGTTATCATTGTGGATCGCAGTAGAAAATAGGAAAAGAATCCACTGCAGTAGGGCATGGAAACTAAACCCTAATGTATCTCTAGAAGGAAGGAGTGCAAGAATTTGAATTAATGAAACATAGCATTAGATTATGAATTCCATGACATTTTCTCTCATTCAAACATTTGAAAATAAACATTCAAATGGAATAATAGGGAAGGGAATAACCATCACACGAATCTTTGTGTTAATAATCATAAATATTCTAATCTTGGAAACTGTAAAATGCATATAGATTTGAAAAAACACACAGACAATAGCTATCATTTTATCAAAATCCAACCCCTGGACCTTCCTTTTACATGTATTATATAGAATAATATATCAAGCTGAGATCCACAATGTTTTGGGAAATTAAAATTAGAAAATATGTTAAAATATCAAGATTAAAAAAAATGGATCTAAAAACCTCATCCATCTTTAGTTTGTTGTTAAGTCGAATTGATGAGTTGGCTCTCCAACTAAAAGATGATTAAGATTTTTTCTAAAAATAGAAAAATTAATTCTCGTGAATTTCTAAAAAATAGGCTTTAGAGATTTATTCATATCTTCTAAACCAAGATGCCTGTTGCAAAACTTAAAGAGGTTTTTGTAAATTAGCTCATTCCCAACAAAAACCTCTTTTTGATCTTGAAAAAAGGGTTGAAAAGGTTTCTTCGTATCCTCCAAACCATGATCGCTGGGTTAAAAATGAGAGGATTTTGTAAAATGGTCCATTCCTGTAAAAAAACCTCTTTTGGTTTTCAAGAATTCATTTCCAACTATGCGGAAATTAATTTAAAGTTGTTTTAAATGACTTTCCCCTAATACTTCAAAAGTAACAAAAACCAAGCAAGAATAGAGTTGTCTTCTTTCAAAGGATTTTTTAACTTTTGGAAATGTAAAAAATAACACTAATAACATCAATATTTTCTACATGTATATTGAATATTGCATCATAATGGCATTATAAGTGTATCAAAATATAAAAATTTCACATATTATTGGCATCATCTATGTTTCAAAATACATAAATTTTGCATCATGTTAAATTATTTTTTGTTTGTTAATAAAATTGATAGTAAATGGATCGATTAAGAGAAAACGGTAGAAAAGATCAACTTAGGCCAAGACTTGTGTTCAAGGTGAGGAATAAGGGGCTTCAAAGAATAGTTAGGTCTATAGCCATCTTCTCTATTGAATTCATCATGGTGCTTTTAGATTTCAATGGCTTGAACGATTGATCCAGGGGATCAATTTAGTGCTAAAATTCAAAATGTTCATAGCTTGAGACCTGAATGGTTGGATATATATCGACAATCTGAATCCAACACAACTTGTTTCACTCAAAACTGATATCGTATGCTATTGATATCGTGTTTTGATCGATTTGCCAAACAACTAAAATTTTAAAAGTTGAAGTTGTCGGTGTTGGGCCACTAGTTTGTCATTATTATTATCACTCTTTAATGCCTATTTCATCCATTTCTACCATTCTTTATCACGTCATTTATCATATAATTCCATTTTATAATTATTTATGCTCTTATGGATAAATATTATTTGTTCTCCTTTATTTTTAATACATTGATGATTATTATGCATGATTTTACCAATGATGGTTTATTAATAAATTTGTTGTAACATCACTCACCATTTTAGCCTCCAATATATTTTCAAGATTGTAGATTTGATCTTCAGCTCATCATTAAATATGCCAACTCAGAAATTCGTTGGAATAAGAAGTGATAGTTTTGCATTAGACGTTTCAGGCAAATGGAGAAGAATATGGAAAATCCGAAACATGGGTTTTGTTTAGATCATACCAAATTAGTTTTTTTTTTAGCAGTTTTCCCAAATTCAGCCTGTATTAAGAGAAACGGAAGGTTCTCTAAAGATGTTTTTCTCAGATTCGTTGTTGCGGCCATTTTCCAAATTATCCCAGTTGCAATACCAAATTCGACTTGTTCCTGTTGAATGTTGATGGAAAGATATTTCAGATATGATCTTGCTGATAAATTTGTTGTGAACAATCCAATTTTGTAATGGGAATCATATTGTAATCATCTCGGTTGTAACTTCTCTTTTCTCTCTATGTATTTAAATCAGAACAAAGATCAAAGAGGGAAGAGATTATTATAGGGATTATTAGAGATAGGATAGGATAGGAGGAAAGGGGATCAATCATTGTTATTTCAAAATATAATTTTAATTTACAGACTTGTGTTGTCAAGAGAACGCGATCATATTGTAATGTCTCTCAAGTTTAATGATTAATATATAATTTGAGGTTGTTGTTCATTCGCCTTATCTGAAGTAGCTCAGTAGTGTTCGCTGACGGCTAAGGGCACGACCTCTGGTGGATTAAGCTGCTGCTCTGTATTATATCTTTTTGATTTTCGCAAGTGTGATGGTTTGATAGTTTTCTTGCTTTAAGTGATTTGATTTCCTTCGTTGTTTATTGTTTTCTTGTATTGACAAAATATCTCTGCTTTATATGATTTACAACACTGTCAATTCCATTTACCTTCATTGCAGATTGAATTACTTTCGAATTGATTTAATCAACTGTAAAGGGTTTAATTATTGCTATTGGATTCTCAGATTGATATCATTTCCATTTTGATTGCTTTGCAGAGATTGAGTATGACTTAGATTAAAGCAGTTAAGAAGAGATGAGTTATCACTACTGTACTCTCAACTGATTCTGTTGTTACTTGCATTACTGTAAGATTTGATTTCGTTAGAGGATTGAGTTTTCTTTAATTTCAATTGGAATTCATTAGATGCATCCATTTACTATTGTATTAAAAGATCTATACTACATTTTAAGAAACATTACTCTCTGGGATTATAGCGTGCACATATTGTGTACACTCTCAAAATAAGAAGACTTGCCCGGGTTGATAATTAATGTGGGATAATTAGGGGTTATAAAAGTCACTAGTTATCGACCAATAGTCGGTACACTGAGTCAGCAGCCTGTATGCTGATTGGGCATTTGACAAGGTAGATGACTATGTTTATGAGGCCCTATGGCTGGATGAAATTTTTCTGGTTCATATTGGCTCGTTTATGGTGGTTTTTTATTGGTTCATTGGTTGTTGTGTTGCACTAATGAGGGATAGTCGCATGGGCCAATCCATGGTTGCCACATCGCCTCCTCGTATTTGGAAAAAAAAAATTATAGACAGGTCAGGCCTCCATGGGATTCAAACAGCAAACCTCCGGAGTGGTAGCATAGTGCTCCACCACCTTGCCACAAATAGTTCCTAATAGCTATGGAAGATGGGTGTTATTTAAAGTTTAATGGTAGCACATATGGGGGAGAGGGTTAGGCTAAGCCCTAGCACCTAGCCACCTCGGCGTCCACGGGATCGTAGGCAGAGGGGCCAAGGGGCTAGGCCTTAGCATGACCCATGGCCACAACACCACACAAACAACACATTCAAATCCAAATGCAAAGAACCATGGTGATAAAGTTTGATGGGCCAGCCCCGAGGCCACATGACACCCCATAACATTGGGCGCGCAAAAACAAGGAGGGGCCCAACCGCAAGGCACATGATAGCCATAGGACCATAGGTGCGGTGGAGACAACGAGGCCAGCCCCAGGTAACCGAGACCTAATGCAACTAGGAGCATGACCTTATCAGAGGGGCTTAAATAGTTGGCAGAGTTAGGCCCTGGAATCTCGACCCCCAATGCGGTTGCATGTGTCAACGTGACAAAGTTTTTCGAAACTGGGGGCTTAATGGGTGGATTAAGGATCCTACAATTTCACTCGTCGGGTGGGATTGTAGGAAAAATTTGTGCGCCTGTTGTTGGCTTTTTAGGGCCTGACCCAGGTTTGGAGTTAATTAGCCAAACAAATCCCTGTACTACTAGCCCTTTTGGCAATAGTCCACAGATTGTGGACTGAGGTCTCACTCGAAGTAGTATGGGGGGGTTCTAGAACTAGGTTTCTGCACCCTTGAGATGTCTAAGGGTTTGATTTGGTCCAACTATTAGTCCCTTTGTGCAGATTACTTCACGCACTTCCCTGTCCCTCGTGCCCTGATATACTCGCCTTCGTGCAGCCCTAACCATGGGTTGGAGGGCTTCCGCGCTGTTGGAGCAACACTCTATACTAAGTCACTAAGTCACATCTGAGATATTAATTATCTTCTTAGACCAGTTAGTTATCTTTGCATAAATGGATGCGTTATGTTATATTTACTTATCCAACACATTCATATGAGTTCACGCAATGAATAAGCAGTAAAATTGCAATTCATGCCCAATAATACATCAAACGGAAAAGGATACACAAAAATATGATAAAAAGTCTCTTTATTAATGTTTCCAATGGTTATAAACTCATCCCGCCCTACGCACTTGGCTGCAGGGGTCCGCACACTCAGCTATTGATTACTAGGCCTCTGCGCAGTCAGCTGCAAAGCCTTCTCCTACTTTATGATCCAAACGCACAACTTACACTTTGACTCAATTATGTTAGCCTCTCTCACAAAACAATAATAAATCCATAAATAAATTAATTAATTAAATATTCCAAGTTAGGAATTTGTGCCTAACTCTTGGGTTGTTCCTCTAAGATAGGAGTTAGTTTAGGTAACTCCTATATTGGTGTGTGTTTGGTGAGAAATTATCTCAACGAAAGGAGAAATTATCTCAACCAAAGGTGTCTAAGATAGCACACACTATCTTGAGAACATTGTCTCTCATCTATTTATTTGTAACACTATATTCAATTATTTTAATGAATGAAAATGAGAGAGAGAATACTTGAGGAAGCAAGAGGCTTCAGCCTTTTTCCGTCAATATTTTGTGTCTGGTTTTTATGTGTGTTTTCTGTAAACTGTTTGAGTTAATTTCTTTTTTCAATATGTGGTATCTGAGCTTTTTTGGTTCTTAGGGCCTATGTGAGTCTATTAGCATGAAGATCTGTGAATCTATCAGCGTGAAGATCCGTGAAGCAATTGTAGCATTGATCATTGAGCGTTGAAAGGGCTTGGCGTTGAGGACGGCTCGTTGTTGAGGAGAGCAGTCAAATCTAGTGGTACACTTGAGCGTTTCGGTCATGAGACACAGTACTATAGAATGACATAGAGATGCATATGTATGGTGGAATATTTTTGCATAGAAATGAATGCAGGGTATTGCAAACTGAATAAAATTTGGTTAGCCATTGAAGATTCTTTCACATGTAGCAGCGGAAGCATATTTGAAGAAGTGTGGCCTCGTCAAGTTAAGGTATGAGGGTATTGTTGTCATTTGCGCATTTTTAAAAGATTTCTACACCTTGTGTCTATTTCCTTGGAAAACTGTCTCCAATTCCTCATGTTCTGCTTCCGCAATTGCTTTCTGTAACAAATTTGATAATCTAGAAAGGTCTCCAATCACAAACAATCGAATATTTTCCAGTTGAAGTTTTCCAGTTCCTCCTTTAAGACAATTTGAAACAATTCCATGAGAAAATTAATCTCTGCCTTTGGTCAAAGCCAATTGTCTGAAAGCAAACACAGTCAGAATTTTGATGCCCAGTCGTCAAGCAAAATATAGAGAGGTTATGGCAGATATAGCAGCTACTGGAATGCACATTCAACGCCCATGATTTTTTACTAGGAGGAATAAAGAAGAACAAAACTCTAGATCTCTTAGAGGATTGCAAACCTAATTGACAAAAAATAGGGACCTTATGCGGCCAGACCATATAAGCCATTCTATCAGCTTTGTAATTTTGGAGGATTTTGATCATATTTGTTAACTAAACTGAGCATCTTCTTTCTCTCTATCAGAAGAAATACAAGAAATTCCACTTGACGGAAGCTGACTATTACCACAAACAAGGAGATGATGGGGTTGATTGAACTATGATGAAAAAACAATTTGAAGCTACAAAATACGCATTATGGCCATCAATGCACGGGCAGACTGTAAATATCCTGTAAGGCTACAGCAATCCATCATAATATGCAGATACATGATGAAGCTGGATCAGTGTAGTGAAGAATCTCGTGCCTAATTGTGTGTGATTTGAGCAAGGCGAAGCATTTATTCTGCAGCATGATGATCTCTTCCCTGGAAATATAATATACAGAATGTGGAACTCAGAAGGCGCATGAAGAAATTTCAAATGGAAGTTTATGGTGAACAAGATTTAAAAAAATACGTATGGTTATGGTACTTATATTTTTTATAAACGAAATGGTGCATGTTTTAAATCGAAATCTAAAATTTATTCACCTATTTCAACTTAACTTTATATCACTTTTCAAGTGATTTCATAAAGTGTTTTAAAATGAAAATGATTTAAAAGCTACGTAAGAAGATGTGTTCTTTCTTTTAAATTTTGTACTTTTAAGATAAGGAGTATTTTTTATGTAATGGAGTACTAAGGTTATAAAGTGTGATTTTTAGGAGAGATAAGGAGTGGATAAAGTCATTTATTTGTAATAGAGAGATGAATGAAATTATTTTTTGTAAATTTGGAGTGATAAGTGAATTTAAAAAAAAAAAAGAGTTAATTATTGTATTTTGAAGTAATATTTTTACTTCTAGGAGGTTGCGTGAGTTTTGAAGACATTTTTCTTTCAAAAAGTTCTAGAACTCTGATTCCATGAAAATGTTGTGAAGCTGAGCGATTATGTACTCCAAAGTTTAATAAAGATATCATTTTTGTGGTGATTGTGTCCTAGATCCGCCCGAAATTGAATAAGGGGATCTTAGGTACACGAAGAGTGTGTTGATGATGGTGTATGCTTCATGTTGTTGCTTTTTTATTTGTGTCTAGTTTTGACACATAAATGATCTCATTTAACACACATAAATTTCAATGCAAGCAATCACAACACTTGTCACAAAATAGCTACAAGGAAGGATAATTAAGCTCAACATATGCATTTGAGTCACTACAACAAATAATCAAAGTTTTCAACATCAGCATTCTACCTCAACAAACAAAATCACTCAATACAATCAAGTTCATGAATCTGCAAACTCCAACATTTCAAAGCAAAGTCTACATCAACATTATTGAACTTGTAATCAAACTCAAATTACATTGAATTGTAAGGGTGCATTCTCGGTTGAAACCGACATCCAAGTCTTGAATTGAGTCAAAGTGAATTCCTTGTTTTATGTGAGTCATTAAAATCATTAAGCATTTTTTGGGTGCATTTTCGACAGTGTTCGACACCCTTCCTTTAAGCAGAATCACGTGAATGCACAAATTTTAACTCTAAAGCAAACAAGCAACAAGTTCACATCTCCTGCAAGCGAGCGTGAGCATTCATTCAAGAAACTTACGTCAAAATAGTACAAAGTTCAGACCTTCAAGCGAGCCAGAGTGAAGTTCATTACAACAATCATTAAAGCAACCAAGCAAGTTCCACTCTAACACAATCAAGCAAGTTGAGATCGACATCAAGCGAGCGTGGCTATTCATTCAAGTGAGCGTGAAGTCATCAAGTAAGGCAAGTGAGCGTTCACACAAACGTGATCGTCATCAAGAGAGCGTGAATTCCAGAGTCTAAGTAAGAAAGTTCTACAACTCTAGCAAGTGTTCCCAACAAGTGCAATAAGAAACAAAGCAAGCGAGCGTGCCATTCAAGTCCCATAGCAAGCGAGCCTATCATTCAAGTAACAAAATCAAGTTAAATATTTCAAAGCACGACATCTACGACAAGAGAGCCTAACTTCAAGTGAGCAAGTTCAGATGGCGCAACATATTCAGAGGTTAAAAATTCTTCACAGTTTGATCATCTCCATTGATGAAGACATGGTGCAAATCAGCAAAGAAACCCTTGCTGATCTTTCACGGCATCTACAACAAACACATGAAACCATTGAGTTTCTTCAACTAGAGTCGCAACTACAAAGAGATGAGCTGCAACAAAAGAGTGATTCTTCCAAGTCATTCAACCATACAGATGAAGATAAAGATGTTGATTCCAAATCACTCATCCAAACAACTTCAAGTGTCGAAGTTGTTCATGATCAAATTCAAATTTCTTCCAAACCCATCATCAAGCCTTGGGAAGAGATTCAAAATAACAAGAATCAACGAGGCTTAGGATATGTCACTGATGACACCAACTTACATATCCCAGATTATTCCAAGCCAATTAAGTTTGTGAGTGCAGGATTTCTTGAGCAACTCATCTCAGTAGGTTCTGAGAAAATTGTAGACAAACAAAATTGCACGCAACCTGAAGTTGATGTCCAACCGAAATGTTCTCATTGTCAAAGAACCAATCATATGGAAGATCAGTGTTTTGATCTCCATCCTTGTTACCATTGTGGCAAGCCCAATCATTCCTCAGAAAAATGTCGCACCCAACAAAAATCAGCCAAATTGAAGATACATTATGATTGGATCGATCCTTGGGAATGGTCATCCACAATCAAAAGATTGTCTCAGTTCTACAACCGAATACAATCACACATAGTGCAGCCAACAGTGAACTGATGATGGTACTCTCATGCAATTGAACGAGGGAGTACAACAGTGAAACTCTCCTACACCTGAAGGGGGGGAGTTCAGATATATTTTGGAGAATATTGTCTCTCCTTTCAGCTGCCAAAGGGGGGAAATGTCAATGAAATTGACAAGTGGTTGTCAGACTGAAAGTCTTGACAACATCAACAAAGCAGCCAATGGGCATTTTGCTTCAGCAGTGAGCATCATCAAATTCACCGGTGGGCGATCGACAGCCAAAGCAGCAGTGAGCAGCTTTCATCACAGCAAAAGCAACATTGAGTTGTTTTTTGAGATCTTAAGCCAGTGGGCGATCATCATTAGCAAATATGCCAGTGGGCATTCATCAAATTGTGTTAGTGGACACCGGATGCTGTTTTCAAGCAAAGGATAGTTGGATCCTTTTGCGTCTTGGCACATGATGGAGTTGTCAAGCGTCCTTCCGAGATGAATCAGTCATGCAGCTGACTCAGTCTCTTCATATTGTAGTTTCTTCAGCATCCAGATTTGGCGGTTTTTTCAGGAAATGTTTTTTAGGATCAACATGAGAACTTGGAAGATGGTTCCTCGTTCTTATTTTGGATTTATCAATGGGGGGGGGGAATGTTAGCCTCTCTCACAAAAAAATAATAAATCCATAAATAAATAAATAAAATAAATATTCCAAGTTAGGAATTTGTGCCTAACTCTTGGGTTGTTCCTCTAAGATAGGAGTTAGTTTAGGTAACTCCTATATTGGTGTGCGTCTGGTGAGAAATTATCTCAACCAAAGGTGTCTAAGATAGCACGCACTATCTTGAGAACACTGTCTCTCATCTATTTATTTGTAACACTATATTCAATTATTTTAATGAATGAAAATGAGAGAGAGAATACCTGAGGAATCATGAGGCTTCAACCTTTTTCCGTCAATATTTTGTGTCTGGTTTTTATGTGTGTTTTCTGTAAACTGTTTGACTTAATTTCTTTTTTCAATAAATTACTTCCTCAGATTCATCATGCTTCCTTCTTCTTCTTCACTTCCCTTTTTCTTCTACATTGAGAGCCTCACTCTATTTATACAATCACATGGTCTACGGACCATGGGTAGATCTTCCAAACGGACATTACATTACAAAAACAAGGGCGGACAACCTTATGACTCTATTATGACTTCCCACTCTGCACCCACAAATTTCGGAGTCTTTATAATGGACTTGGTCAAAACTTGGGCTTTAAGCCCAAAACATGCCTTGGGGGGGATTCCACGCCCAATAGGCCCCCAACACAAACATTGTGACTCACCCTCGAGTCACTCTATTGGTGTGAAGATCTTCACGTGGAGTTCTTCCAACTCTGCTCGAACAGCTGCAAGGTCAGCAACGCACTGAGAGGCTACCTGTTGGATCTCCTGTACCCGTTGTTCGGAGACCACAGTGTCGAAACTGCTTCCCCGGACCTGTTCCTATGTCCCCTGCATTTACGCAAGCTTGCCTTCAATTGTTTCTGTAATGATGAAGGCCTTGTTGATCCAAGGCTGAGTGTGCACCTTCAAAATTATTCTTGATGTCAAGCGATGTCCACTTGCTCTTTCAGCGCTTTGGCCTATTGCATTCGTGTGAGACTCTGAGTGAGGAACACCGTCTGGGCAGTCCCTTTGATATTTTCGTTCTGTTGTTGGAGCTCACACGCCTCTGTCTCTACGCGATGGATGTTAGGGTCCTCCTACAAATTAGTGAGGATCTCAAATGACTCCTCCAACATTCTGGTGCAGTCCCTTACTGCATTGTTGATCTCTTCCATCCCTAATGTATAGTGCTAGCGCATGGTTCTCTTACCTCTAGAGGGGTGGACAACTGCACCTTCAGCTGCAGCTCTACTATTTGAAGGTTCAGATCTAGCTGAACCTTAGTCATTTCTTCTCGTGATTTACCCATCCCTGTAGCTAATCTGTGGATGCACGCCTCTGCTGGTGCATCTGTTGAGATGGCTAGCTCAGGGACTAGCTCATAGGCTTCTTCCAGTACCTATACCATCTACCTATTCTATGACACCACTTTGTCGCACTGCAAGCTCAACTGCTCCATGTTGATCTTTTGCTCACTCAGTACTTGTAGTGTGCAGCTCTCTCTAGCTCATAGTTCTACAGTAATCCCATCCTATAGAACATATAGTGTCTCCCATGGGAGTGCAGCCATGTTGATCCCAATACCTTTTAGTGCGCTAATCATAGGCTTGTCAGCCTCATTTGTTGTAACCAGTGCCCCTTCTAGCAATACTATTGTGTTTTTTGTTCGAGCGTGCAACATCTTATCATATGCAGTTGTCCCTACTGTGAGGCTGGTCGAAAGGGTACCAACCTAAGGAGTGCACACTTGCAACTCCTCAAGTTGCACTATGTGGGCCCCCAACACAATCTGATTCTCTTATGCGAAGTTCTAGAGGGCCTCGGAGGTGACATCGCACACCGTCTCATCGATGTCATGCAGATCACCATCAGTAAGGGTGATCAGGTCAATAGAAAACTTTGATGCCTTGACCTTCTTGCGCGGCCCTGTCTGCTCACTCAGGCGCTGGCGGTTCAGTTTTTTTGACGTAGTTTGTGGGTCCGCGCCGCCCTCCTCTTCCTCTGTTTCCATTTATTTTTCCTTCTCATGCAAAGGCGACTCCTGGCCCTCATGTGCCTTCTCGGCTGCCTCATGTGTTGCTACTGCTGCTACAACCTTTTTCTATTCTGCTATTGTCTGCGCAGCGTCCCACGCCTCCTGTGCTTTTTCTATCGCTACTTCTTTCCTTCTCTTCTCTGCCAACTGTACCATGTGCAGTTTGGCCTCCTCTTTCTTCTTCTGCACCACAGACTTCTCCATCACTGGAATGTCCGGGGCACGCCACTCCGGCAGCCATGTCTCTAGTACATCAAAAATTACATCATCTATAGCCATGAAGGGTAGCTCATTCCATTTCTTGGTCAGGTCCTTGCACGCTCTGATATATATGTTGTTGAGGTCCGCTTTAAATTCCACAAAACTTTGTAGGTTGTTGTAGACAATGGGTGATAACTGCAGCCTGTGGTTAATCCCCATTCTGATGTTTATTTCTATGAACACCCAAAATATCTTGCTGTCACGGATCTGGTTTGTTTCTTTCATGGTTCACAACGAAGCGTATTTCATGGCCTCTGGTAGATCCCTGTCAATTGTGGGGAACTGACTGTCCTTTGTCAATTCCCCTGCAACGAGCACTATGGATAGCAGAAGCCATGCATAGTGGAATGTTTTTCCTTGTTCTTGGGCCTCGTGACAATTTTCTAGGAACTCTTTACATAAGAACTTGAACTAGTTAAACTCGACCCCCTCCATGCACTGCTCAGCAAGTTCCGCCATCGACATAGGTACCTCATCCTCATGGAACTTGTGCGTAACTTTACTTGCCAGTATCTGGGTCGCCACTTTAACTGCTTTGTTTTTTATGCTAGATATGGCGTAGCCCCTTTTCTTCTTCTCTAGCTTGTATTTCTTTTTCATGGCCACCGCGATGGCCAAGTCACTACTTTTCCCCTCCGAGATGTCTGTGGGGTCCTCTCCTTTGCATGGGATCCAAGTAATGCGGTGGATTAAGTAGTCCATGATGGGGATGGGTTCCTCCAGCCATAAACACCCACCATGCACCAGGCAGAGTAGTTGCCTGATGACGAATATTGTTATTGGTGCATGGTGGAAATGCAGCACCTAGAGCAGGTTTAATAACCCTGCCTTTTCCACTCCATGTAACCACTTTCACAACTCTAATTCGATAACCCCTGTTGCAGTGTTCTTATTGGGCTTCATGAGCTGCGCAGTCTCTAGATGAGGGAATTTCTCGTGGTCAGCGAGATCCCAATATTCAAACTTTAAGTTAGGAACCCGCCCTAGGTACGTGCCCTCAAAGATGATGTCGTCCAAGAGGAGCGGAGTCTAGAGAGAGCTCTTGCTGTCATCGAGATCCTTGGGTACTTTTTCCTTCCCCTCTTGTGGGGGGATATAAGTGGGAAGCTTTGTTGGAGGGTGTGCAGGCTCAGTTTCTTCCTCCATGCCTTCGTCCTCATCTTCTTCAATTATAAGGTCCTCTAGGTCTTCCTCCTCCTTGTCGGTTTCCAAGTTAACTACTTTCCCTTTCTCCTCCATTGTTAACATGGTGCATAGTGGGTTTTGAGGGGACACATATACAGGAATCATCGGTTGTTTATCTTTCTTCAGTCTCGACATGCGCGATGATTTAGGGATTTACACTACAATCCCGGCACCTTCAGGGGCATCCCCCACAGTCAGGGCCTGCGCGGCCTCTTCAGCAGTCATCTTTGCAATTTCCCTAACTTCTTGTAATGATGCCATCTTGCTGGTCCATAAATCTTTCAATCGCGTAATTAGGGCCTCAATCAACAATAGGAACAGGGCAAGCAGATCTCGTCTCAGAATACGCGAAGAATACAACAACTTAATTCGCAAATGACCAAGTGTTGTTTGTTGGGCAGACCTTGTAATTTATAGCGCCTTTTGAATTTGAATTCGATCGTTCCCCCAAAATCCGATTCATTAATGCTCCCTTGGCAATAGATTTTCCCAAATATTGCCCATAAAGCACGTCTTAAATGCCTTCTGCCCACTCCATTTGGTCTCAAGTCGAGCATAACATCGTGAATAGTGACTCGAATGGTCACTTTCCAGCCAACCCGCACGGTAGTGCATCCCCTCTTGCACGTCCCAAACCTTATGACACTTTGCTTCTGCGCACAGCTCCAACATTGCGCAGCTCCCAGGTAGAGTAGTTTATAGTCCTACACCTCCTTTCAAGGGTAAGAAAGTACTGGTATGCAAGTTAAATAAGTCTCTGTATGGCTTAAAACAATCACCAAGGATGTGGTACCAGAAATTTGATACATTTATACGGGGACTTGGCTTCACCAGAAGAAAAGCAGATCATTGTGTGTATTTTAAATTAATTGGTGACCGTGTTATTTATCTGGTCTTGTATGTGGATGATATGTTGCTAGATGGAAATGACAAAGAAATTATCCAGGATTTAAAGACCCATTTGTCCTCCAAATTCGACATGAAAGATCTTGGTGTTGCAAACTATATTTTGGGCATAAAAGTTAAAAGAGATCGGACAAAGAGGAAGCTTTGATTAAACCAGAGGAAGTATGTTGAGACAATATTGCAGAGGTTTAATATGTAGGATAGTAAACCGGTGAAGGTTCCTATTCCTGTAGGTGTAAAGTTATCTGCTGAACAGTGTCCCAAGACACAAGAAGAGGAAGAGGACATGTCCTGTGTTCCATATGCAAGTGCAGTTGGTAGCCTAATGTATGCGATCGTCTGTGCTAGACCAAACATTGCACATGCAGTGGGAGTATTGAGCAGGTTTATGTCAAAACCAGGAAAGGAGCATTGGACAACAGTGAAGTGGGTTTTTAGGTATTTGCGTGGCACTAGTGATTATGGTTTGTGCTACCAAGGAAGACCGGGGTTGGATAGAGGGTTGGATATTCATGGCTTTGTTGATGCAGACTGGTCTAGAGATCTGGATCAGAGAAGATCTACAAGTAGGTATGTGTTTAACCTATTTGAATGTGTAGTCAGTTGGATGAGTAAGAAACAATTTGTAATGGCACTATCAACTACAGAGGCAGAATACATGGTAGCCACTCATGCAAGCAAGGAAGCAGTTTGGTTGCAGAGATTGTGTTCAAGTATGGGGTTAGTATACACAGTTATAAGGATAGACTGTGACAACCAAAGTGAAATTTTCTTGGCAAAGAACCCTGCATATCATTCAAAGACAAAGCACATTGATGTTCAGTATCACTTTGTGAGGGATATGATAGAAGACAAAAAGGTGTTGCTGGTAAAGGTCGACACTTTGAATAATACTATAGATGCATTGAAAAAATATGTGAGCTCTAAGAAGTTCTCTTGGTGTAGAGAAACAATGGGAGTTGTAGGGCTAGATAAATGACTAAGCTCACTTGTGGCTCCCTGTGGGAAGAAAACAACAAGTGGGAGAATTTTGGGTTTTGTTATATTCTTTCCATGACTAGTCCACGTAGTTAACCGGGGGTTAGAGGGGGGGTGGAGCCCCCCCTTTGTTGCGTTGATTGCACAGTGGTGGGGTCACATGGGGTTTGAGGGGTGCAAGTAACCCCACTCTATAGGGTCTGGGGCAACACCCCAGAAAATTTTGGTTTTGGAACCTATGTTAGGTTGCGCGGACCCACCTATGGTTTTGTGCATGATTTTCGCACATGAATTTGGATGCGATGGTTTTCGGTCCATGGTATTGGATGCTTCGACATGTATAAATATGTATTGTAACATTGAAAGGAACATAATGAAAAATCAAGCTGGTAGTCTTGGTTTTGGGATCCAGTGGGAGAATCTCTGTGTATATGTGTTTTATGTGTTATGATCTCACATTGTTTATTTTCTGTGTTTTATAATTTGTATGTAGGTAATTTCTGTACGGGGCTAAAACCTACATAATTGACGTTCCTCTTTTTATCTAAGAGTCAGGAGCATCTTAGCAGATGCATCTTCCTTATCAAGATAATTATCCAAAGGGGGAACTTTTGATATTACATAGAGCTGTCGGCAATAATGCATGCCATATATCAAACAAGGATATCATTAGAGAAGTAATATGTGTTGAAGCCTTCTCCACAGATATTTTGAAATCCCCAAGTGCAACCCTTGCGCTTTGTTGAAGTCCTGTCTTCCGTCTTGCGTACTTCTATATATTTCCAAAGATTCCACCTTTTCTATGATAGAAGCAAATGTAGCCATGACATTTGAGGCTTCCTTCTCAATCATGTTTCCCATTCTTCTCTTCAGTTCAAGGATGACTGCAGCACAGGGTGCATGAGTAAACTTGAATGGAATTTTCTCTGCATCCCCTATTTTATGATTCCTTGATCCATCACTAAACTCAATTTTATTATCGCAAAAGCCTTTTTTTGTAGCAATGTCTAGGCATTTTTTTGTATGTAAGAGAGAACACTATGAATCAAGTATGTGAGGTTGAAATTGAAATTTTCATATCCACTTTTTCTTAGAGGGTAGCTTGAATGAATTTTTCGAAAGCGTGTGATCAAATTGCTCATTAAATGTTCATCTTGTAGGATGTCACTATGCGATAGTAGTTTATATGTGTTTAAAATTGTAATTGAAAAAAAAAATTATACTTTTTACTAGCCTATGTAAGTGTTCTATTTTCCATCTTGTATTGATTGCTAAGAATCTTACTTCTTTGGTTACTTCTCATTCACATGAAAGTTTCCTTGTGTTAATTCCTTGAGAAGATACAATGAATCCATGGTTTTGGCTTATGATAATGTTGTGTATACTAATCCATGTGTCGATATCCTAGTTGGATCAAACACATATCTATCTAAATTAAAGCCTTGAGTTCTATGTATCATTTGAACACATGCTAACTAAATTGGAAATTGTTTCCATACCATGAATTAAGATTGTACCCAGGTACATAGAAATGTTTTTACAATGCACAAGAATGGTGTCCAAGTTGGTGGTGTATATTTGTCACATAAGTCATGATATTTGTTCTTTAACAATTGTCCAATGCTTAGAACTGTAAATTTTATCCAAACAACATCTAGGTTTGCGGTTTTCTTTGTATATGCCTTCAATGTTCCATCAACACTAATGACAAGGCCATCTTTTATGTTGTGGTTCCATGAATATAGATCATCTAAAACATTTCATTTGATTATTATCTTCAAGCATGTAGCACTAGCCATTCTATATACATCAATTGGATAGTATACATCTAACAATAATGTCAATATTGAGTTGATTGAGACAGCTAGGCACCCACTTTGAAAACTAATCTAACGTTGTTGATGAAATTTCAAAAGGGCACCTAGTTATAATAATGTGATTAAAAATGGTAAGTTAATGATTATGTGAATGCTCAAAATGTATAAGATGGATTTAGTATGATTGTTTAGGGATATATAAGGATATTTGAGGGTGACTAGCAGTGCGTGGTAAAACTTGCTTAGATAGCAATGGGGGAGGATTTAGTAGACCCACGATTATCATCTCTATATTAGAAATAGTCGTTTACAAGTATAAAAAAAGGAAAAATTGCATGTATCATTATGCAAAACATGTGTGAGCCGAGTAAGAATTAAGAAGGCCCTAAGTTGTGCTAATAAGTCTTAGGTATCATGCAGATTTTGAGCAATTCAAAATGGTGAGGATGCAAAGAAATCAAGGTCACAGAGAGTCATCACAAGGACCTCCTACAAATAACCCATTACCTTCACCGAAGTTGAATCTCATCTTGCTTTTCCTAGAAGAAATTAATGAGACATTAAAAGGGCGCCAAAAAAATGAAGTGGAAGTGGAACACCCTCCATTAGGGTTAGGGAATCTCGATGGATCTAGAGACTCTGATAGAGGACCTCCAATTGAGGACATTACTAGGGAGCTCCAGAATATTAAGCTCTCAGAGTTTGCAAGAGGTTGTGCCAGCGAATGTGCAGAAGCCTGGTTAGAAGGAATGAGAAGGTGCTTCGCACTAAGGGATTACAATTACAATTCAAAAGCTAAAATAGAAATATTCCAACTTAGAGATAGTGCTCTGAATTGGTGGGTAACTTGGAGCATCAACTACACCTCACTCCAGACACAGTTACTTGAGAATTATTTGAGGGGAGATTCAGGAAAAAGTACCTACCAGCATATTATGAAGAACAACAGGTAGGAGCCTTCCATGCCCTGCTATAGGGAAATCGTACAGTGGAGGAATATGAAATTAGATTCATGGAATTGGTCAAGTGTGTCTCCTACATGGATACTGACCAACGCCAAGAAGATCATTTTATTTATGGATTGAACCCTAAGATTAGGGAAATGGTTCAAATGTGGAAACTATCATCAGTTGCAGAAGCTGTGGAACAGGCTCGTTATGTCAAAGAAAACTTAGACTTAAAGGGTGAAAACAAAACCATTTTTCCACGCCAACCAAGATTTATGGGGAAGGCCCCTTGTACCTTCCAAAGGGGAGGAAGTCTAAGGCCACCACCATATGGAAAGAAGGTGGTACTCGGAGTGTCGACAGTGGGGATTTTAATGGTTGCTAGTGCAGCTTCACTCGCAGCTTCAAGGGTGCATTCAAACCAAGGCCATACAAGAGGAGCAACAAGTAAGGGCAGGGGTCCCAGGGGAAGGAACTCTCTCCAAAGAATTCCACAACATTCAGTACAAGGTCTAGCATGCATCACTTGTTGGGAATGTGGGGGACCTCATTACCAGCGTGACTGCCATGAGTTACAAGCTGGTAACAACTATAGAGAGGGAAAAGCACCAATGAAGTGGGAAAGTAGCCACCATCGAATCTATGTAGCAGTTGATAACCAGCAAGTTGAACACCAGCCTGTTGTGGTAGAAACCTTAGGTATGATAAAAAAAGTAAAAGTTAAAATTTTGTTTGATTATGGTGCTACAGATAGTTTCATTTCACCAGTTGCATTAGAAAAATGTGGGTTGGCAGCTTATGAGCACGATGACTTTAAATAAGTTGAGATGGCTTCTGGGGTAAAACAAGTAGTAGGACCTAGTATTGACCAATGTCAGGTAAACCTCGGGGCATGTATGACTAAGTTGAAGGCATATGTCACAACATTCAGGACGTATGATGTAATTATTGGAATGGGCTAGCTAGAAGCTCATCAAGCTTTGGTAGACTCTTTCAAGAATAAGGTGATTTGTTTAGATGATGAAGGTAGGCCAATTGCGATTTTTGGAATCAAGAGGGGAGTGTCGCTACGATTCATATCCATGATGAAGGTAAAAATTTGTCTCCGACAAGGTTGCAAACTATATGTGGTCGAGGCTGTAAGTGACTAGAAAGGACCCTCCCTAGATCAACATCCAATTTTGTCAGAATTCAAGGATGTTTTTCCTAAGTAATTGCCTAGATTACCTCCTGTAAGGGAGATTTATTTCACAAGCGACCTAAAGCCTAGTGCAGAACCAATATCTAACACATCCTATGGGATGACAACTCCAGAACTTTGTGAGTTGCAGATGCTGTTAAAAGATCTCTTAGACTTGGGATTTATCAGACCTAGTATTTCACCTTGGGGTGCACCAATGATTTTTGTCAAGAAGAAGGATGGTTCCTTGCGGCTATGCATAGATTATAGAGACTTAAATAGAGCCACAATAAAGAATAGGTACCCAATACCTCGAATAGATGACCTATTTGATCAAATGAAGGGAGCAACGGTTTTCTCAAAGATCGATCTACGATCTGGATACCACCAATTGAGGATTAAGGAGGAGGTCATCTCAAAAATTGTATTTCAAACTCGGTTTGGGCACTATGAGTTCGTAGTTGTTCCATTTGGTTTAACCAATGCACTAGCAATATTCATGAGCCTCGTGAATGGTGTGTTCAGTAAGTATTTGGACCAATTTGTGCAAGTCTTCCTCGACAACATTCTTGTGTATTCCAAGAATGAAAAGGGACATGAAGAGAACCTAAGGGTGGTATTGAATTGCTTAAGGGAAAATAAATTCTATGGGAAATTGTTAAAATGTTCCTTCTTTCAGAAGAAAGTTCATTACCTTGGGCACATCATTTCAGGAGAAGGGATTTCAGTTGACTCGGAAAAGGTGAAGGCCATAATGGATTGGCCAGTACCAAAAAATACCCATGAGGTAAGTAGTTTTATGGGGCTAGCAGGGTATTATCGCAGGTTTGTGGAAGGGTTTTCAAGGATTGCAAAACTCTTCACCACATTACAACGAAAGGGGGCCAGGTATGAATGGGCATATGAATGTGACACTACATTCACAAAACTAAAGAGGTTACTAACTAGTGCAACGATCCTTCGAGTACCAGACATGGAAAAATAGTTCACTGTCTGCACCGACGCTTTGTCGCAAGGATTGGTTGCAGTATTGATGCAAGAAGGCAGAGTAATAGCTTACACATCTAGAAAATTGAAGAAAAATGAAGATTTGTATGCTACCCATGACTTAGAATTAGTGGCAATGATGTTAGCCTTGAAACTATGGAGACACTACCTCATTGGGAGAAGATTTGAGTTAAGAACAAATCATCAAAGCCTGAAGCATCTCTTCACTCAAAGGGATTTGAATGCCAGACAAAGGTGGTGGAGTGAATTCATGAGTGAGTATGATTTTGAGATATCACACATCAAGGGAAAAGAGAACGTGGTGGTGGATGCACTAAGTAGGAGACCACGAACTTTCTCCCTAGTAGCCTTAAAGGTAAATTTAAGGGAACGTGTGTTGGAGAAACTCTTTGAAGATAGTTGGTATCTAAAGGTCATCTCAGCACTCCATAGTGGGAAGTAGATAGAACCTTGAACCAGATGGGCTATTGAGATTTCAAGGGAGAATGTACGTACCTAAGGAAGGGGGTATAAGAAGAACCATCCTCGAAGAGTCACATAGATCACTCTATTGTGCACATCCTAGAGTAAAGAAGATGTATGCAGACACGAAGAAACTCTTATTTTGGGCAGGCATGAAGCACGACATAGTCTAGTTTGTCGCCAAATGTCTTGAATGTCAATGAGTGAAGGCTGATCATCGCCATCCAGCAAGACTCCTACAACCACATGACATCCCTATATCTAAATGGGAGGTAATTTCCATCGATTTTGTTGTGGGTTTTCCACTCACTTCACAGAGGCACAATGCTATATTGGTTATAGTTGATAAATTGACCGAAACTGCCCATTTCATTCCAGTAAGAGACACTTACGATGTTACTAATGTGGCATGAGTGTTTATAAGTGAAATTATTTGACTACATGGGTTACCCACAAAGATCATTTCTAATAGAGACTCTGGATTTACATCTAGGTTTTGGACAAGTTTGCAATCAACACTAGGGACTTAGTTGAACCTAAGCACTGCATATCATCCAGAAATAGATGGGCAGATTGAAAGAGTAAATTAGGTTATGGAAGACGTGCTTAGGATGTACGTCATGGATAATTAGACTCAGTGGAAAAGGTACGTACCATTGGTAGAGTTGGCCTACAATAACAGTTACCACAATTCAATCGGGATGCCTCCTTATCAAGCTCTATATGGAAGGCCATGTAGGACGTCGCAAAATTGGGAAAAGTTGGAGGACCGAGTAATAGTTGGGCCAGAATTAGTTCAAGAAACAGAGGAACACGTAAAGAAAATTCGACAAAGGTTAAAGGAAGTACAATATAGAAAAAAGAGTTATGCTGACTCACTGATGGGGCCAGCCCACGTGGTCCCGCCGCTGCAGTGCTGAGGTGTAAACAACCGTAGTGAATATAATAATGTGGTGGATCTGTGGGATAGTTATGTGGGTTGATTTGTAATCGGTGCCGTATGGATTTTGGTTTTATGAGGGTTTTACCTTAACGCTCTATCCTTTGAACATCTGTCCTCCTCGGGATCCCACGAATCCGTCCAGGGTTTGGGGTTTTCACCCTTTCGCGCCCACCTCACTCTTGTTATTTCGCCTAGTCTTTTTGCTCTGCAAGCTTTGTAACTCGCGGTCTTTTCCTCTGGGTGCGGTTTTCGGTTACTTGTTTGCTCGGTTCGTTGTTACGACTCCTGGTTACCCTCTCAGCTTCAGTCGTTGCTGTTTGGTCCGATATGGCCCTGTTCCTCCGGCGTTTTATAATTGATTTGGTAAGTCTGGATGGCGTTGCTTCTCGGCTTGCATGTCGAACGTTGCTGTGGTTTGAGTTTTCATTATTTTCTTTCCTTAGAGGGTCCCCATCTCTGCATATGTTGTTTGTACCCTGTGTATGATTTCGATTTTCTTCTGTTGACAATGTCCGCCCCTGTGACTACTGTTTGCTTCCGGCACCGGTTCGGCTCCTATTCACGGTTCTTGATAACTCGATGGCGGCGTCCTCAGTTGGAATCTCTGCATGCTTATTCGGTGAGTTTGGGTTCTATGCCGGAATTTTTTTTGTAACCTTCTTTTCCTATTCCTAATGTTGTGGCTCCTTCGTGAGCAGGGGTCCTCTCGGAGTTGGCTGGAAGTTATGGTTCTTCGAACAGGTAGGGCTTCGTCGCCTTTTGTCTGCTCGCCTTTTCAGAAGGTTTTTCTTCTTTTTTTACTCGGTTTATACTGTCGCCTAATCTAATCTTTCCTGCGCATGTTCTTGCCGGTGTGACTGTTCGTGGTTACCGGTCTTTGGGCTTCCGGCAGTTCGGCAAACACGGGTAGTTTTCCTTTTGGTGTTTGGCAACTTGTCTTAGGGTGTTTCGACTTCAACTGTTGAACTTGGTTACTGGTCTTAGACTGCTCTCCATATGTGCTTGACTCTTCGTTAGTTGCTGGGCGTGGGTATGATGCTGAATCTTGTGCGAGTCGGTTTCTTGTTTGTTGTAGGGTTAATGTCTTCGATTGTGGTTTTAATTTAGGCTCTTAACGCGGACAGTATGTAAAGAAACTTAAATTGGAAATCTATACATATATATTTTGACCGACTGTGCGGTGTATTCGTATGAATTTTAATTTAGGAGAACGGCAAGGACTTGTATCATTTTTTTCCACATACCTGTGATGAGGCTTTCTTTAATGGTCTGGTTCTATGAGCTTTGGTTACTTCTTGTCGTCTAGCTTGTTATTCTTCCCTCTAGGCTCGAAACCTGTAGCAAACACGTTTGGCAGTCTTGCATGATACTCTATTTGCACAAATGCACAGTTTCTGGAAGCACGATAGGAATATATAAGTATGCACAGAATGTTTTTCTTATTATTACTTCTCTGTTCTCTTACACGAAGTCGAACCCCTGCAATGGTTTGTTTCACCCATTTTATAATACTGTTTACAGACAGTTTTGTAACTGCTGTCAGTTGGGTTGTTGGTTATAACAGTTGCTTCATATGCGGCTTTTCCATAGCTAGTTAGTACATTCTGTTTTACATGTATTTCTCAACCGTAATATGGTTGTTTGGAAAACAAAAAATGCTACCTAATCACTACTGTTCCTAATTAAAATTAAAAACCATAACAATATTTTTTTTCTTTGTTTTTTGGCAATTTAAAGAGTAAAGTAAAATAGATAAAAAAAAAACAAAGACAGATCTACTGTCCATCCAACGAATTGTGTCCTCTGTCCTTTTCGGAAACCACTGCCCTGTTAACCAGATGCTCCTGCATCAGGCTTCCGGGGTAAAAGAAATTCATGGCTCGTTCCATGAGTTCCTCCACCGAATAACCAGCCTTTGTATCTGCGTCGCGTCGAGCCATGAGCTGTCCTCCATTGGACGGTCTCTCCACTTGACGAGGTAACGCAGATATTCCTTCCTGCGTGTCTTCTTGGCTACCTGGGTGCTGAGGATCCCTTCAATCTCATGGGACTGAGCCGAAGGCAATTGTTTCTTCCAAGAACCGTCTCCAAATTGGGTGTCCCGTTCTGGCTGTACCACACTATCATCCTCTGCCTGGGCATTATATGGGAACATGTCTGCCACGTTGAATATAGGTGATATGCCTATGTCAGGTGGCAGCTGAATCTCGTAAGCGTTGGCTGAAAATTTTCGTAGGATCTTGCATGGACCAATTTTCTTATATTTCAACTTATTATATGTGCCCTTAGGAAACCGTTCCCGGCGCAGATGCGTAAGGACCTCATCCCCAACATTGAAATGTACCTCTTGTCGCTTTGTGTCTGCTTGCTGCTTGTATTTCTGTACGCTATCCTGCAACCTTAGCTTGACTTTTTCGTGAAGCTCGCTCATTGCTTCTGCAAAATCTTCCCCATCCGCGCTTCTCCGTTCCAGCTTTCCCAAATCTCGCAGTTCATGTATTCCCCGAGGATGCATGCGATACAAAATTTGAAATGGGCTAAGTCCGGTGCTACGATTGGGCGAATCGTTATAAGCGAATTCTGCCTGGGCGAGAGCTCGATCCCATAATCGTGAATTTTCTCCAGTCAAACTCCATAATAAATTCCCGAAGCTCCTGTTCACCACTTCCGTTTGTCCATCAGTCTGCGGATGATACGTAGAGCTGAAATTCAGTTGCGTGCCCAACTTTTTCCACAGGGTGCGCCAAAAGTGTCTTGTGAATTTTACATCTCTGTCTGAAATGATAGTTCTAGGTAGGCCATGTAATCTAACAACCTCCGTGAAAAACAAGTGTGCCACGTACGTGGCGTCACTAGTTTTCCGGCAAGGAATAAAATGAGCCATCTTTGAAAATCTATCTACCACCACCATTACTGAATCATATCCCCGCTGCATTCTAGGCAGTCCTAGGACAAAGTCAATGCTGACTGAATCCCATGGCCTGCTTGGAACAGGTAGTGGTATGTAAAGTCCAGTATTCTGACTGTGTCCTTTCGATAGTTGGCAGACTTTACACCTGGTTACATATCTCTGTACATCCCTGCTCATTTTAGGCCAATAATAAAAATGTCCGAGTTGCTCCAAAGTTTTGTTGATGCCAAAATGTCCCGCTAATCCGCCACTATGATTTTCCCGTATAATATTCTCCCTCATCGAACAATCTGGGATACATAACTGCCCACCTCTGAACAATAATCCTTCCTGTAAATTATAGTCCAACCACGGGCTCGCATTCCTTAATACGGGATTTTGGCAGGCTTCAAAAGCTTCCTTGAAATCTGTGTTCGTTTGGTACAAATCCTTCAGGTGTTCAAATCCCAATACCTGTATGCTACTCTCCTGTAAGAGCAAGGCTCTTCTGCTCAAAGAATCTGCCACTTTGTTGGCTTGCCCACTTATGTGTTTTAACACGAAAGTGAAACTATGCAAGTATTCTACCCACTTGGCGTGCTTATGGTTTAACTTGTGCTGCTGCATTACGTATTGCAATGCCGAATTATCAGAAAACAAAACAAATTCATTGCCCAGCAGGTAGTGCCTCCAATGTTTTAAAGCTTGGACCACTGCATAAAATTCCTTGTCATATGAGGAATATTTCTGTCGGCTTTCATTCAGTTTTTCACTGAAAAATGCTACTGGTCTGTCTTCCTGACTGAGCACAGCGCCAATAGCTGTTCCACTTGTGTCACACCGAACCTGAAAGAGTTTATTAAAATCGGGCAGCCTCAAGATTGGCCTCTCCGTGATCTTCCGCTTCAAAAGCTGAAAACTGTATTCTGCCACCTTGGTCCAACAAAAAGGCTACTGGCCTTTTTGATGGTCTCTAACATTGGTGCGCAGATTTCACTGAAATTTCTAATAAATTTCCGATAAAAACTTGCCAGTCCGTGAAAACTACGTACCTCAAATAAGCTCTTCGGTGACGGCCAATTTATAATTGCTGCAATCTTTTCTGGGTCCATTTTCAATTCATTTTCTGCAACTACAAATCCCAGATAGACCAGCTCCTTCTGCAGGAAAGTGCATTTCTTTAAATTTATCAGCAGTTTGTTCTGCTGCAACTTCTCTAACACCTTTCGAACATGTTGAAGATGCTCTCTTTTTGTTTTGCTGAAAATTAAAATGTCATCAAGATAAACTATCACGAACTTACAAATGAATTCCTTTAACATCTCATTCATCAGCCTCATAAAAGTACTAGGAGCGTTACTCAATCCAAATGGCATGACCAGCCATTCGTACAGCCCTTCATTAGTCTTGAAAGTTGTTTTCCATTCATCTCCTTCCCTAATTCTGATCTGATGATAACCACTCTTCAGATCAATCTTTGTAAAATAAGCTGCTCCACTAAGACAATCCATCATGTCATCCATCCTGGGTAAGGGAAATCTATATCGAATCGTAATTTTGTTTATAGCTCGCGAATCTGTACACATTCGCCATTCTCCACCCTTCTTGTGTGCAAGTACGGTTGGTACTGCACAAGGGCTCAAACTTTCCCTGATCAGTCCCTTATCCAGCAACTCCTGCACTTGTTTACGAATTTCCTCATTGTCTTTCGGGCTCATCCTATACGCTGCCTTGTTTGGTAAGCTCGCTCCAGGTATAAAATCAATATGATGGCTAATACTCCTCTTGGGAGGCAACTTATCTGGCAAATCGTCAACTACAATATCTTGGAATTCTTCCAACAACTCCTGAATTTCTACAGGTAGTTCTGACTTTTCTGTATTCAGCAACATCGGTCTTGTCCTCCTTACAATTGCGTAATTGACCTCATTTTCCTCAATCTGTTTCACAAACTGTTTTCCTCCAATTAATAATGTTTTTGTTCCGCTAGGTCCTGCTGTGTCTTCCTCTTTGATGGGTACAAGCGTGTGTTTGACCCCATCTTTCACAAATTTATAACAATTTGTCTTCCCATCGTGTGTCACCTTCCGGTCATACTGCCACGGTCTCCCAAGCAGTATATGGCATACGTCCATAGGCATAATATCACAGACCACCGTGTCATGATATTTGCCAATGTGAAATTCTACCTCGCACTGTTCATCTACTAGTAGTTGGTGGCCCTTCTGTAGCCACGACACCCTGTAAGGTGTGGGGTGTTTTAGCCGCTTCAATCCCAGCTTTTCCACCATTTCGGTGGCAACCAAATTGTCTGTACTTCCGCTGTCTATAATCAATTTACAGCACTTCCCCCGTGATTTGCAAACTGTTCGAAACAACGCTTTTCGCTGGGTCTGTTCAGCCACCTCCTTGGCTGGATTCAACAACACTTTGTTCAAAATTAAAGCTTCCCCTGTTTCTGCCACGTTTTTGATCTCCTGGGGTTGTGCTTCAGCTTCCTCAGGCTGCGCAACAAATGCTCCCCTCTGGCCAACGCGTTCAGCTTCCGGGCATTCGAAGGATCTGTGCCCCCACTTATGGCACCTGTAGCACTGGACATTAGTCCCCCTTCCGCGACCATTTCCTCTTCCCCGCTGATATGGTCGACCTCCTCTAGTGCTTTCTCCCTTCTTCGCTGTCCCTGAAGTTCTGGAACTGCTGCCTTCTTCGCTATTGGTGGCAGTTCTCCCTCTGCCATAGGACTTTCCTCATCCTCTGCCATTCCCTCTCCCTCTCCTATTATTCTGTTTCCTGTTAATCTTCTCTTCAGCCTTTACAGCACTCTGGAAGGCTTCTTCAATATTTCAGGGAGAGAGAATACTGATTTCGTCCAATATTTCCATCCTCAAGCCATTCACATACCTCGCTGTTTTTTCTGGAGTATCGTCCGTATAACCAGCACGTAAATTTACTCGATAAAACTCTTCTGTGTACTCTTTTACAGTCATACCTTTCTGCCTTAAATTTTGTACTCGCCGATAAAGTTCAACCTGGTAGTCTTTAGGCAAAAACCTGCCCTTCAGTTTTGCCACCATCCTTGGCCACTTCCTTATCGGCAACTTGTTCATCTGTCTTCTGTCCGCTTGGACGCTATCCCACCATAGGGCAGTGTGTCCTTTTAGCTTAGTCGCAGCAAATCTAACTCTTTTATCCTCACTAATCTCCTCATTTTCGAAATACTTGTCTAACTCACTCACCCAATCCAATAAGACATCAGCGGACAGACTGCCATCATAATTCGAGATTTCTGGTTTGGGTTTGCTGCTGGCTAACAATACTGACCTCAACAGTTTTAATTTTGGGGCTTCTTCCTCTGACCCATCTGTAACAGTTGTTGCCACGTCCTCACTGTCATCTCCAAGTTCCGGGTCTCTTCGCCTTCCTGCCTCCACTGCTTCCAAGCGAGCAGTAAGGATTCTCAACTGTTCTCTCAAACCCTCGTCTGCTATTCTACGTGCACCTCTTCCTCGTCCTCGTCGTTGTACTTCCATCTTTCTCTACCTCCTTAAAAAACCTGGCTCTGATACCACTTGATGGGGCCAGCCCACGTGGTCCCGCCGCTGCAGTGCTGAGGTGTAAACAACCGTAGTGAATATAATAATGTGGTGGATCTGTGGGATAGTTATGTGGGTTGATTTGTAATTGGCGCCGTATGGATTTTGGTTTTATGAGGGTTGTACCTTAACGCTCTGTCCTTTGAACATCTGTCCTCCTCGGGATCCCACGAATCCGTCCAGGGTTTGGGGTTTTCACCCTTTCGCGCCCACCTCACTCTTGTTATTTCGCCTAGTCTTTTTGCTCTGCAAGCTTTGTAACTCGCGGTCTTTTCCTCTGGGTGCCGTTTCCTGTTACTTGTTTGCTCGGTTCGCTGTTACGACTCCTGGTTACCCTCTCAGCTTCAGTCGTTGTTGTTTGGTCCGATATGGCCCTATTCCTCCGGCGTTTTATAATTGATTTGGTAAGTCTGGATGGCGTTGCTTCTCGGCTTGCATGTCGAACGTTGCTGTGGTTTGAGTTTTCGTTATTTTCTTTCCTTAGAGGGTCCCCATCTCTGCATATGTTTTTTGTACCCTGTGTATGATTTCGATTTTCTTCTGTTGACAATGTCCGCCCCTGTGACTACTGTTTGCTTCCGGCACCGGTTCAGCTCCTCTTCACGGTTCTTGATAACTCGATGGCGGCGTCCTCAGTTGGAATCTCTGCATGCTTATTCAGTGAGTTTGGGTTCTATGCCGGAATTTTTTTTGTAACCTTCTTTTCCTATTCCTAATGTTGTGGCTCCTTCGTGAGCAGGGGTCCTCTCGGAGTTGGCTGGAAGTTATGGTTCTTCGAACAGGTAGGGCTCCGTCACCTTTTGTCTGCTCGCCTTTTCAGAAGGTTTTTCTTCTTTTTTTACCCAGTTTATACTGTCGCCTAATCTAATCTTTCCTGTGCATGTTCTTGCAGGTGTGATTGTTCGTGGTTACCGGTCTTTGGGCTTCCGGTAGTTCGGCAAACACGGGTAGTTTTCCTTTTGGTGTTTGGCAACTTGTCTTAGGGTGTTTCGACTTCAACTGTTGAACTTGGTTACTGGTCTTAGACTGCTCTCCATATGTGCTTGACTCTTCGTTAGTTGCTGGGCGTGGGTATGATGCTGAATCTTGTGCGAGTCAGTTTCTTGTTTGTTGTAGGGTTAATGTCTTCGACTGTGGTTTTAATTTAGGCTCTTAACGCGGACAGTATGTAAAGAAACTTAAATTGGAAATCTATACATATATATTTTGACCGACTGTGCGGTGTATTCGTATGAATTTTAATTTAGGTGAACGGCAAGGACTTGTATCATTTTTTTCCACATACCTGTGATGAGGCTTTCTTTAATCTTCTGGTTGTATGAGCTTTGGTTACTGCTTGTCATCTAGCTTGTTATTCTTCCCTCTGGGCTCGAAACCTATAGCAAATACGTTCGGCAGTCTTGCATGATACTCTATTTGCACAAATGCACAGTTTCTGGAAGCACGATAGGAATATATAAGTATGCACAGAATTTTTTTCTTATTATTACTTCTCTGTTCTCTTACACGAAGTCAAACCCCTGCAATGGTTTGTTTCACCCATTTTATAATACTATTTAAAGACAGTTTTGTAACTGCTGTCAGTTGGGTTGTTGGTTATAACAGTTGCTTCATATGTGGCTTTTCCATAGCTAGTTAGTACATTCTGTTTTACATGTATTTCTCAACCGTAATATGGCTGTTTGGAAAACAAAAAACGCTACCTAATCACTACTGTTCCTAATTAAAATTAAAAACCATAACAGTATTGTTTTTCTTTGTTTTTTGGCAATTTAAAGAGTAAAGTAAAATAGATAAAAAAAAAAACAAAGACAGATCTACTGTCCATCAACCGAATTGTGTCCTCTGTCCTTTTCGGAAACCACTGCCCTGTTAACCAGATGCTCCTGCATCAGGCTTCCAGGGTAAAAGAAATTCATGGCTCCGTTCCATGAGTTCCTCCACCAAATAACCAGCCTTCTGTATCTGCGTCGCGTCGAGCCATGAGCTGTCCTCCATTGGACGGTCTCTCCACTTGACGAGGTAACGCAGATATTCCTTCCTGCGTGTCTTCTTGGCTACCTGGGTGCTGAGGATCCCTTCAATCTCATGGGACTAAGCCGAAGGCAATTGTTTCTTCCAAGAACCGTCTCCAAATTGGGTGTCCCATTCTGGCTGTACCACACTATCATCCTCTGCCTGGGCATTATATGGGAACAGGTCTGCCACATTGAATATAGGTGATATGCCTATGTCAGGTGGCAGCTGAATCTCGTAAGCGTTGGCTGAAAATTTTCGTAGGATCTTGCATGGACCAATTTTCTTATATTTCAACTTATTATATGTGCCCTTAGGAAACTGTTCCCAGCGCAGATGCGCAAGGAGCTCATCCCCAACATTGAAATGTACCTCTCGTCGCTTTGTGTCTGCTTGCTGCTTGTATTTCTGTACGCTGTCCTGCAACCTTAGCTTGACTTTTTCGTGAAGCTCGCTCATTGCTTCTGCAAAATCTTCCCCATCCGCGCTTCTCCGTTCCAGCTTTCCCAAATCTCGCAGTTCATGTATTCCCTGAGGATGCATGCCATACAAAATTTGAAATGGGCTAAGTCTGGTGCTACGATTGGGCGAATCGTTATAAGCGAATTCTGCCTGGGCGAGAGCTCGATCCCATAATCGTGAATTTTCTCCAGTCAAACTCCGTAATAAATTCCCCAAGCTCCTGTTCACCACTTCCGTTTGTCCATCAGTCTGCGGATGATACGCAGAGCTGAAATTCAGTTGCCTGCCCAACTTTTTCCACAGGGTGTGCCAAAAGTGTCTTGTGAATTTTACATCTCTGTCTGAAATGATAGTTCTAGGTAGGCCATGTAATCTAACAACCTCCGTGAAAAACAAGTGTGCCACGTACGTGGCGTCACTAGTTTTCCGGCAAGGAATAAAATGAGCCATCTTTGAAAATCTATCTACCACCACCATTACTGAATCATATCCCCGCTGCGTTCTAGGCAGTCCTAGGACAAAGTCAATGCTGACTGAATCCCATGGCCTGCTTGGAATAGGTAGTGGTATGTAAAGTCCAGTATTCTGACTGTGTCCTTTCGACAGTTGGCAGACTTAACACCTGGTTACATATCTCTGTACATCCCTGCTCATTTTAGGCCAATAATAAAAATGTCCGAGTTGCTCCAAAGTTTTGTTGATGCCAAAATGTCCCGCTAATCCGCCACTATGCTTTTCCCGTACAATATTCTCCCTCATCGAACAGTCTGGGATACATAACTGCCCACCTCTGAACAATAATCCTTCCTGTAAATTATAGTCCAACCACGGGCTCGCATTCCTTAATACGGGATTTTGGCAGGCTTCAAAAGCTTCCTTGAAATCTGTGTCTGTTTGGTACAAATCCTTCAGGTGTTCAAATCCCAATACCTGTATGCTACTCTCCTGTAAGAGCAAGGCTCTTCTGCTCAAAGCATCTGCCACTTTGTTGGCTTGCCCACTTATGTGTTTTAACACGAAAGTGAAACTATGCAAGTATTCTAGCCACTTGGCGTGCTTATGGTTTAACTTGTGATGCTGCATTACGTATTGCAATGCCGAATTATCAGAAAACAAAACAAATTCATTGCCCAGCAGGTAGTGCCTCCAATGTTTTAAAGCTTGGACCACTGCATAAAATTCCTTGTCATATGAGGAATATTTCTGTCGGCTTTCATTCAGTTTTTCACTGAAAAATGCTACTGGTCTGTCTTCCTGACTGAGCACAGTGCCAATAGTTGTTCCACTTGTGTCACACCGAACCTGAAAGAGTTTATTAAAATTGGGCAGCCTCAAGATTGGCCTCTCTGTGATCTTCCGCTTCAAAAGCTGAAAACTGTATTCTGCCGCCTTGGTCCAACAAAAAGGATGACTGTCCTTTTTTATGGTCTCTAACATTGGTGCGCAGATTTCACTGAAATTTCTAATAAATTTCCGATAAAAACTTGCCAGTCCGTGAAAACTACGTACCTCAAATAAGCTCTTCGGTGACGGCCAATTTATAATTGCTGCAATCTTTTCTGGGTCCATTTTCAATTCATTTTCTGCAACTACAAATCCCAGATAGACCAGCTCCTTCTGCAGGAAAGTGCATTTCTTTAAATTTATCAGTAGTTTGTTCTGCTGCAACTTCTCTAACACCTTTCGAACATGTTGAAGATGCTCTCTTTTTGTTCTGCTGAAAATTAAAATGTCATCAAGATAAACTATCACGAACTTACCAATAAATTCCTTTAACATCTCATTCATCAGCCTCATAAAAGTACTAGGAGCGTTACTCAATCCAAATGGCATGACCAGCCATTCGTACAACCCTTCATTAGTCTTGAAAGTTGTTTTCCATTCATCTCCTTCCCTAATTCTGATCTGATGATAACCACTCTTCAGATCAATCTTTGTAAAATAAGCTGCTCCACTAAGACAATCCATCATGTCGTCCATCCTGGGTAAGGGAAATCTATATCGAATCGTAATTTTGTTTATAGCCCGCGAATCTGTACACATTCGCCATTCTCCACCCTTCTTGGGTGCAAGTACGGTTGGTACTGCACAAGGGCTCAAACTTTCCCTGATCAGTCCCTTATCCAGCAACTCCTGCACTTGTTTACGAATTTCCTCATTGTCTTTCGGGCTCATCCTATACGCTGCCTTGTTTGGTAAGCTCGCTCCAGGTATAAAATCAATATGATGGCTAATACTCCTCTTGGGAGGCAACTTATCTGGCAAATCGTCAACTACAATATCTTGGAATTCTTCCAACAACTCCTGAATTTCTACAGGCAGTTCTGACTTTTCTGTATTCAGCAACATCGGTCTTGTCCTCCTTACAATTGCGTAATTGACCTCATTTTCCTCAATCTGTTTCACAAACTGTTTTCCTCCAATTAATAATGTTTTTGTTCCGCTTGGTTCTGTTGTGTCTTCCTCTTTGATGGGTACAAGCGTGTGTTTGACCCCATCTTTCACAAATTTATAACAATTTTTCTTCCCATCGTGTGTCACCTTCCGGTCATACTGCCACGGTCTCCCAAGCAGTATATGGCATACGTCCATAGGCATAATATCACAGACCACCGTGTCATGATATTTGGCAATGTGAAATTCTACCTCGCACTGTTCATCTACTAGTAGTTGGTGGCCCTTCTGTAGCCACGACACCCTGTAAGGTGTGGGGTGTTTTAGCTTCTTCAATCCCAGCTTTTCCACCATTTCGGTGGCAACCAAATTGTCTGTACTTCCGCTGTCTATAATCAATTTACAGCACTTCCCCCATGATTTGCAAACTGTTCGAAACAACACTTTTCGCTGGGTCTGTTCAGCCACCTCCTTGGCTGGTTTCAACAACACTTTGTTCAAAATTAAATCTTCCCCTGTTTCTGCAACGTTTTCGATCTCCTGGGGTTGTGCTTCAGCTTCCTCAGGCTGTGCAACAAATGCTCCCCTCTGGCCAGCGCGTTCAGCTTCCGGGCATTCGAAGGATCTGTGCCCCCACTTATGGCACCTGTAGCACTGGACATTAGTCCCCCTTCCGCGACCATTTCCTCTTCCCCGCTGATATGGTCGACCTCCTCTAGTGCTTTCTCCCTTCTCCGCTGTCCCTGAAGTTCTGGAACTGCTGCCTTCTTCGCTATTGGTGGCAGTTCTCCCTCTGCCATAGGACTGTCCTCGTCCTCTGCCATTCCCTCTCCCTCTCCTATTATTCTGTTTCCTGTTAATTTTCTCTTCAGCCTTTACAGCACTCTGGAAGGCTTCTTCAATATTTCGGGGAGAGAGAATACTGATTTCGTCCAATATTTCCATCCTCAAGCCATTCACATACCTCGCTGTTTTTTCTGGAGTATCGTCCGTATAACCAGCACGTAAATTTACTCGATAAAACTCTTCTGTGTACTCTTTTACAGTCATACCTTTCTGCCTTAAATTCTGTACTCGCCGATAAAGTTCAACCTGGTAGTCTTTAGGCAAAAACCTGCCCTTCAGTTTTGCCACCATCCTTGGCCACTTCCTTATCGGCAACTTGTTCATCCGTCTTCTGTCCGCTTGGACGCTATCCCACCATAGGGCAGCGTGTCCTTTTAGCTTAGTCGCAGCAAATCTAACTCTTTTATCCTCACTAATCTCCTCATTTTCGAAATACTTGTCTAACTCACTCACCCAATCCAATAAAACATCAGCGGACAGACTGCCATCATAATTCGAGATTTCCGGTTTGGGTTTGCTGCTGGCTAACAATACTGACCTCAACAGTTTTAATTCTGGGGCTTCTTCCTCTGACCCATCTGTAACAGTTGCTGCCTCGTCTTCACTGTCATCTCCAAGTTCCGGGTCTCTTCGCCTTCCTGCCTCTACTGCTTCCAAGCGAGCAGTAAGGATTCTCAACTGTTCTCTCAAACCCTCGTCTGCTATTCTACGTGCACCTCTTCCTCGTCCTCGTCATTGTACTTCCATCTTTCTCTACCTCCTTAAAAAACCTGGCTCTGATACCACTTGATGGGGCCAGCCCTCGTGGTCCCGCCGCTGCAGTGCTGAGGTGTAAACAACCGTAGTGAATATAATAATGTGGTGGATCTGTGGGATAGTTATGTGGGTTGATTTGTAATCGGTGCCGTATGGATTTTGGTTTTATGAGGGTTGTACCTTAACGCTCTGTCCTTTGAACATTTGTCCTCCTCGGGATCCCACAAATCCGTCCAGGGTTTGGGGTTTTCACCCTTTCGCGCCCACCTCACTCTTGTTATTTCGCCTAGTCTTTTTGCTCTACAAGCTTTGTAACTTGCGGTATTTTCCTCTGGGTGCGGTTTCCTGTTACTTGTTTGCTCGGTTCGCTGTTACGACTCCTGGTTACCCTCTCAGCTTCAGTCGTTGCTGTTTGGTCCGATATGGCCCTGTTCCTCCGGCGTTTTATAATTGATTTGGTAAGTCTGGATGGCGTTGCTTCTCGGCTTGCATGTCGAACGCTGCTGTGGTTTGAGTTTTCGTTATTTTCTTTCCTTAGAGGGTCCCCATCTCTGCATATGTTGTTTGTACCCTGTGTATGATTTCGATTTTCTTCTGTTGACAATGTCCGCCCCTGTGACTACTGTTTTCTTCCGGCACCGGTTCGGCTCCTCTTCACGGTTCTTGATAACTCGATGGCGGCGTCCTCAGTTGGAATCTCTGCATGCTTATTCAGTGAGTTTGGGTTCTATGCCGGAATTTTTTTTGTAACCTTCTTTTCCTATTCCTAATGTTGTGGCTCCTTCATGAGCAGGGGTCCTCTCGGAGTTGGCTGGAAGTTATGGTTCTTCGAACAGGTAGGGCTCCGTCGCCTTTTGTCTGCTCGCCTTTTCAGAAGGTTTTTCTTCTTTTTTTACCCGGTTTATACTGTCGCCTAAACTAATCTTTCCTGCGCATGTTCTTGCAGGTGTGACTGTTCGTGGTTACCGGTCTTTGGGCTTCCGGCAGTTCGGCAAACACGGGTAGTTTTCCTTTTGGTGTTTGGCAACTTGTCTTAGGGTGTTTCGACTTCAACTGTTGAACTTGGTTACTGGTCTTAGACTGCTCTCCATATGTGCTTGACTCTTCGTTAGTTGCTGGGCGTGGGTATGATGCTGAATCTTGTGCGAGTCGGTTTCTTGTTTGCTGTAGGGTTAATGTCTTCGACTGTGGTTTTAATTTAGGCTCTTAACGCAGACAGTATGTAAATAAACTTAAATTGGAAATCTATACATATATATTTTGACCGACTGTGCGGTGTATTCGTATGAATTTTAATTTAGGTGAACGGCAAGGACTTGTATCATTTTTTTCCACATACCTGTGATGAGGCTTTCTTTAATGGTCTGGTTGTATGAGCTTTGGTTACTGCTTGTCGTCTAGCTTGTTATTCTTCCCTCTAGGCTCGAAACCTGTAGCAAACACGTTCGGCAGTCTTGCATGATACTCTATTTGCAAAAATGCACAGTTTCTGGAAGCACGATAGGAATATATAAGTATGCACAGAATGTTTTTCTTATTATTACTTCTCTGTTCTCTTACACGAAGTCGAACCCCTGCAATGGTTTGTTTCACCCATTTTATAATACTGTTTACAGACAGTTTTGTAACTGCTGTCACTTGGGTTGTTGGTTATAACAATTGCTTCATATGCGGCTTTTCCATAGCTAGTTAGTACATTCTGTTTTACATGTATTTCTCAACCGCAATATGGCTGTTTGGAAAACAAAAAACGCTACCTAATCACTACTGTTCCTAATTAAAATTAAAAACCATAACAGTATTGTTTTTCTTTGTTTTTTGGCAATTTAAAGAGTAAAGTAAAATAGATAAAAAAAAAACAAAGACAGATCTACTGTCCATCCAACGAATTGTGTCCTCTATCCTTTTTGGAAACCACTGCCCTGTTAACTAGATGCTCCTGCATCAGGCTTCCGGGGTAAAAGAAATTCATGGCTCCATTCCATGAGTTCCTCCACCGAATAACCAGCCTTCTGTATCTGCGTCGCGTCGAGCCATGAGCTGTCCTCCATTGGACGGTCTCTCCACTTGACGAGGTAACGCAGATATTCCTTCCTGCGTGTCTTCTTGGCTACCTGGGTACTGAGGATCCCTTCAATCTCATGGGACTTAGCCGAAGGCAATTGTTTCTTCCAAGAACCGTCTCCAAATTGGGTGTCCCGTTCTGGCTGTACCACACTATCATCCTCTGCCTGGGCATTATATGGGAATAGGTCTGCCACGTTGAATATAGGTGATATGCCTATGTCAGGTGGCAGCTGAATCTCGTAAGTGTTGGCTGAAAATTTTCGTAGGATCTTGCATGGACCAATTTTCTTATATTTCAACTTATTATATGTGCCCTTAGGAAACCGTTCCCGGCGCAGATGCGCAAGGAGCTCATCCCCAACATTGAAATGTACCTCTCGTCGCTTTGTGTCTGCTTGCTGCTTGTATTTCTGTACGCTGTCCTGCAACCTTAGCTTGACTTTTTCGTGAAGCTCGCTCATTACTTCTGCAAAATCTTCCCCATCCGCGCTTCTCCGTTCCAGCTTTCCCAAATCTCGCAGTTCATGTATTCCCCGAGGATGCATGCCATACAAAATTTGAAATGGGCTAAGTCCGGTGCTACGATTGGGCGAATCGTTATAAGTGAATTCTACCTGGGCGAGAGCTCGATCCCATAATCGTGAATTTTCTCCAGTCAAACTCCGTAATAAATTCCCCAAGCTCCTGTTCACCACTTCCGTTTGTCCATCAGTCTGCGGATGATACGCAGAGCTGAAATTCAGTTGCGTGCCCAACTTTTTCCACAGGTGCGCCAAAAGTGTCTTGTGAATTTACATCTCTGTCTGAAATGATAGTTCTAGGTAGGCCATGTAATCTAACAACCTCCGTGAAAAACAAGTGTGCCACGTACGTGGCGTCACTAGTTTTTCTGGCAAGGAATAAAATGAGCCATCTTTGAAAATCTATCTACCACCACCATTACTGAATCATATCCCCGCTGTGTTCTAGGCAGTCCTAGGACAAAGTCAATGCTGACTGAATCCCATGGCCTGCTTGGAACAGGTAGTGGTATGTAAAGTCCAGTATTCTGACTGTGTCCTTTCGACAGTTGGCAGACTTTACACCTGGTTACATATCTCTGTACATCCCTGCTCATTTTAGGCCAATAATAAAAATGTTCGAGTTGCTCCAAAGTTTTGTTGATGCCAAAATGTCCCGCTAATCCGCCACTATGCTTTTACCGTACAATATTCTCCCTCATCGAACAGTCTAGGATACATAACTGCCCACCTCTGAACAATAATACTTCCTGTAAATTATAGTCCAACCACGGGCTCGCATTCCTTAATACGGGATTTTGGCAGGCTTCAAAAGCTTCCTTGAAATCTGTGTCCGTTTGGTACAAATCCTTCAGGTGTTCAAATCCCAATACCTGTATGCTACTCTCCTGTAAGAGCAAGGCTCTTCTTCTAAAAGCATCTGCCACTTTGTTGGCTTGCCCACTTATGTGTTTTAACACGAAAGTGAAACTATGCAAGTATTCTACCCACTTGGCGTGCTTATGGTTTAACTTGTGCTGCTGCATTACGTATTGCAATGCCGAATTATCAGAAAACAAAACAAATTCATTGCCCAGCAGGTAGTGCCTCCAATGTTTTAAAGCTTGGACCACTGCATAAAATTCCTTGTCATATGAGGAATATTTCTGTCGGCTTTCATTCAGTTTTTCACTGAAAAATGCTACTGGTCTGTCTTCCTGACTGAGCACAGCGCCAATAGTTGTTCCACTTGCGTCACACCGAACCTGAAAGAGTTTATTAAAATCGGGCAGCCTCAAGATTGGCCTCTCCGTGATCTTCCGCTTCAAAAGCTGAAAACTGTATTCTGCCGCCTTGGTCCAACAAAAAGGCTGACTGGCCTTTTTGATGGTCTCTAACATTGGTGCGCAGATTTCACTGAAATTTCTAATAAATTTCCGATAAAAACTTGTCAGTCCGTGAAAACTACGTACCTCAAATAAGCTCTTCGGTGACGGCCAATTTATAATTGCTGCAATCTTTTCTGGGTCCATTTTCAATTCATTTTCTGCAACTACAAATCCCAGATAGACCAGCTCCTTCTGCAGGAAAGTGCATTTCTTTAAATTTATCAGCAGTTTGTTCTGCTGCAACTTCTCTAACACCTTTCGAACATGTTGAAGATGCTCTCTTTTTGTTCTGCTGAAAATTAAAATGTCATCAAGATAAACTATCACGAACTTACCAATGAATTCCTTTAACATCTCATTCATCAGCCTCATAAAAGTACTAGGAGCGTTACTCAATCCAAATGGCATGACCAGCCATTCATACAGCCCTTCATTAGTCTTGAAAGTTGTTTTCCATTCATCTCCTTCCCTAATTCTGATCTGATGATAACCACTCTTCAGATCAATCTTTGTAAAATAAGTTGCTCCACTAAGACAATCCATCATGTCGTCCATCCTGGGTAAGGGAAATCTATATCGAATCGTAATTTTGTTTATAGCCCGTGAATCTGTACACATTCGCCATTCTCCACCCTTCTTGGGTGCAAGTACGGTTGGTACTGCACAAGGGCTCAAACTTTCCCTGATCAGTCCCTTATCCAGCAACTCCTGCACTTGTTTACGAATTTCCTCATTGTCTTTCGGGCTCATCCTATACACTGCCTTGTTTGGTAAGCTCGCTCCAGGTATAAAATCAATATGATGGCTAATACTCCTCTTGGGAGGCAACTTATCTGGCAAATCGTCAACTACAATATCTTGGAATTCTTCCAACAACTCCTGAATTTCTACAGGCAGTTCTGACTTTTCTGTATTCAGCAACATCGGTCTTGTCCTCCTTACAATTGCGTAATTGACCTCATTTTCCTCAATCTGTTTCACAAACTGTTTTCCTCCAATTAATAATGTTTTTGTTCCGCTTGGTTCTGCTGTGTCTTCCTCTTTGATGGGTACAAGCGTGTGTTTGACCCCATCTTTCACAAATTTATAACAATTTGTCTTCCCATCGTGTGTCACCTTCCGGTCATACTGCCACGGTCTCCCAAGCAGTATATGGCATACGTCCATAGGCATAATATCACAGACCATCGTGTCATGATATTTGCCAATGTGAAATTCTACCTCGCACTGTTCATCTACTAGTAGTTGGTGGCCCTTCTGTAGCCACGACACCCTGTAAGGTGTGGGGTGTTTTAACCGCTTCAATCCCAGTTTTTCCACCATTTCGGTGGCAACCAAATTGTCTGTACTTTCGCTGTCTATAATCAATTTACAGCACTTCCCCCGTGATTTGCAAACTGTTCGAAACAACGCTTTTCGCTGGGTCTGTTCAGCCACCTCCTTGGCTGGTTTCAACAGCACTTTGTTCAAAATTAAAGCTTCCCCTGTTTCTGCCACGTTTTCGATCTCCTGGGGTTGTGCTTCAGCTTCCTCAGGCTGCGCAACAAATGCTCCCCTCTGGCCAGCGCGTTCAGCTTCCGGGCATTCGAAGGATCTGTGCCCCCACTTATGGCACATGTAGCACTGGACATTAGTCCCCCTTCCGCGACCATTTCCTCTTCCCCGCTGATATGGTCGACCTCCTCTAGTGCTTTCTCCCTTCTCCGTTGTCCCTGAAGTTCTGGAACCGTTGCCTTCTTCGCTATTGGTGGCAGTTCTCCCTCTGCCATAGGACTGTCCTCGTCCTCTACCATTCCCTCTCCCTCTCCTATTATTCTGTTTCCTGTTAATCTTCTCTTTAGCCTTTACATCACTCTGGAAGGCTTCTTCAATATTTCGGGGAGAGAGAATACTGATTTCGTCCAATATTTCCATCCTCAAGCCATTCACATACCTCGTTGTTTTTTCTGGAGTATCGTCCGTATAACCAGCACATAAATTTACTCGATAAAACTCTTCTGTGTACTCTTTTACAGTCATACCTTTCTGCCTTAAATTCTGTACTCGCCGATAAAGTTCAACCTGGTAGTCTTTAGGCAAAAACCTGCCCTTCAGTTTTGCCACCATCCTTGGCCACTTCCTTATCGGCAACTTGTTCATTCGTCTTCTGTCCGCTTGGACGCTATCCCACCATAGGGCAGCGTGTCCTTTTAGCTTAGTCGCAGCAAATCTAACTCTTTTATCCTCACTAATCTCCTCATTTTCGAAATACTTGTCTAACTCACTCACCCAATCCAATAAGACATCAGCGGACAGACTGCCATCATAATTCGAGATTTCCGGTTTGGGTTTGCTGCTGGCTAACAATACTGACCTCAACAGTTTTAATTCCGGGGCTTCTTCCTCTGACCCATCTGTAACAGTTGCTGCCTCGTCCTCACTGTCATCTCCAAGTTCCGGGTCTCTTCGCCTTCCTGCCTCCACTGCTTCCAAGCGAGCAGTAAGGATTCTCAACTGTTCTCTCAAACCCTCGTCTGCTATTCTATGTGCACCTCTTCCTCGTCCTCGTCATTGTACTTCCATCTTTCTCTACCTCCTTAAAAAACCTGGCTCTGATACCACTTGATGGGGCCAGCCCACGTGGTCCCGCCGCTGCAGTGCTGAGGTGTAAACAACCGTAGTGAATATAATAATGTGGTGGATCTGTGGGATAGTTATGTGGGTTGATTTGTAATCGGCGCCGTATGGATTTTGGTTTTATGAGGGTTGTACCTTAACGCTCTGTCCTTTGAACATCTGTCCTCCTCGGGATCCCACGAATTCGTCCAGGGTTTGGGGTTTTCACCCTTTCGCGCCCACCTCACTCTTGTTATTTCGCCTAGTCTTTTTGCTCTGCAAGCTTTGTAACTCGCGGTCTTTTCCTCTGGGTGTCGTTTCCTGTTACTTGTTTGCTCGGTTCGCTGTTACGACTCCTGGTTACCCTCTCAGCTTCAGTCATTGCTGTTTGGTCCGATATGGCCATGTTCCTCTGGCGTTTTATAATTGATTTGGTAAGTCTGGATGGCGTTGCTTCTCGGCTTGCATGTCGAACGTTGTTGTGGTTTGAGTTTTCGTTATTTTCTTTCCTTAGAGGGTCCCCATCTCTGCATATGTTTTTTGTACCCTGTGTATGGTTTCGATTTTCTTCTGTTGACAATGTCCACCCCTGTGACTACTGTTTTCTTCCGGCACCGGTTCGGCTCCTCTTCACGGTTCTTGATAACTCGATGGCGGCGTCCTCAGTTGGAATCTCTGCATGCTTATTCGGTGAGTTTTGGTTCTATGCCGGAATTTTTTTTGTAACCTTCTTTTCCTATTCCTAATGTTGTGGCTCCTTCGTGAGCAGGGGTCCTCTCAGAGTTGGCTGGATGTTATGGTTCTTCGAACAGGTAGGGCTCCGTCGCCTTTTGTCTGCTCGCCTTTTCAGAAGGTTTTTCTTCTTTTTTTACCCGGTTTATACTATCGCCTAATCTAATCTTTCCTGCGCATGTTCTTGCAGGTGTGACTGTTCGTGGTTACCGGTCTTTGGGCTTCCGGCAGTTCGGCAAACACGGGTAGTTTTCCTTTTGGTGTTTGGCAACTTGTCTTAGGGTGTTTCGACTTCAACTGTTGAACTTGGTTACTGGTCTTAGACTGCTCTCCATATGTGCTTGACTCTTCGTTAGTTGCTGGGCGTGGGTATGATGCTGAATCTTGTGCGAGTCGGTTTCTTGTTTGCTGTAGGGTTAATGTCTTCGACTGTGGTTTTAATTTAGGCTCTTAACGCGGACAGTATGTAAAGAAACTTATATTGGAAATCTATACATATATATTTTGACCGACTGTGCGGTGTATTCGTATGAATTTTAATTTAGGTGAACGGCAAGGACTTGTATCATTTTTTTCCACATACCTGTGATGAGGCTTTCTTTAATGGTCTGGTTGTATGAGCTTTGGTTACTGCTTGTCGTCTAGCTTGTTATTCTTCCCTCTGGGCTCGAAACTTGTAGCAAACATGTTCGGCAGTCTTGCATGATACTCTATTTGCACAAATGCACAGTTTCTGGAAGCACGATAGGAATATATAAGTATGCACAGAATGTTTTTCTTATTATTACTTCTCTGTTCTCTTACACGAAGTCGAACCCCTGCAATGGTTTGTTTCACCCATTTTATAATACTGTTTACAGACAGTTTTGTAACTGCTGTCAGTTGGTTGTTGGTTATAACAGTTGCTTCATATGCGGCTTTTCCATAGCTAGTTAGTACATTCTGTTTTACATGTATTTCTCAACCGTAATATGGTTGTTTGGAAAATAAAAAATGCTACCTAATCACTACTGTTCCTAATTAAAATTAAAAACCATAACAGTATTGTTTTTCTTTGTTTTTTGGCAATTTAAAGAGTAAAGTAAAATAGATAAAAAAAAAAAACAAAGACAGATCTACTGTCCATCCAACGAATTGTGTCCTCTGTCCTTTTCAGAAACCACTGCCCTGTTAACCAGATGCTCCTGCATCACTCACATAGGATTGATCGTAGTTATGAAGTAGGGGACCAATTTTTTATCCGTATCTGACCCAACAAAAGCACCAATCAGTTTGGGAAGGGGACAAAATTGTCACCTCGGTTTGTAGGACCTTTGAGGATCAAGGAGAAGATTGGACCAGTTGCCTATCATCTTGTACTGCCACCCCATTTGCATAAAACTCATGATGTTTTTCATGTATCTATTTTACAACATTATGTTTCTGATGAATCTCACAAACTAGATTGGAGGGAATTGCACATCTCGGACATGGGAATCGTAGTGGTTGAACCATTACGCATATTGGACCGTAGGGTTCGACAACTCAGACATTGCACGGTGGACCAAGTTAAGGTCCAGTGGGACAAGTATAGCCCAGGATCTGCTACCTGGGAGGATGCAGAGACTATACGTCAAGACTACCCCTCACTTTTTGAGCATCTGTGGTGCCCATTTTTGACTTAGATAGCTACCTATGCTAAGGTTCTATTTTGCGGTTCCATGTTATTTATTTATAATGTTATGTAATATTAATACATTTAGTTGGACATGTGAAACTACTTATATAAATCATTTGATGGATTTGGTATTGATGATGGAAATGTTTGATGTATGGCCTAATGTATGACTCACTTAGTGATGAATTATCTAGTGCGTGACTTATCAGAATTATTGTTGTTTCATGTATGGCTCAAGTGGATATGATTTATTTAATGAATGACTTAGTGAAATTATGATTTATTTTCAGTATGAACTGCAGGATTGACACGTGGATACTAGACATAACATGATGTTTAAATATCACTTATTTATATATATCTTGTTGTTATATAAATGCATGAATGAGAGCTAACCCGCAGATTGGAAAAAGCTATATGATAGCCAAGATCTACTCTTCCATTGGGGGAAGGTCGAGACATATCATGGGGATAGGTATAATGTACATTGTTCTATTACATTTTGTATCTACTAGATATGCACTCTTATGACATGGGTAAAATGTAAATGACAGGTGACAAGACTACCTGATTGGATTATTCGATGACAAGTATCCAACCAACGTTGTAGTGTGGTCCATATTAGGGCGTCAACCCTAGTTATGAGGAGGGGTGGAGTTATTTCCCACAGTGTAACCTCCAAACCTGGAATCGTGGGAGGGCAGTGGTGGACATGCTCCCCTAGATGTGTGATGACGATTTCTAGTTGCCTGCTGGGGAAGTTAGGTTGATATAGTCGATGATTCCACCATGTTGGTTTTATCAGTGGTTAGATTGGTATAGCCGATGCCACCGTATATAGCATCATAGGATGGATAGGGTGGGAACGGAAGTAGGTCAGGAGGGATAGGAGGATATAGATCAGTTGGAGACTCTTGATGGGAAGTAATGTCATTGTTTGACTTATCAAATTTTACTACTATAACTCTCTCTCCATTTGTTATGCCTTATTGCCAAATTGCTTCGAACTCTTGTATCTTTTACACTCTAACTTCAGGATGAAGTTTTCTAAAGGAGGTATGTAATTCCCTATTTAATCTTATCTTGCAAATTTTACTAAGTGTTTAAATTTCCTTAAAATATGGACTTATAATTATCAAGAAATATTGGTACATACCTACATTGGTGAAACTGTAAATTTGGTACTGATATAAATTTTGTTACTATTCCCAATTTACGTCCCCAAATTTTTAAACTTTGAGAAGACATAGTCCTCTCCAATTCATTACCATATATATATATATATATATATATATATATATATATATATATATATATATATATATATATATATATATATATATATTCATACCTCGTTCCCAAAATGTCCTCTCATATTTACTTGGGAGAAGACATAGTCCTCTCCAATTAATTAGTAAATTATATATATTCATACCTCATTCCCAAAATTTCCTCTCGGATTCACTTGGGAGAAGATATGGTCCTCTCCAATTAATTACCAATTTATATATTCATATCTCATCCCCAAAATGTCCTCTCAGATTTACTTAGGAGAAGACATGGTCCTCTCCAATTAATTACCAATTTATATATTCATATCTCATTCCCAAAATGTCCTCTCACATTTACTTGGAACAAGACATGGTCCTCTCCAATTAATTACCAATTTATATATTCATCTCTCATCCCCAAAATATTTACTTGGGAGAAGACATGGTCCTCTCCAATTTAATTACCCAATTTTATATTCATATCACATTCCCAAATGTCCTCTCATGTTTACTTGGGAGAAGATAAGTCAAATGTAAGGATGAGGGAAAATTTATGACATTAATGAGAGGTGGTTGAGGTGGAGAAGAGGAGGGGGCATAAAAGGGGATGGATGAGGGGAGGGAGGGGGATCCTTGGTTTTGCTTTTGGTTTTGGTTTGGCTGTGGTTTTGGAGGAATTGTTTGAGAGAGAGAAGGGGAGTATTATTCATCTTGGATACACTACATCTGGTTGGACTTGGGCTCGTAGGGCTAGGGAACCTGTGGAGGTTTCCTGGGCTAGGAAATACTTCCTAGTTGGTTGGGAGGTAAATCCAGTCAGTAGTCAAGAGGAGCGTTCCAACAGGAGTAACATCTCAAGGGCATCTCCACCAGGCTATCGGTATAGGTATTCCTCTATGCATAGATTACTCATGTAAGTGATTAAATTAAAATTCTCACTATTCAAATTGTAGGAATTAGATTTTAAATGGTAAATTGCCATTGTTTAAATGTCTTGTCAGAAAATAAATAATGCCCTTTTATTGTATTTACAATTAGAGAATATAGATCTGATAGAGGACCCTAAGAGGGGACCTTACAGTGCTCGACATTAGTTCATTTGAATTCACGCTCAATAGATTGTGTTAGATAAATTGGGAACCATTTTCATTAGTGGTGGTCTTCCTCATGTATATTAAAGTATCCCTTACCACTTGGTAATTAGATAGTCTCCCCACATGCTCGACATCATCTCATTCATTTGCATGTAGTGATTCATGCAATTGGGATGAGCCGAAGACCTTATGGCATGGGGCTATCTCAGTCAAGCACATTGCCTCCCCCAAGCTACGTTGGAGAATGTATATTTATACTTTTAGGGCCATCATTTGGGCACTGACATTAGTATCTTTAGCACTACTAATGTCTACTATGACAATGACCTACATTATATCATGATCAGTCCTCGATGACATGAGTTTGTAGTATGTTATGTGGGCGACCATGCTCTATTATTTTAGTACCGAGTATGGGTATACCTACCTTGGGAATATATATTATTTGTATTTTGTCTATGAATTTTATATTCTTTTACAGGTTCCACCTCCTTGGCTCCCTCCATCTATCGTACCCATTGAGACTATTGTAATGTATTTCAACCATCAACTTCTCTTCTAATCTCATACATTAGGGGGCATATATTACAACTCAAAATGTCACAATCAAGGTTTATGATAACTGTAAGTGACACCCCCTTGGGTTTACTAATGGTTTTCCTCTTCAACATCCTTGAACACTTGTAGGGAAAGTTGCAATGCTTTAGTTACACAACAAAAGAGAGTTGAAGCAGATAGGGTTGGCAGAACAAATAGATAAGGGTAGAAAAGGTCAAAATTGATCAGTTCTAGAAGATAAGGATGAAAACACCATATAAAATAGAGTCAAAAAAGTGTCTATATACATTTTATCACTACTCCCAACCGATCTATATAAGAAATAATTTCCATGGGACAAAGGGATAAAAGTTTATGTAACGTAATGTTGTGAGAATGAGGACTTGATTTCTCCTTGCAAGAAGTTGTAGAATATTGTGTACCTTGACATTGAGCTATGGTGAGAGGAGAATATACAACTAGGGACTATCAAGGGAGTGACTATTGTTAACACCATTGGTATAATGAAGGCATATACTCCCCCCCACCAACATAATATTAATTGATATTATTTGTGTTTGTATTTGGGTTTTCATAATGTTAATGCTAAATTTAGTTTGCAGGAACATAGAATCAGAGGTTGTTATTTGTGTGTCAATCATAGGTAAGAAGATTCACAAAGCCAAAGTCTCAAGGTATTCAATCACTGCAATTGTCGAATAGCCACCCTCCATGATAAGATGCATTTGATTCTCCTTATTACTTTTGTTTTGCATGTTTTTATTGTGAGTTTTCTAGGTTAAGTAGCCACCATCACAAACACCATTTACCATATGTCTTGGGCAGGTCTATGGGTAAGAGTATTGAGACATTTTTTAGGAAATTCTATCTTACCAAGTATTCAGTGAGTTTTGGTTGTTGCTTCGTTCATACATTTGGATAATGGTTTATTAACTTTTTTTTCTCCCAACAAATTAGTTGTCTATTTTCCTTACAATTGTTATGAAATGCTTTCTAAATGTCTTCGTCATGACCTAGGGTTTTCTTTTTATCCCCATTTTTTGCAAGTAGGAAGAAATTTTGGGGTTGACATACTCATGCATAGGTGTGTAGGTGGAGTTTTAGGCCCAAGATTTTGAACCTCACTTTCATACTTAGTTTTTCTTTTTTATTCACAACATACTCATCATTACTATGTTTAATAGCATACAGTTAACAACATATTTTAAGTGAACACAATTTGATTCATAAGAAATTCATATAATTTAACAATAACAAGAAAAAAGCGTGGTTATGGTGGTTTGGTTGTAGTGTCCCTCTAGGACCACTCAACTAACTATGCCACCCTTCTAACTAGAAACATCCTATCTAGCTTCATAGTGTAGAGAAATTCCATACATTCCCTTACCCTCCTAGCCCATGTCCAAACCATAGTCGTAGTGTGTTCGCGTTCTTAGAGACAACGCACTCTCGATGCCCCACTTCCTTCGCCCCACTTTTCCATGCCAAAATGGTTTCCCATCCCCCACCCACCACCCTAATTAGTGCCACCTAGTTCTCAATAATGATCCTCTAGCCACTAACACCTTACCTCTTTCACTTACCTGATTGCAGCCCCTGCCCCAATTAATACCTTAGGTGGTTAAGTCATTTACCGACACCTTTAATGCAATAAAAAAAATAATATAATCTTTTAAAGGTGTGGGTGGTTTTTTAAGCCTAGCATTTTGAAGCTTGTTTAGATACCACATTTGAGATCCCCTTTTATGTGTCTCAAGCTTGTAAAAAAAACTTATAAAAAAAAAAATTTTTTTTAATTTAGTTTTTATTTTTTTTAGTTGCATACTTAGTTTTTATTTTTCATTCGCAACATACTTATGATTACTATGTTTAATAGCATAAATTTAACAAACACATTTTGAATGAGCACAATTTGATTCATAAGCAATTCATATAATTTAACAAGAAAAAAAATTGGTTACAGTGGCTCAGAGCAGTGTTCCTCCTATGACAACCTAATTGAATATCCCAATGTTTTCATGGTGGCTCAGTTGCAGTGTTCCTCCTGTGACCACCCAACCGAATACACCACCCTGCCAACTAGAAATTGCCTATATAGATTTCTAGTGCAAAGAAACCCTATACAAAATCCATAAGTTCCATTTCCCTCCTAACCCATGTCCATAAAGTAATCGTAGTGTATTTGAGTTCTTAGACACAACACCCTCTCATTCCCCCTTCTCAAAATCCACTTCCCTATTCAAAACTCTGTTTTTCCTTCCATTGACCCTCATTTCCCCTACTTTTGCATGACAAAATGATATCCCATTTGAAACTTAAAAAATAAAAAATAAAAATAAAAATAAAATAATACTGCACTTATCTCCCATGAAAAAACACACAGAGAATAGCTAACTTTTCATCAAAATCTAACCTGTGTACCCTCCTTTTACATGTATTATATAGAATAACATATCGAGTTATGATTTTGCAAGTATTATATAGAATAACATATCAAGTTGAGATCCTAACCTCTGGGAAATTAAAATTACAAAATATGATAAAATATCAAACAAATATCAAGATAAAAAAGAAATAGATCTAAAAGCCTCCTCATCCATATTTAGTTTGTTGTTAATTTGAATTGATAAGATGGTTCTCCAACTGAAAGTTGAATGGGCATTTTTCTAAAAATAGAAAAAATTAAATGTGACAATTTTTTGTAAAAAAAAGGGATTCAATAAGCCGACGTGAGTGTGAACTGTTGTGTCACTTCATTTGAGCTGACATGACTATTATTTATGTCGTTTTGTTGGCCGACTTGACAGTTCTTTTCATCAGTTATCATGTTGCCTTCTTCAAGAGGATTGTGCTTTTCTTGGAGGGTTGATCTATACTCTAGGTTGAATCATATACATTACATAGAGCATGGCATTGACTCTTTGACATCCTAAGGCTCTCAATGGCAGCCATATATAATATATAAAATAAACCTCTTGCTCATGAAACCCATGCAGCAAGGCCATAATTAATAAATTCATTTTTCTTGTTTACAAAAATCAATGTCATGAAGACCAAACCTAATTACACTTTCTTCAACAGTTTCAACCCTGGAATCAAAGCCTAAATCTTGTTGTGTAGTTGCAACAATCTTGTCTTTCTCCTTGTTATTATACTTTTTGGGTCTTATTTCAAGATGAAATTTCCAACAATGGTCTTCATCATGGCCTTCTTTAGAACATTGTTTACATGTGATCTTTTCTCCTTCTTTCTTAATTGAGGTATTATTTTTATCTTTTCCTTTAAATTTCCCTTTTCCTTTTTCTCCATACTTGAATGACTTCTCACTAGTTTCTTTAGAAACATTTTTCCTTCTTGCCTCTAAATGAGTTTCCTGTACACAAACTTCATCTAGTTTTGCAGGGTTAAACATGAGAATGGCATGTCTCAAGTAACTATGTAATCCTCCAATGTATTTGGGCAAAGTATCTTGAGAGGACAAATCTATACCCAAAATAAAATCTCTTTTCCTAAATTCTCGAGTATAATATTGCACATTTTCCCCCTTAGTTTTCCTAAATTTTGGTCAACCCATAATATCTTTTTTCATGTATGGTAATGGATAAAATTTCCTTCTTATTGCAACAAAAAGATCATTCCAAGAGGATAAAACCTTACCATGTTTCATCATGTCTTCTTGAGTTTTGGCTTCCCACTAAATAAGTGTTGCACCTTCGAATATAAGAGAAGCAAGCTCAATTTTGGTCTCATCAGCCTTGATTCTCAACATCTACCTCTCCAATATGACGAATCCATTTATCTAATTTCTCAGCATCTACCTCTCCATTGTACATAGACAATTCAAACATAATATGAAGCTTTAGCAAAGGTGTTTTACCATGTCCTTTTGGAGAATTTGGAGGTGTTTGTTTTTGTGAAAGGGTAGAATAAGTAGAAGAATATGAGGATGAGGATGATGGAGGTGAAGGTGTTGGTTTGTCACCATTCCCTCCATTCCATTTTTTAGGCATGTTTGCTTTTCCTCTGTCTCCTTTTGGAGGTTTTGAGCTCTCTCCATACAAACTTGCATTTCTCTCTTCATAAAGAACCTTTACCATTTTAGACATCTCAAAGAATACTTCTCTGAAAATTATTTCATCTTTAAACATCCCTTAAGGACCTCCTTCATGTTCCATGACTATTGAAGCTTGAGATGTGTTTGTTCTCATTGAAACAATTTGAGATCTTGGCTCCAAAAGTTCTCCTTCTCCTCTTTTAAGCTTCAACATTGTAAGCATTAGAAAAAAACTTGCAAACAAATCAAACCTTCACAATAACTTCTTGTTATGATACCAAAATGATCTGAATATGTAAACTTGAAGATTTTTAACAATTTGCAAGTGAAAATTATATGTGTTTTGGGTAGAGGATCAATTTAATAAACACATAAAACAAGTGAAATTAACCATAATTTATAGCCAAACATAGATAAAATAATCAAATTTGAAACACATAACACAAAACATGATAAAGGAGTTCACCCCTCTCCTGGGCTACATCTCCTCCTCCAATTTCCAATGTAGGGCCTCTTTCATTATGTGCTCAAAAGTGTTTTTATATGCTTTTACATTATCCAAACAACAAAATTGATGTCTCCAATGGATTCAATACTGTCAAAAACCCCCATCTCGATTATTTTTAACCTTATTTCTCCAAAAATTGAGTAAGTTATGCCTGTTACAAGTTTTTCTCAAATTATATGGGTAGTCATCCTACAATTCGAACCAAATCCCGCTTGAGCACCCCAAACCCAGAATAAGCGCACAAATTTTTCCTACAATCTCGCCCGACAAGAGAAATTGTAGGATCCTTAAACCACCCATTAAGCCCCCAGTTCCGAAAAAATTTGTCACGTTGACGCATGCAACTGCATTGGGGGCCGATATTCCAGGGCCTAACTCTGCCAACTGTTTAAGCCCCTCTGATAAGGCTGTGCTCCTGGTCACATTGGGTCTCGGTGACCTGGGGCTGGCCCCGTTATCTCCATCGCACCTACAGTACTATGGCTATCATGTGCCTTGGGGTTGGCCCCCTCCTTGTTTTTGAGCACCCGACATTATGGGGTGTCATGTGACCCCGGGGCTGGCCCATTAAACCTTATCATCATGGTTCTTTGCATTGGGCTTTGACTACGTTGTTTGTGGGGTGTTGTGGCCATGGGTTAGGTTAAGGCCTAGCCCCTTGGCCCCTCTACCTACAATCCTGTCGGCGCTGGGGTGGCCAGGTGCTAGGGCTTAGCCTGGCCCCCTCCCCCATTTGCACTACCATTAAACTTTAAATAACACCCATCTTCCATAGTTATTAAGAACTACTTGTGGCACGATGGTGGAGTACTATGCTTCCACTCTAGAGGTCTGCTGTTCGAATCCCATGGAGGCTTGATTCGTCTATAAAACATTTTTTTCCAAATAAGAAGAGGCCATGTGGAAACCACTGATTGGCTCATACGACTCTCCCTCATTAGTGCAACACAACAACTAATGAACCAATAAAAAACCACCATACATGAGCCAATAAGAACTAGACAAATTTCATCCAGCCATAGGTCCTCATAAACATAGTCACCTACCTTGTCAAATCCCCAATCAGCGTACGAGCTGCTGACTAGGTGTACCAACAACTTCAACTTTTAAAATTTTAGTTGTTTGACAAATCGATCAAAACACAATATCAAGAGCATACGATATCACTTTTGAGTGAAACAATTTATGTTGGATTCAAATTGTCGAGATATACCCAACCATTCAGGTTTCGAGCTATGTTTCACATTTTGAATTTTAGCACTAAATTGATCCCCTGGATCAATCTTTCAAGCAATTGAAATCTAAAAGCACCATGATGAATTCAATAGAGAAGATGGTTATAGACCTAACTAGTCTTTGAAGCCCCTTATTCATCACCTTGAAAACAAGTCTTGGCCTTGTTGATCCTTTCTACCATTTTCTCTTTATCGATCCATTTACTATCAATTTTATTAAAGAACAAAAAATAATGTAACATGATGCAAAATCTATGTATTTTGAAACATAGATGATGCTAATAAGATGTGAATTTTTTTTTTTTTGATACGCTTATAATGCCATTATGATGCAATATTCAATACACATGTAGAAAGTATTGATGTTAATAGCACTATTTTTTATATTTCCAAAAGTTAAAAAATCCTTTGAAAAAAGCCAACTCTATTCTCGCTTGGTTTTTGTTACTTTTGAAGTATTAGGTGAAAGTCATTTTAAAACAACTTTAAATTAGTTTCCGCATTGTTGGAAATGAATTCTTGAAAACCAAAAGAGGTTATTTTACAGGACTGGACCAATTACAAAAACCTCTCATTTTTTACCCAACTATCATGGTTTGGAGGATAAGAAGGAATATTTGCAACCTTTTTTTCAATATCCAAAAGAGGTTTTTGTTGGGAACGAGCTAATTTACAAAAACCTCTTTCATTTTTACGACAGGCATCCTGGTTTGGAAGATCTGAATGCATCTTTGAAGCCTATTTTTTTTATAAATTCACGAGATTTAATTTTTCTGTTTTTAGAAAAAATCCCAATCAGCTTTTAGTTGGAGAGCCACCTCATCAATTCGACTTAACAACAAAATAAAGATGGATGAGGAGGATTTTAGATCAATTTTTTTGGATCTTGATATTTTTTTGATATTTTAGAATATTTTGTAATTTTAATTTCGCCAAACATTGTGGATCTCAGGTTGATATATTATTCTATATAATACATGTAAAAGGAGGGTCTAGGGGTTGGGTTTTGATAAAAATATAGCTATTGTCTGTGTGTTTTTCCAAATCTATATGCATTTTACAGTTTCGAAGATTAGAATATTTATGATTATTAACACAAAGATTCATGTGATAGTTATTCCCTTCTCTATTATTCAATTTGAATGTTTATTTTCAAATGTTTGAATGAAATAAAATGTCATGGAATTCATAATCTAATGCTCTGTTTCATTAATTCAAATTCCTGCACTCCTTCCTTGTAAAGGTACATTAGGGTTCAATTTCCATGCCCTACTGCAGTGAATTTTTTTCCTATTTTCTACTTCCATCGACAATGATAACTTGAAATGTCTATGGTGTGTCATCTATCTTGCCTTTGTCAATAGTTGATCATGTAGCCAATGTCTTCGAGATTGCAACAAACCATAGCTTGTTGACTCCATTTCCTAATGGACTGTCTCTCCCATTCCCAACAAAACCCTTTTTCAACACCCCTCAACTAAATATCTAGCCATTATTTCAAGTACACAATTAGTTACTAAAGTGACATTGGGTAATGTATTTCAACCATCAACTTCTCTTCTAATCTCATACATTAGGGGGCATATATTACAACTCAAAATGTCAAAACCAAGGTCTATAATAACTCAAAGTGACGCCCCATTGGGTTTACTAGTGGTTTTCATCTTCAACAACCTAGAACACTTGTAGGGAGAGTTGCAATGCTTTAGTTACACAACAAAAGAGAGTTGAAGCAGATAGGGTTGGCAGAGCAAATGGATAAGGGTAGAAAAGATCAAAATTGATCAGTTTTTGAAGATAAGGAAGAAAACACCATATCAAATAAGGTCAAACAAGTGTCTATATACATTTGATCACTACTCCAAACCCATCTATATAAGAAATAATTTCCACGGAACAAAGGGAGAAAAGTTTAGGTAACGTAATGTTGTGAGAATGAGGACCTAATTTCTCCTTGCAAGAAGTTGTAGAATATTGTGTACCTTGACAATGATCTATGGTGAGAGGAGAACATACAACTAGGGACTATGAAGGGAGTGACTATTGTTAACACCATTGGTATAATGAAGGCATATACTTCCCCCCTACCAACATAGTTTTAATTGATATTATTTGCGTTTGTATTTTGGTTTTCATAACATTAATGCTAACTTTAGTTTGCAAGAACATAGAATCAGAGTGTGTGTCAGTCGTAGGTAAGAAGATTCACAAAGCCAAAATCTCAAGGAATTCAATCAATGCAATTGTTGAATAACCATCCTTCATGATAAGGTGCATCTGATTCTCCTTCTTACTTTTGTTTTGCATATTTGTATTGTGCATTTTCTAGGGTAGGTAGCCACCATCACAAACACCATTGGCCATATGTCTTGGGCAGGCCTATGCATTAAGAGTATTGAGACATTTTTGAGGAAATTCTATCTAATAGAAGGCTTGTGCTTTTAGTCATATTTGTTATCTTAAGTCTAACTCTTACCAGGTATTCAGTGAATTTTGGTTGTTGCCTCATTCATACATTTGGATAATGGTTTATTAACTTTTTTCTCTCCTAGCAAAATAGTTGTCTATTTTCCTTACAATTCTTATGATATACTTTCTAAATGTCTCCATTATGACCTAGGGTTTTCTTCTTATCCCCATTTTTTGCAAGTAGGAAGAAATTTTGGGGTTGACATACTCATGCATAGGTGTGTAGGTGGATTTCGAGGCCCAATATTTTGAACCTCACTTTCATACTTTGTTTTTCTTTTTCATTCACAACATACTTATCATTACTATGTTTAATAGCAGCATTACCAACCCGCATGTCCTTCCCTTATATGTCCCAGATAAATAATTGGCTAGGGAAATATCCTGTCAGACAGTTGAAAAAGGGCTTACAAAAAATCTCAAAGATGCCAAGAAACAGTTATGGTCTGCATTTCCGGTTCACTGTGAAATTTATTCATTACATGATTATAAGCAAACCCAAATTGAAGTAGAGAAAATAGGGGGTTTAAACCTAGCAGTTATTCCCAAAGGCAGTATGACCCGAATAATGTTTCCCTTAATTTCACTACTTAGGTAAAATTTAAACAATTCATCCATGAGAAATATGAATTCGATGACTTCTTTAGATCAGTCGAGTCATTCTGACAAGTACACCACCTGGAAAAGATTAAGCTGGGACCAAGGAAAATGGAGCAATTCATCCAATACAGGATGCAAAGGCTTCAGACAATGCCATTGGACTTGTTGAGTATTACACTAATCATCGAGCAAACAACGCAAAGCACAGAGCAGGAGAAAACTTTTGAGGTAGACGAGACAAGCGAGAAGGCAATGGAACAATTGGACACATATGTTCACATTGATCTGATATTGATCAAATAATGGGAACAGTTTGATCAACAAATTAAAGGTCAGAGTAATACCCAAACTGTTATCGCACCAGAATCTCCCTTAAAACAACAACCCCTGATTCATGAGCCTGTGATTGATAGACCATCCTTCATGGACTCACCCCTAAAGGAAATCAAGGTAATTCTTGAGTATCCTGCGGCAGAGATTACACTCAGCATAGAAGAGATTCCACCATTGGATGTGTTCTATAGCCCTAAACACAGAGCTGTAGTCAAAAGGAAGTGAAAACAGAGAAAGATAGATCAAGTATCAGTGATAGTTCCTCAAAGTGAATCCATGAATATCATTTGGAGAGACTAAGAAGTTAATCCCTCTGAGGACTTGACCAAATTATCTCAGTTTGCAGGAGCATATATAGCTGCCATAATTGATAAAGCAACCAAAGTTAATCAATTGCTCAAAGAAAAGGATCAGAGGATTAAACAACTGGAAGAACAGTTAAGGGAGGAAAAACAGAGGATTGATCAGCAAGCTATTGAAAGACAATAGCACCTATCTCAGGAATTTGAACAGCTAAAACTAGCACATCATGAAGAGATCAAGTCTAAGGATTAGCAAATAAATCAGCTACAACTCTCAATAGATCAATTTAAAGACAATCCCAAAATTGAAGAGTTTAAAAAGGAAGACTTAGAAGTAAATAATTTCTTGTCTCAACAGCTAACCCAACTTTACCAAAAGATAACTCTTATTCATCTGTTATGTATCAAAACCAGCACGCTGATAAATTAAGCAGTCAATTCCAGATTGGAATTCGAATATGCAGATGACAAGATTATAGATTACATCTCTTGGAAGAACAAAGGAAAGGGAAGGGCTACTAGATCACCAGTAATTGAAGAATCTCATAAAGAGATATTATTTTCAAAATGGAGACACAGTTGATCAAAGCAGAAAGAGAAACTTCCAGGGCCAGGGCAGTGAGGAATAATATCATTGAATTAATTAATGATAACTCACATAGTGCCAATTTAATTTTTGAATGTTCCCCATAAAACCTTCCAAAAGCAAAGGTGTTGGAAAAACAATGGAAGCAAGATTTGAATACCAGGGAGGAGCAAATAAAAAAATTAAAAAGACTTAATTGGGATGCACATTGGTTCTATTTGGTCAAACCTCATAGTCAACAAATGACAATCAAATGTCTCACTGATGCAGTGGATCGCATGATGCCAGAACTCTCAGATGTAGTGTACACAAGTCAACTGCATGCTAGGATGAGTCGTCTACCAGAAGTCCAAACTATGTTCGAGATTTGTCAATTAAAGCCGCAGGAGGAATGATAGATGCGATGTATTTTTTTTAGAGTTATTGCAATTCTATTTCTATCACCAAATCCCATATTTTGAGAGAGGTTGTTCCAACCATTTCAAGCACTTTTTATGAACAATTTGTTTTATTATTACTATAAAGATCCTTTCATGTCATATTAGAAAGGGTCCTGAAATTGTATTGAATTAGATTTAAGAAGATAGCACTTCTACACTTCTAGATTTATTTTTGTAGAAGATAAGCATCAAGGTTCAAACTTGTTATAAAGGAGAATTCAAGAGGACTTGCATTTCTGTATCATTTTGGAGTTTTCGGAAATAATAAGAATGAACCGGATTGTTATTCTCATAGCATGATTCAAATACATATGGTACTTTTATCAAATGTCTCTTTGTTACATGTTATGCAAATACACATTATTTTTGATTCGATATTATTATTATATGTGAATGTTTATATAGTTCTGCTTTACATCACTTTTGAGTAAGTTGGAATTGGTATTCTGTAAGCACATATGCTTACAATTGATGTTATTATGAAATGCGATATGTTTTATATCACTTTGTGATCATCATTCATGCTTAACTTTATGTAGTCAAGTGACTGATCTTTATTAGCATTCGATTACCAAGAATCATTATAAATCGCATTGATATTGTATTACCTGGGTTATTTATATATAGATTTATTTGTATGTTTTCGTAAATTTACAACTCAAACCATCTATCACCTCGTTATATACTCAAAACACTCATTCATCAAAACACATTTGATTAGGACACTGGTCCCATATTATCCAGTCGGAGCCACCATCCCAAACGGAAAAGGAACTATATTAAGGGCCAGACCAAGTGGTTATCCCCAATGTTGGTGCAATGATTTTAGAGGCATCAACAGGTTGGTGTCATCTATATATGTTCCATGACACAATATTTAAAGGATTTCCCAATTTAACCAATGTAAACTTTTCCACAAAAGCAAAAACATCGTAATATACATTTATTGTAAATATACAAAAATATTAATATATTCAAATTCATTCTTTGGGGTATTTTTAATGTATTTTTGTTCTATATTTCATTCTTAGGGGTATTTTTAATGTATTTTCACTATATTATCATGCTACTAATGATTATGTAAGGATTTTTTGGTTCTCTATTGGAAAAGAACACGAAGTTTGTATCACATTTCATTACGACTTGAGGTATACTTTTCAAAATAACATTTGGGTTAGGATTCACATCAATATTGCCACTACATTTTTTATCTTTCCCATATCGTTTCAATGTGTCTTAGGTCTCACCTTATCAAGTTGCAACATTAACCATGCCTTTTTTCACGTCGTGATTTGTGTGGTAAAACCTATCGTTCATGGATGCTCTAGATTAGCACTCAATTTCTACCTTGGTGCCCATGCCACATTCATTAGTAGGTCTACGAATCCTCTTTAGAGCTCACCATGACATCAAAATTGAGCCTCATGCCTCTCTTTGTCTTTTATTTCTAGTCAGCTATAACCCTTACAAGGGGATCCCCACTCTTTTTATTTTTAATTGTTGGTCACCTATGCCTATGATATTCAATGTCTTGCTAGATTTTATCATAACATTGTTTGACTTCATCACACTTCCCACCTTTGTAGCCATGCTCGATATCTTTCCTTCACATTAACCCTACCTCCATCTTGCAACATCTCTCACCCTTTTAGAGAGATCAATGCGATGAGTATATTTCCATATCCATACACTTTGCCATTTTTTGTTGCTTTCCTTAGGTAAATTTTGTTAGCATAGGAACTAAATCCATACAATGATACCACTTTTCTATCTGGAATTAGCTTTATTTTTGTCTTCCTTTCACACTCATTAAACAATGAAAATCTTGAGCTTCTTTTTCACTCTTTTCATGCTCATTAAATCACTTGAAGATGTCAAATTATTTCCATTCTTTCCTACTTGTTAGTCAAGAGTAAAGTCGGCAAGCAAGCTCTTCCCTATTCTCTTGTTCGTTAAACCACAAAAAATACATGAGTGTACTTTTATCTCTTTTTTGACCTCACTATAAAACTCATGAAAAAGAAATTGATTTGAGTATTATTTTAACTATTTTTCAATCTCATCAAGACTAAATTAAAAAGACACTATCAAGCTCACTTGTATTCTCTTTCACGTGCATTAAAGTTTGAAGGGGATCATCTATACAAAAAGGGAAAAGGGTGGAAGAGCCTATTTCTCTTCATTTTATCATGGTCGTTGTGACTCCCTTGAACATGACACTTGTTTGAGTCATACTCTTACATTTTGTCTTTTCCTGGCTTTAGAAACACATCATTAGCATAGTCACTCTATTATTGAGTCAATATCTCACCCTACTGGTTACCCTACTAGTCCCTAGGCTACGGTGTTGCGTCTTATGTCAGCACTATGTTTGTATGGTATTCTTCAGTCCAAGTTGTCAAGTAAACACTTGTGTCATGTTGTTATATGTTCAAGGGAAGTCCTAGTTAGAGTCAGCCATTTGCAATATTGTCCTACCTTTTGCGTCATTCATCCCTATATCATTCGTGCATCATTTATTCATTTTCTACCATATAATACCTCATCCTGGTGTCAGTTTCATATTGAATGACGGGGGGTACATCGAGGGCCTCCTTTGATGGATCTCTTCCCATCATTTCCAGTACCTTATTTAGGGTGTATATATAGAAACAATCTAGTACCTTGGAGCTTTTCATCCTCTTAGTTCATTTGAATTCACACTCGATAGATTGTGTTAGATAAATTGCAAACCATTTTCATTAGTGGTGGTCTTCCTCATGTATGATAAAGGGATCCCTTACCACTTGGTAATTATATAGTCTCCCCACATGCTCAACATCATCTCATTCATTTGCATGTAGTGATTCATACAATTGGGATGAGCCAAAGACCTTGGGGCATGGGGCTATCTCACTCAAGAACATTGCCTCCCCCAAGCTACATTGGAGAATGTATTATATACTTTGAGGGCCATCATTTGGGCATTGACATTGGTATTTTTTTCCCTACTAATATCTACTATGATAATGATCTACACTGTATCATGATCGGTCCTCGATGGCATGAGTTTGTAATATGTTTTGTGTGCGACCATGCTCTATTATTTTAGTACCGAGAATGGGTATACCTACCTTGGGGATATATATTATTTGTATTTGTCTATGAATTTTGTAGTCTTTTACAGGTTCCACGTCCTTGGCTCCCTCCATTTATCGTACCCATTGAGACTATTGTAATGTATTTCAAAAATCAGCTTCTCTTCTAATCTCATACATTAGGTGTCATATATTACAACTCAAAATGTCACAATCAAGGTTTATGATAACTCAAAGTGACGCCCCATTGGGTTTACTAGTGGTTTTCCTCTTCAACAGCCTAGAACACTTGTAGGGAGAGTTGCAATGATTAATTACACAACAAAAGAGAGTTGAAGCAGATAGAGTTGGTAGAGAAAATGGATAAGGGTAGAAAAGGTCAAAATTGATCAGTTCTTGAAGATAAGGATGAAAGCACCATATCATATAGGGTCAAAAAAGTGTCTATATACATTTGATCACTACTCTAAACCCATCTATATAAGAAATACTTTCCACGGAACAAAGGGAGAAAAATTTATGTAATGTATTGTTGTGAGAATGAGGAGCTGATTTCTCCTTGCAAGAAGCTGTAGAATATTGTGTACCTTGACAATGATCTATGGTGAGAGGAGAATATATGACTAGGGATTATGAAGGTAGCGACTATTGTTAACACCATTGGTATACTAAAGGCATATACTTCCCCCCTACCAACATAGTATTGATTGATATTATTTGTGTTTGTATTTGGGTTTTCATAATGTTAATGCTAAATTTAGTTTGCAGGAACATAGAACCAGAGGTTGTTGTTTGTGTGTCAGTCGTAGGTAAGAAGATTCACAGAGCCAAAATCTCAAGGAATTCAATCACTTCAATTGTGTAATATCCACCCTCCATGATAAGGTGCATCTGATTCTCCTTCTTACTTTTGTTTTGCATATTTGTATTGTGCATTTTCTAGGTTAAGCAACCACCATCACAAACACCATTGGCCATATGTCTTGGGCAGGCCTATGGGTTAAGATTATTTAGACATTTTTGAGGAAATTCTATCTAATAGAAGGCTTGTGATTTTAGTCATATTTGTTATCTTAAGTCTAACTCTTACCAAGTATTCAGTGAGTTTTGGTTGTTGCTTCATTCATACATTTGGATAATGGTTTATTAACTTTTTTTTCTCCCAACAAAATAGTTGTCTATTTTCATTACAATTCTTATGATATACTTTCTAAATGTCTCCATTATGACCTAGGGTTTTCTTCTTATCCCCATTTTTTGCAAGTAGGAAGAAATTTTGGGGTTGACATACTCATGCATAGGTGTGCAGGTGGATTTCTAGGCCCAATATTTTGAACCTCACTTTCATACTTTGTTTTTCTTTTTCATTCACAACATACTTATCATTACTATGTTTAATAGCATACATTTAACAACATATTTTAAGTGAACACAATTTGTTTCATGAGAAATTCATATAATTTAACAATAAATGTAAAAATAAAAAAATGTGGTTATGGTGATTTGGTTGCAGTGTTCCTTCGAGACCTCCCGACTGAATACGCCACCCTTCTAACTAGAAACCTCCTATCTAGCTTCCTAGTGTAGAGAAATTCCAAAGGTTCCCTTGCCCTCCTAGCCCATGTCCAGATCGTAGTTGTAGTGTGTTCAAGTTCTTAGAGACAACACACTCTCGATGCCCCACTTCCTTCCCCCTACTTTTCCATGCCAAAATGGTTTCCCATCCCCCAGCTTCTGCCCTAATTAGTGGCACCTAATTCTCATTCATGATCCTCTAGCCACTAACACCTTACCTCTTGCACCTACCCCATTGCACCCACTGCCCCAATTAATACCTTAGGTGGTTAATTCATTTACCCACCCCTTTAATGTAATAAAAAAATAATATAACCTTTTAAAGTTGTAGGTGGACTTTTAAGCCCAACATTTTGAAGCTTGTTTAGATACCACATCTAAGATCCATTTTATGGGTCTCAATCTTGTAAAAAAAACTTAGTAAAAAAAAACATTTTTTGTTTATTTCAGTTGCATACTTAGTGTTTATTTTTCATTCATAACATACTTATGATTACTATGTTTAATAGCATAAATTTAACAAACACATTTTAAATGAGCACAATTTGATTCATAAGAAATTCATATAATTTAACAAGGAAAAAACTTGGTTACGGTGGCTTGGAGCAGTGTTCCTGCTATGACCACCTGATTGAATATCCCAATGTTGTTATGGTGGCTCAGTTGTAGTGTTCCTCCTATGACCACCCAACTGAATACGCCACCCTTCCAACTAGAAATCGCCTATCTAACTTTCTAGTACAAAGAAACCCTACACAAAATCCATGAGTTCCATTTCCCTCCTAACCCATGTTCATACTATAATCGTAGTTTATTCGAGTTCTTAGACAGAACACCCTCTCGTTCCCCCTTCTCAAAATCCACTTCCCTCTATTCAAAACTATGGTTTTCCTTCCATCGACCCTCCTTTCCCCCACTTTTCCATAAAAAAATGATATCCCATTTGAAACTTAAAAAAAGAACAAAGTTTTGCGCTTATGTCCCATGAAAAAACACAAAGACAATAGCTAACTTTTCATCAAAATCTAACCCGTGGACCCTCCTTTTATGAGTATTATATAAAATAACATATCAAGCTTAGATCCGCAATGTTTGGGGAAATTAAAATTACAAAATATGATAAAATATCAAACAAATGTAAAGATCCAAAATAAATGGATCTAAAAGCATCCTCATCCATCTTTAGTTTGTTATCAAGTTGAATTGATAAGATGGCTCTCCCACTAAAAGTTGACTGGCCATTTTTCTAAAATTGGAAAAAATTAAATGTGGAAAATTTCTGAAGAAAAAAAAGGGATTCAAATATGCATTCAAATCTTCCAAAACATTATACATGTTGAAAAACTGAAAGAGGTTTTTGTAAATCAACTCGTTCCCAACAAAAACCTATTTTGGTTTTTTGAAATTCATCACCACCTTATCGAAAATCATGACGAATGTTAATGACTAAAAAAAAATCATTAAATTTTAAATCTTGGACAAGGGTTCTAAAGGTTCCTTCATATCCACCAACCATGATAGCCAGGTTTAAATGAGAGGTTTTCGGAAATTGGTCCATTCCTGCAAAAAACCTCTTTTGGTTTTCATGAATTCGTTTCCCACTGTTCCGAAACTCCGCTTGAAGACGGTGACTAATACAGAGAAAAACATCATTGTTGTAGGCAATGAAAAATGATTTTGTAAAGGACCTGTATGTGTTGAAAAATGATTTCATAGCACCCCTACGAAATGAAACTTATATAGCCCTGAGAAATGAAACTTAGTTTGGATTATCTTTAACATTTGGATTTGTCAATAATTTATACAAAATTTTAAAATATCTCTTTTTCCATAAAAATTATTGACTTGTAGCCCAAACGAATTTAAAGTAGTTTTAAAATGACTTTCACCTCAGACTTCAAAAGTAACTGAACTAAGCTAGAGTTTACTTTTTTTAAAGGATTTATTAACTTTTGAAAATGTTAAAAATAGTGCTAACAACATCAATACTTTCTATGTGTGTATTGAATATTGCATCATAATGGCATATTAAATGTATCAAAATATAAAAGTTTCACATCTTATTGACATCATTTATGTTTCAAAATACATAAATTTTGCATCATGTTAGGTTATTTTTTGTTCGTTTAAAAACTTGATAGTAAATGGATTAATAGAGAGGAGGTAGAAAGGATCAACAAGGCCAAGGCTTATGGTCAAGATGATGAATAAGGGGCTTAAGTACTAGTTAGGTCTATAGCCATCTTCTTGATTGATTTTATCATGGTGCTTTTAGATTTCAATTGCTAAAAGGATAATGCAATAGGTGTAATAGGGAGCTAAGGCCAATATTTTTGTTTGATTGTAAAATGTTAAATGATTAGAGTTAAAATAAATTTTCAAATATTTAGTGATGCAATTGTGGTTGGTGTCATCTATATGTTCCTTGACACAATCTTTAAAAGATGGCCCAATTTGACCAATAGTAAATAAACAAAAATATTAATAAATTCAAATTCAAATTGCAAATAATGTTATAGTATATACTTAAAAGTTACAAAACATTGTACTCAAAACATATAAAGCATATATAAATCTTAATAATTATAAATATTACCAAAAATAATTACACATAACCTTTAATGACCTACTAGAACAATTATATATTATATTTAATTACGAATTACTAACTGTAAATTTAACTTTCATAAATATTCATATTTGATATATAGTTTGAAAAAATATATATTATTTATATTTGTAATAAAAATCACCAAATTTTAGAACAATTACTAGAAAAACAAACCAACTTCTAAAACAATTACAAGAAAAGCAAATTAAATTGGATTTATAAAATAGTACAAGAATAAGTAGCACCAACTTCTAAAACAATATCCCGTAAAACAAATTAAATTGAATTTATAAAATAGTACAAGAATTAGTATGGCTCACTATTTTGATGGATGCAATCACATATATTTGATCATCTAAGAACATTGCACTAGGTTGGCGGATGCAATCACATTTTATAGCACTTAATGAAAGAGGCCCTGCATTAGAAGTTGGACCAGGAGATGTAGCCAAAGAGAGGGGTGAACTCTTTTATCATGTTTTGTGTTATGTGTTTCATATATGCTTATTTTGTCTTTGTTTGGCTGTAAATTATGGTTAAATTCACTTTTTTGTGTTTAGTAAATTGATCCTCTACCGAAAACACATAATTTTCACTTGCAAATTGTTAAAAATCTTCAAGTTCACATATTCAGATCAAGGATAATGGAAGAGGTGTAACAAAGAGCTAAGGCCAAGGTTTTAGTTTATTTGTAAAAAATAAATCATTAGAGATAAAATAAATGTTCAACAATGAAATATTTAGTGATGCAGCTATGGTTGGTGTCATCTATATGTTCCTTGACACAATCTTTAAAGGATTTCCCAATTTAACCAATGTAAACTTTTCCCCAAAAGGAAAAACATTGTAATATACATTTATTGTAAATATACAAAAATATTAATATATTCAAATTCATTCTCAGGGGTATTTCTAATGTAGTTTTGTTTGGTATTTCATTCATTGGGGTATTTTTAATTTAGTTTCACTATATTATCATGCTACTAATGATTATGTAAGGAGTTTTTGGTTCTCTATTGGAAAAGAACATGAATTTTGTATCATGTTTCATTATGACTTGAGGTATAGTTTTAAAAATAGGATTTGGGTTAGGATTCACATTTATATTGCCACTACATTTTTTGATCTTTCCCATATCATTTCAATGTGCCTTAGGTCTCACGCTAAGAGGTTGCAACAATAACCATGCCTTTTTGCATGTCATAATTTGTGTGGTAAAATATACCCTTCATAGGTGCCCTAGATTAGCAATCGATTTCTACCTTGGTGCCCATGCTACATTCATTTGTAGGCATATGAATCCTCTTTACATCCCACCATGACATCAAACTTGAGCCTCATGCCTCTCTTTGTCTTTTATTTCTGGCCATCTATTACCCTTACAAGGTGTGATAAAGGAAAGTGTTCCCTCTGTGGACAAAGGCAACCCCTCTAGCCCTAGAGTGGGCCTAGTCAGAACAAAGACAAAACAACAATCGATTCCCTTAAATGGTCATCGTTGGAGGCCTACCTCAAACCAGTGGTTTATACATAAGATATAGGAAATCATCATTGATTGTATTAAAAATGAAACAAGAGAAAACTCACAACCATGCCTTGACCTCACAATCATAAAGGTATGGTCGCAACCATCCATGAAGACTTAGGTATTGTCATAGCCATCCAATCAAAGGGTCATGTATGTAATCACGAACCAATCCACGCAGCCCGAACATATGTAAGCTTAGTCTGGGGTCTTGAAACCCTAAACGATCTTAGTACAAATTCTAGCATGCGAACAAATGTGTTGAAGTCAAGCATGATAGAAATTTGCTTGATTACCAGTCAATAATGAAAATCGTTAACAAGCACGAGAGAAACCACCAATAATGACAATGGATTTCAAATTACGGCCAGTAAAATCCACTAAGTGTGAAGAATGGGCTGAAGTCGAACACTCGTGGAATCACCCAATCGAAGACCAATGATGAAAGTCTGTCGTCAGGCGCGAAGAACTTGCCATTGAGGCATGCAAGCTCCAAGGTACCGAAAGGGATCTCTAGATCCACCTCCTAGATAATGAGCTGATGTTGACAGGAGATGATCCATTGCAGGAGGGCCATAATGTTTCCCCCATCAATGACACGAGACAAGGAACAAGCAATAGATGGTGAAATAGAGTATCAGAGGAGGAGGTTAATGGTGTAAACTGCAAAAGGATTATACTATTGAACATATTGGCGACACGACTCCGGAATGCGGCAGCATTTAGGTACCAAGGGATTGGAGGTCTGACAGAGATGACATGGATCAGATGGAATGAGGCAAAATGGCAACCCAAAAAACCCTGGAAGGCCAATGACAATGTGAGGATATCCCAACCCGACGAGAAGCAAAAGTGTCGATGTTCAAGAGTGACTAGTTGCCATAGGTAACCAATGACGACTTCCAAATTTCCCCCCACCATTACTAGCGAGTAACCCAATTATTTTTGAAAAACAAGCTTGAAGGGGATAGCATATGCTTATGATATAAGTTCGACCTTCATACAAATCCAACCTAGTGATAGTTTAACGAGCCCTAGGGAGGAGAAGCTCGAGTCTCATCATGGTGACGAGTCCAATGTTGTCAGGGTTTAACGAGTTCGACACAGGTAAAACTCGGAGTCTTTTTCATGTTTAGAGAGTTTGAAAACGACACAGAAAAGAAAACTCCAGGGGGGTCCTTTTTCGTAAATTTGTGTCCCTCGAGCTTGAAAAAATAGAAAACAATACTCGACAGAACTACTTAACCATTATGACCAAGAAGAAATTTTTGTAATTAGTGGTCCCGATTTGAAAAAGTAAGAAAAAAATTATTGAAGACACGTTGTTTCATTACCAATATCGAACTCGAAACGGCAAAAGTCCGGTGATCTTTCATGTTTATCCAGTAAACGAGTCAAAAAGGGAAAAATGCGGCAATATTTTCATCTTTTACGAGTCATAAAAGAGCTTAAAGGACACTCTCCTTGGAGGAACGAGTGGTATAAAGGGTAGCAACTGGTTCTGAAAATGGTGGAATTGCTTAAAACATGTAATGGTCAAGAGGTTGGCTAATAAAACCACTCATCGTTGCGGTCCCTTAGGAAAGGAAAAAACAACCAAGGGAAAGCATATTATCAGCCAAAGAGATGGCGATGATGAAATGAAAACAACCAAGACTCATCTAGTAGAATTTAGCAGATAAAAATGGCAATCATGAGGTGTAAATCAGGTATGGGTTCATTTTTACACAAGCTTGAACCATGGAGAACTCTCCTTGGATTCGGTTTCATGTTAACACAAGTTTGAAATGAAAAACTATGCTTGTTATAAGTTTGCATTCCCCCTGCATAAGGATGCAAATCGAGGTACATGCCCCCTAAGCTTCATTGCATTCAACGAGGTGGATGGAATGAAGGTTCACTTTCGAGATCTTGGAAAGAATCGACTTGGATTTTATGAGATATTAATCAAAGACTCGATTTTGAAAAGGGAGTTGTTTCATTTTTTAACGAGGTTGACACAGGAACAAACGGTCTTCGGACATTTGTTTCATTTTTTAACGAGGTTGACACAAGATCAAGAACTTTCCTCAAAACTTGTTGATTCATTTTTTAACAAGCTTGACACAAGATCATGAACTATGCTCATCACTCCTTGTTTCATTTTTTAATGAGGTTGACATAGGAACAAAGCATCCTCGGACTCCTTGATTCATTTTTTAACGAGCTTGACACAAGGTCGGGAACTGTGCTCACTATGCCCAGTTTCATTTGTGAGCGAGGTTGAGACGGGAACAAATTATCCTCGGGCCCTTGCTTCATTTTTTAACGAAGTTGACACAAGATCAGAACTATCCTTGGACTCCTTGTTTCATTTTTTAATGAGGTTGACACAAGATAGGAACCATCCTCTAGGCTCCTGTTCATAGGCCGTACGAAAACATGGCTCCCAAGAGATCTTCACCAGACGGAAGAAGCATGCTCTTGGAGAAACACATGTCATTAGACACCAATGATAGATTAGGTGCCAATGCCCCTAGTACATGATGTATGAGACCATCTGCATGAACATTAGCAGAGGCAGAGACGGAATGGGTAGCCACATAATTGACCTGTGGCAAGGAGGGGACTACTTGCGGATAATAACTAATAGGGGATGATGGTTGTACAGGAGGCATCGAGTGACTAAAGAATGATAATTGATCGGTAGTCACCATTCTTCCATCATGCACAAAACAAACCACATGGAAAAGTGAAGAAATAATAGCTCCCATGGCATAGATATAATCATGGCCAAGGAGAAGACTAAAATCTAAAGCACCTTGGACAACCATCACATCTATATAGACAGTTTTGCCTCCCAAAGTAACAGGGAACTTTGGAAGGATCCTTAATGGTTGACTAGTTCCTCCGTCAAATGCTAATAGATTTTGAGTGGCCGACACAAGCTGTGGGGAGCCCATAGCTTGACAAGTAGTGTAAGGCATGAGACTAACCGATGCACCTGCATCCAAGATAGTGCCAGGTACTACCTTATTATAGGTATGTATTGTAATCTGGAAAGGCACATAGGATGGAAGGCGGAAAGCAGTCGAATGAAATGACTGAACTACTCGGTGGGGGTATCATATGATTGCCCCCATGCTCTACATGAACCGAAGAAGGACTCTCTGAATTAGCTGGCTTAGGAGGGTCGTTCTCAGACTTGGGAGAATCTGACGAGATGAGAAGAACATGAGCAGTATAATCATGATGCTCTTCCAGAACAAAGTGATCAACGGGTGGTGAATCCAAGTCGACACTCTTTCCGACCAATGGTTGGTCAGGAATAGGTTGAGCATAGCTAGGTTCGGGAAAATGAGGATGGACAAGAGAAGAATCGAAGTTAATCTCTTTGTCAACCAGGAGAGGGTCTGAAGAGATCCTCTGATAGCCAATTAGAAGTGTAGGCAAAGAAGCTATAAGACTTTCCAAAGTAGCTGAAGCTTTATCCATGAGCGGACAAAGGTGAAGGGGATGGTTGCCTTCACATAGCCTACAGGGGAATCGAATCTTTCCTTTCTTCTTACCACTACTAATTGAGGATTGAACATGGACATGAGCTTCAGAGTATGATGAGGGATGAGCCAGATTGTGAGACCATACTTCTAATATCCTAGGAATGCCAGGCCAATCACGAAGAAGATGGTCACCCTTGCACAATTTATAAGGAAAATTAACCTTCCGCGGAGGAGCAGAAGGTGTTCCAACTTGAGATGTACTCAGGGAAATAGTTGCATGGGTGGCCTCGCGCTTATCGAACTTCTTCTTCTTCTTCATCTTCTTCTTCTTCTTCTTAGTCTCCTGGTTACTAGATGTGGAACTTTCACCAGGCGAAGTGGGAGATGAAGATGAAGAAACAGGGGAAGAAGGTGTAGGCTCAACCTTGGAATCATCATGTCATGATTCAAACGAAGGAGACGGTGGAACAGGAGTCATGACACTCGGGACCACTGAGGTTGAAAACAACTAAACAGGCAAATTGATGGTTAACCTAGGCAAGGACAGTGTTACCATATACGAAGCACCGGCATTTCAAAAAGTTGGAAACGAACTAGGATTTCCATCTGGGGGAAGACCTTGGCCAGTAGACTGGGGGAAAGTTGCCATCGGGAACGAGCCTGAAAAACACTTGTACTGTAACCAAGAACTTGAACTGTTACCAGGAATATTTCGCGGGCAGTAAATTTTATGACACAAGAACAAAACTTGACCTTTTCATGTTTCAAGAGTCGAGAAAAGGATGAAAAGGTGATTCTATCTCTTTCGGGGTTTAATGAGCCTAAAAGGACAAGTTCTAAGATGATCCTTTTCTTTTAGGGAGTTGAAAAGGAATGAAAGTGACTACTCTGAAGAACTAGGCAAAAGGTTGACCAGACAAACTGTAAAATTGCATATACACATTGGTGATCAAATGAAAGAGAAATGACCAAGGACTTTCCGTATGGCAATCAATCTTCCCGAATGATGTGTTCTGTGCGTTACGATTCGCGGGGCGGCAGACACGGCTTCCTATGGATGTAGGATGATAACTTACTGGGGTCTCCCGATATATACTCGAGGGTACTGGGTGCACAAGTCCGTACTAGGTAGCTATTAAGTCACAGAAGGAGGAATCACCCAACCTTAAGTGAAAGCAATAGTGACTAGGTTTAATGATGCCGAAGCATGTCTCCAGCCTAGACCTCTAAATAATGTGCGTTAAGTTCCAATGTGTTGTTTAAGTTCATTCAGTTAATTTTAGAGTTGATCTTGATTTAGGTTTTAGATTTCAAACCCTATCGTATGTATATCAAAAACCCTAGGATGCGACTAGAATGAGTAAAGCATCTTTCATTTCGATGAACACGTACTTAAAGGAGGGTAGAAAGTTCATTCCCAAGAAAACACAAGCGAATGCAAACACTAAGAAACACAATGCATCAATACAATAATCTAACGATGCATCGATACTACTAATGAAATATTTAGAGTTCGCTCTTCAATTTCTCAAACATGAAAATTTGAAATGCACATATACTTTCAATTTCGTATATCAAATGAATGCAATTCCTTATTTTTTTTTGTTTTGAATTTAAAGAGACAAACTAGCAAGTGTGATCTGATCGATCCAAACAATTGTGATCTATGCTTGGTAATGACGAAATCGAATCAATATAAAAAATTGGTTCAATAATCGACACTAAAAATCAACCAGAAAGAAAACAAGCAACGAAAAAGCCTTAAGCAAATCAATAAGACAATTGTGGATGAATCTTGGACAAGAAAGTAACCCAAACAAACGGTTTCTTGGTGGAAGAGCCTATTTCTCTTCGTCTTATCATGGTCGTTGTGACTCCCTTGAACATGGCACTTGTTTGGGTCATCCTCTTACATTTTTTCTTTTCCTAGACTTAGAACCACATCATTAGCATAGTAACTCTATTGTTGAGCCAATATCTCACCCTATTGGTTACCCTTCTAGTCCCTAGGTTGCGGTGATGCCTCTTATGTTAGCACTATGTTTGTATGGTATTCTTTAGTCCAAGTTGTCAAGTTCACACTTGTGTCATGTTGTTATATGTTCAAGGGAAGTCCTGGTGTCAATTTCATCTTGAATGATGGGGGGGTACATCAAGGGCCTCTTTTGATGGATCTCTTCCCACCATTTCTAACACCTTATTTAGGGTGTATATATAGAAACAATCTAGTACCTTGGAGCTTTTGATCCTCAGTGGAAGGCTTCATCATTGTTGATAGTGGGTTTCCCTTACTAGCCGATGTTCACCAATTTTATAAGTGCTCGACATAAGTTCATTAGTGGTGGTATTCCTCATGTCTGTTAAAGGGATCCCTTACCAATTGGTAATTAGATAGTCTCCCAACATGGTCGACATCATCTCATTCATTTAGATGTAGTGATTCATACCATTGGGATGAGTCGAAGACCTTGGGTAATGGGGCTATCTCACTCAAGCACATTGCCTCCCCCAAGCTACGTTGGAGAATGTATTATCTACTTTGAGGGCCATCATTTGGGCACAAACATTGGTATCTGTATCCCTACTAATATCTATTATGGCAACAATATACATTGTATCATGATCAGTCCTCGATGACATGAGTTTGTAGTATGTTGTGCGGGCGACCATGCTCTATTCTTTTAGTATCGTTTATGGGTAGGCCCACCTTGGGGATATATATTATATGTATTTTTCTATGGATTTTGTAGTCTTTAACACCTATGAAAGGCCAAATGATAAGAGAGAAACCCAACACAAACCTGCAGTATAAATTGGAAAGCCCAATAAAGATGTGTACACATGACCCTCAAGCTTGTAAAAAAATCTTAGCAAAAGAAAAACATTTTTGTATATTTCAGTTGCATACTTAGTTTTTATTTTTCATTAACAACATACTTATCATTACTATGTTTAATAGCATAAATTTAACAAACACATTTTAAATGAGCACAATTTGATTCATAAGCAATTCATATAATTTAACAAGAAAAAACTTGGTTATGGTGGCTTGGCCATAGTGTTCCTCCTATGGCCACCTGATTGAATATCCCACCCTACCAACTAGAAACCACCTATTTGGCTTCCTAGTGCAGAGAAAACCCAGAAGTTCCCTTGCCCTCCTAGCCCATGTCTAGACCAAAGTTGTATTGTATTCGAATTCTTAGAGACAACACCCTCTTAATGCCCTACCCAAAATCTGATTCTCTATCCAAAACTCCCTTTTACCTTCCATCAATGCTCCTTAACCCCACTTTCGTCCTCCAACTCCCTCCTCTCCCCAATTAGTAAATCCCATTCATGACCCTCTAGCCACTACGACATTACTTCTTGCACCTACCCCATTGCACCCACACCCCTAATTAATACCTTAGGTGGTCAAGTCATTCAACCACTCCTTTAATCTAATAAAAAAAAAATATAAATAATATAACCTATTAAGGGTGCATGTGGATTTTTAGGTCCATATTTTGAAGCTTTCTCAAATACCACATCTAATATCACCTTCTATGGATCTTGAGCTTGTAAGAAAAAAAATTAAAAGAAAACATTATTGTTTATTTGAGGGGAGGAAGGGGGATCCTTGGTCTTGATTTTGGTTTTGGTTTGGCTGTGGTTTTGGAGGAATTGATTGAGAGAGAGAAGGGGATTATTATTCATCTTGGACACGCTACATCTAATTGGACTTGGGCTCGGAGGGTTAGGGAACCTATGGAGGTTTCCTGGGCTAGGAAATACTTCCTAGTTGGCTAGGAGGTAAATCCAGTTGGTAGCCAAGAGGAGCGTTCCAGCAGGAGTAGCAGCTCAAGGGCATCTCCACCGATCTATCGGTACAGGTATTCCTCTATGCATAGATTACTCACGTGAGTGATTGAATTAAAATGTTCACTATTTAAATTGTAGGAATTAGATTTTAAAATGGTAAATTATCATCATTTAAAATGGTAAATTATCATCATTAAAATGTCTTGTTGAAGCAAATAGGGTTGGCAGAGCAAATAGACAAGGGTAGAAAAGGTCAAATTGACCAGTTATAGAAGATAAGGACGAAAACACCATATAAAATAGGGTCCAACAAGTGTCTATATATATTTTATCACTACTCCCAACCCATCTATATAAGCAATACTTTGCATACTTAGTTTTTATTTTTCATTCACAACAGACTTATGATTACTATGTTTAATAGCATAAATTTAACAAACACATTTGAAATGAGCACAATTTGATTCGTAAGCAATTCATATAATTAACAAGAAAAAAACTTGGTTACGTTGACACAGAGTAGTGTTCCTCCTATGACAATCTGATTGAATATCCCAATGTTGTTATGGTGGCTCGATTGCAGTGTTCCTCCTGAATATGCCACCCTGCCAACTAGAAATCCCCTATCTAGCTTTCTAGTGCAAAGAAACCCCATGCAAAATTCATAAGTTTCATTTCCCTCCTAACTCATGTCCATACCATAATCGTAGTGTATTCCAGTTCTTAGAGATAACACCCTCTCGTTCCCCCTTATCAAAATCCACTTCCTTCTTCAAAACTTTGTTTTTCCTTCCATCGACCCTCCTTTCCCCCACTTTTCATGACAAAATGATATCACGTTTAACTTTAAAAAAAAAATTGCAATTATCTCCCATGAAAAAACACATAGACAATAGCTAACTTTTCATCAAAATCTAACCCATGGACCCTCCTTTTACAAAAACCTTTTTTGCTTTTTTGAAATTCATCACCTCCTTGTCAAAAATCATGCTCAAAGTTAATAACTAAAACAAAAAAAATCATTAAATATTTAAATCTAGAAAGAAACGTTGCAAAGATTCCTTCATATCCACCCACCATGATAGCTAAGTTTAAATGAGAGGTTTTTGGAATTTGATAAACGAACCATATTACAAGAAAGCCAAATTAAATTGAGTTTATAAAATAGTACAAGAATAAGTATCACCAACTTCTAAAACAATTTCCGGTAATACAAATTAAATTGAATTCATAAAATAAGACAAAAATTAGTATGGCTCACTATTTGGATGGATAGAATCACACATATTCGATAATCTAAGAACATTGCACCAGGTTGGCCGCTGCAATCACAACTTCTGCTACAGTACATAGCTCTTGAATTCCACATCAAGCCTTTGAAAGACATAACCACACTTGTATTTGCCAAGTAAGAATCCAATCGTTGATGGAATTTGTGACTTTAATACATACGTTATGACTACTGAAATTCTTGGCAATCTAGTCCAATTTCAGTGAATGCTGCAATAAGTTTAGGAACAATTTTAAGTAATATAAGCTTGAAGCCAGCAGAAGTAGCACCCGGATTTTCAGACTCTTCTCCAACAATTGTACAATTCTCTGATAGTGATCCAACTGGAGCCCCTTTGATATAAGCATCACACGCACGAAGAATACAGTGACCGCGTTTTTGAAAATGCCCTTTAACAAACATCTCAAAATGCTGCACAGATGATGAGCATGGGTGTATTTAGAATCATTCCTAGACAAAGAATGATTAAAAAAGATAACTGTAAATGAAAATCTCGCGAGATTTCTACCTTTGGAGGCTTTCGCAATACGTACAACATTGACTTGCACGATAGGAGAAAAGAGTTTTCTTTGTAGGCTAACGAGTTCTTCTCCCCTATCGCTGAACCAATCTGTTTCTCAAATCCAGGTTCATTAAAATAAGGATTATCATTTAGTACCAATCCTTGAATAGAAACAAGTAGTTGTAAAACGTTTGATGACAACGGGTTCCACACTTCATTCCCTTTGCCTGTCCATGTGTTTAAAAGACTCAGACAGACTTTTCCATTCTTATATAGATTTGGATTCAACCGTAACCCACCAGAATGGTAGTAAGCTAACTGCAAAACCAACATATTGAAGCTAAATGAGACTGACTTCCATATTGAGTTAAAAAAAAAACAACTTGAGATCTCATTTATTTCACTTTAAAATCAAGCAGTTCTAGTTAAACTAATGCTTACAGGTGGTATATCGGGATATTCCGATGGAAAATGAATGTCAAAGAAGAAAAGTCCATCTTGATACGGAGTCCCGGCTGCTCCAACAATTACAGCTCTCAGCAAATCCATCCTATCCTCATATATTCTAACAAAAATTGTATCTGTCAATCAATGCAGAGTTTATAAATTACAAGTTAGAACAACCAGAAAAATAAAGAGCTCGAAATACTCTATGCCCATATTTTTATTTGTTCTAGTACACATCATGAGTACAACGTATTCTCATGAATAATTGGGTTACAAAATTTGTTACTTTGCAACTTCCTACTACTCAAGAGAAAACAAGAAAGCAATATTGAAAACTGAGAAGACAAAAGACAAAAATAGCAAAATTGAAGGAAATATGACTGCCCAGAATAGAGGCAAAATTGAAGGAAATATGACTGCCCAGAATAGCGTTTCCCTATTAGTGAATGTTCAAATATCACGAACTCATTTAATAAACCAGTGAAAAACGGTATTAGTGAATGTTCAAATATCATGAACTCATTTAATAAACCAGTGGAAAACAGGCCTGCATGGCTTAGGATGAGTTACCTGGTAAGTGTTTTTCAAGATTGTTCCATTCATGTTGAATTTTCTTCATCCATTTCCGCTTATTGATAGGCTGCACGAAGATGTTCAAAAGTTTCAATCATGACCCCCAAAAAATCACTAAACGGAATGAGAAAAGCATGCCCTTTGATAAATGTACCTGTATTGTTTCATTCCGATAAAAGTGATCCATAGCGTCACTTATACTATCAAAATGTTTAAATTGCCCTGCCTCATGACAACTACTGCTAGACAAGCTATGCACTGTATTTTCCTCATTTGTCTGCTCCATATCAATGTCTAGCGCTGTATTTTCTTCATTTGTCTGCTCCACATCAATGTCTAGCACTGTATTTTCCTCATTTGTCTGCTCCATATCAATGTGTAGCACTGTATTTTCCTCATTTCTCTGTTCCATATCATCTTCTTCAGCAGTCTCATCTTTATCATCATCTTCTTCATCATCACTATAAACCACACATATTTGTCGAGGTGCCATCTACATTTAGAAAAAAAAATAAAAATAAAAATAACCTTTAGGTTATCATACTATCAAAGTAGTTTCATATTTCATATTGTAACCAAAGAGCCAATTGTTCTTCTTATGTAATGTTGGAATTCATATCTTGGATGCAGTGAAATGCATATTTAAAGAGATAAATCTTTTCTACGCAAAATCTCTGTATATTGAGACTAATAAAGGTAGCGTGATCAATTTCTCAGATAAGGGAGACAATGAAAATACATTCCTATGTAAGGGATAGTACTTCAGCAGACAATGAAAATACATTCCTTTGTAATATTCCACTATAAGGAAACAAGAAAATAACATACCTTTGACACTGTTCCGTCTGCCCATGCTACCTCTATGTATCCATCTTTAACACCTATGACGTTACCAATACACGATAGATAAGATTCTTCAATATTCTTGTCAACCTCTGCCTTTTGAGTTTTCTTCAGAGCTTTCTGGTGTGTAGATAGATCTGCAGTCTCAACAACGTTTTTGTGTCCTATTCCATCCCTAGATTCTATATGGTCACCCAACTGATCCACAATGCCAAGCACTTGATCTGCTTCCCCAAACACCAGAGAGTGAGGACGTATAACGATGGCCCCAACAAAGTAGTTATAATCTGGATGGTAAGCAAGCTCATACACACTTACTGACTCCTCTCCATCAAATTTTAGTGTATCTTGTGGACAATCCACCGCTTTCAACCACCTTACTCTTGCTATGCGTTCTTTTGAATCCACATTTTGCACGATTCCTACTCGTCGTCTTGATTCAGAAGCCTCGCAATCATCATCGTCCAAACCTTTTTCCACTACATACTGTTCAGGAAAGAAGTCATGATCCTCAACATCTTTGATGGTAATCAAGGTTGTAGAATCTACACCATATGCCCTTGTACCATCTTGCCATATGACATCTACCCTAGTCCTTTTATTGCCCACAAATAGCACATTATCTTTTTTGTGGGCAACAGTGTCATCTGTGGCAGGCATAGTAACTTCTAACATTCTCCTTTCAGACGCTGGAAGCAGACACCAGTCGCCTAGCTGCCAATAAACGTCTGAAAAACAAGATAATAGCTGTAGCTCTTTAGGGTGCTGTTTCTCTGCAGGAGTCAGGGAATTGCAATCAGGATTTGCTGCAGCAACCCAATCCACGGAAACTAATCCGACTTCCACATTGCCTACTGTACCTTCCTTGTTACTTTTTTTCCATGTACCACACAACCATCGAGCATTCTCGAAAACTGCCGATGAACTGCCCCAGACACGCTGCCCTGGAAAGTAAGGATAACGGAGATTATTGGGGATTGGAATAAGGCGGTCGGGTTCGGCCTTCATTACTTCGCATTTTGATCCGTCATCAAATAACACAGTCACATTATCAACCACTTCACCGACTCTTCCCACCCAAGGTCCATGAATGACATAATCACCGGGCATAAACGCCCTTATTCGCTGAAGATCTCTGCTGGAAACGTTTCTTATAGCATTAACTGATGTGGGACTTAATAAATCCACTGTAACATCCACGTTAACTACGATGCCTCTCTGTCCAGATGGATCTGAAGCCGTTGCCACAATATCACCATGGAAGATCGCCCTGTCAATCACCTCAAGCTCATCGGCTTTCTCCGTACTCTCCGAAAAATTCGTCCAAAAAATCCGTGCAGAGCCTTTTGGAATAGACTCGTCTTCACTCTCATCCTCCTCCGAATCAGAATCAGAATCATCGGCAACTTTTATTACAACGCCAATTAAACCTGTGTGTTGTACAGATTGGACTATGTCTTCTGTGTACACACCTACACCAAATTGCTGTGTTTGAACTTTTCGGAAAAGTCCTGCTGAATCGCATATAGAGTGTTTTTCCGAAAAATCTCCGTGCACTGAAGCATCATTACCGGGTGAGCTATCTGTGGATTTGGATGCATTGCTGTCTTCATTACAGTATGTGTCGTCCATTGGAAGCTTGCTTGTTAGCAAATTGCTGAAAGAGAAGGCAATAGTCAGAGGACCCGACTGCGCAGTCAATGTGTTAACTCCTTCGATTTTGATCTGCAAAACTTTTCTTGTAATAATTGTTGGATGTGTTTTTTTGAGCCGAGCCTCGCATGTTTATAGTTAGCCATGGGGACATCGGCTCTTTGCATGGGGTGCATGTCGTCGGCTGAAAAATAAATAGGCTGGGAATTCATTGAGTTGGGCGGTATATTTTGATTTTGTGGGTATATAATTAATGTTAGAATATTTGTTGTTTAGATGGTTAATTTTGTGCGCATATATAATTGCCGCTTAATTAACGATTTATAGTATTTATAGTATTTTAGATATTTGTTGTTTACGTGAGTTAGTAGCAGTTTATTTAAAAATAATAAGATAATTATTAATTATATATTTTTAAATGTATTTAATAAATAAAATATTTTATTTTCTAGACCTTTGTATTATTTGTATCTCACTTTTAGCTATCTAGAGGGTTCAATGATATTGTTTGAAGCAGTGGGGTGGTAAGTTTCAATGACATTAATTTTTTTCTGTCTCCATGGGTTTCGACGACTAAAGATTTTTTTTCCAAAATCTAGTGAGGATTTGTTTTTGAATGAGATTTTCTTACAAGATGATTTGGCCCTGCCACATTTTCAGGGGCTTGAACTAATTTTTTCAGCGGGAGTCATTGATGGTGGGGTCTCGACAATATTAGAGCTGATTATTTCAGAGCATAGGGCCCCCTTATCTCTGATTAAATTGAGGAGTTTCAGGAAGGATGGAAGGAAAGTATATCCCGTGACGGTGTGTTGTGGCTTCCTCCTAAGCTAGTTGTGTTGGAATTCCTAGGTGTGAGTGTGCAAAAATGAGTGGATTCGGATGATGCCTCTTTGGGGGTTCAACCTCAAGAGTTTGGAGTAGCTAATAAGCTTTGATTTCATTTGTCTCTTTGATCTTTTCATGAAAGTACATCACTTTCTCTGATATTGGAAACCTTATCTTGCTGTCAAAGATGACATCTTTCTACAATTTTCCAAGATATGCAGAACAAAAAACTTCCCTTGAAAGAATCTGAACATTCCCTCCTCGGTCTTCAATCAATGGAAACTTAAACAATTTTAAGTTCCTTTCACCTCGAACATTGTCGTCATGATGATGCTTAGCATTTCTAACATTGCACTTGGCTTGATTCTTGACCAAATGTAATTGCCATCGCCATGCACCATCCTTCTTCAAAGCCAAAAAACTATGAAACCCAAAGGAAGATGTTTTGGGACAAATTTCTTCTTTGTAAAATAGCCTTTGCATTTGCGTTTTGACCTCTGCATGCTTTAACATTGGCTTCTTGTTCATACCAATGTTCAACAATGAAGCAACATGCTCCAATCACACTTCATTTTGTTTACCCCTTTTAGGAGGCAACTTGTTAGAATCTTGAAACATCTTATCACATGAATTAGAAACCTCAACGGTATATATATATATAATATAAATAAATAAATAAATAAAAATTAGCTCAATTACTCAAAGGATTCGTGAGCATGCTGCTGACATCAAGCATGGCAGGACTCACTCCTCTGCTTTGGCGGAGCATGTAGATAAATCTAAGCATCACATCTGCATTGATAGGTGTTAAAGACTAAAAAATCCATAGACAAATACATATAATATATATCACCAAGGTAGGTATACCCATAAAATATACTAAAAGAATAAAGCATGGTCATCCACACAACATATTACAAACTCATGTCATCGAGGACTGATCATAATACAATGTATGTCATTGCCATAATATATATTAGTAGGGCTATAGATACCAATGCTGGTGCCCAAATGATGGCCCTCAAAGTACATAATACATTCTCCAACGTAGCTTGGGGGAGGCAATGTGCTTGAGTGAGATAGCCCCATGCCTCAAGGTCTTCGGCTCATCCCAATTGTATGAATCACTACATGCAAATGAATGAGATGATGTCGAACATGTGGGGAGAATATCTAATTACCAAGTGGTAAGGGATCCCTTTAATAGACATGAGGAAGACCACCACTAATGAAAATGGTTCCCAATTTATCTAACATAATCTATTGAGTGTGAATTCAAATGAACTTATGTCGAGAACTTATAAAATTGGTCAACATGGGCTAGTAAGGGAAACCCACTATCAACAATGATGAAGACTTCCACTGAGGATGAAAAGCTCCAAGGTAATAGATTGTTTCTATATATACACCCTAAATAAGGTGTTGGCAATGATGAGAAGAGATCCATCAAAAGAGTCCCTTGATGTACCCCCCATCATTCAACATGAAATTGACACCAGGACTTCCCTTGAACATATAACAACATGACACAAGTGTGAACTTGACAACTTGGACTGAAGAATACCATACAAACATAGTGTTGACATAAGAGGCATCACAACAACCTAAGAACTAGAAGGGTAACCAATAGGGTGAGATATTGACTCAATAATAGAGTGACTATGCTAATGATGTGGTTCTAAATCTAGGAAAAGACAAAATGTAAGAGGATGACCCAAACAAGTGCCATGTTCAAGGGAGTCACAATGACCATGATAAAATGAAGAGAAATAGGCTCTTCCACCCTTTTCCCTTTTTGTATAGATGATCCCCTTCAAAGTTTAATGCGCATGAAAGAGAATATAAGTGAGCTTAATAGTGTCTTTTTAATTCAATTTTGATGAGATTGAAAAATAGTTAAAAGAATACTCAAATCTGTGTCTTTTTCATGAGTTTAATAGTGAGGTCGAAAAAGAGATAAAAGTACACTTGTGTCTTTCTTGTGGTTTAATGAACATGAGAATAGGGAAGAGCTTGCTCGCCGAACTTACTCTTGACTAACAAGTAGGAAAGAATGGAAAGAATTTGACATCTTCAAGTGATTTAATGAGCATGAAAAGAGTGAAAAAGAAGCTCGGGATTTTCATTGTTTAATGAGCGTGAAAATAAGACCAAAATAATGTTAATTCCAGATAGAAAAGTGGTATCATTGTATGGATTTAGTTCCTATGATAACAAAATTTGCCTAAGAAAAGCAAGAGAAAATGGCAAAGTGTATGGATATGGAAATCTACTCATTGCAATGAACTCTCTGAAAGGGTGAGACAGGTTGCAAGATGGAAGTAAGGTTGATGTGAAGGAAAGAGATCGAGCATGGCTACAAAGGTTGGAAGTGTGATGAAGGCAAGCAATGTTACGATAAAATCTAGCAAGACATTGAATACCATAGGCATAGGTGACCAAAAATCAACAATAAAAAGAGTGGGGATCCCCCTATAAGGGTAATAAATGGCCAGAAATAAAAGACAAAGAGAGGCATGAGGCTCAAGTTTGATGTCATGGTGGGATCTAAAGAGGATTCATATACCTTAAAATGAACATAGCATGGGAACTAAGGCAAAAATCGAGTGCTAATCTAGGGCACCCATGAAGGGTATATTTTACCACGCAAATTACGACATGCAAAAAGGCATGGTTAATGTTGCAACCTGATAGTGTTAGACCTGAAGCACATTGAAACGATATGGGAAAGATCAAAAAATGTAGTGGCAATATAAATGTGAATCCTAACCCAAATCCTATTTTTAAAAGTATACCTCAAGTCATAATGAAACGTGATACAAAATTCATGTTCTTTTCCAATAGAAAACCAAAAACTCCTTACATAATCATTAGTAGTGTGATAATATAATGAAAATACATTAAAAATACCCCAAAGAATGAAATATAGAACAAAAATACATTAAAAATACCCCAAGAATGAATTTGAATATATTAATATTTTTGTATATTTACAATAAGTGTATATTACAATGTTTTTCCTTTTGGGGAAAAGTTTACATTGGTTAAATTGGGCAATTCTTTAAAGATTGTGTCAAGAAACATATAGATAACACCAATCACAACTGCATCACTAAATCTTTCGTTGTTGAACATTTATTTTAGCTCTAATGATTTTTTTTAACAAACAAACTAAAATCTTGGCCTTAGCTCTTTTTTACACCTCTTACATTATCCTTAATCTGAATATGTGAACTTGAAGATTTTCAACAGTTTGTAAGTGAAAATTATGAGTTTTTGGTAGAGGATCAATTTACTAAACACATAAAAAAAGTAATTTTATCATCAATCAAACAAAGACAAAATAAGCATATATAAAACACATAACACAAAACATGATAAAAGAGTTCACCCCTCTTCTCGGCTACATCTCCTAGTCCAATTTCTAATGTAGGGCCTCTTTCATTAAGTGCATGTGATTACATCCGCCAACCTAGTGCAATGTTCTTAGATTATTGAATATATGTGATTGCATCCATCCAAATAGTGAGCCATACTAATTCTTGTACTATTTTCTAAATTCAATTTAATTTGTTTTAGGGCAAATTGTTTTAGAAGTCGGTGATACTTATTCTTGTACTATTTTATAAATCCAATTTAATTTTCTTTTCCTATAATTGTTTTAGAAGTTGGTTTGTTTTTCTGTAATTCTTCTGAAAGTTGGTGATTTTTATTACAAATATAATATAATATATATTTTTTCAAACTATATATTAAATATGAAAATTAATTTACGGCTAGTAATTCGTAATTAAATATAATATGTTATATACTTTTTAAACTATTTATTAAATATTAATATTTATGAAAATTAATAGTGGGTAATTAAATATAATATGTTATATATTTTTTAAACTATCTATTAAATATTAATATTTATGAAAATTAATAATGAGTAAAGTTTTCATGTTGTAGGAGTACATGCACCACCTCTAGTATCTAGTTGGTCATTAAAGGTTAAGTGTAATTATTTTTGGTAATATTTATAATTAGTAAGATTATATGTGCTTTATATGTTTTGAGTACAATGTTTTGTAACTTTTAAGTATATAGTATAACATTATTTGCAATTTGAATTTGAATTTATTAATATTTTTGTTTATTTACTATTGGTCAAATTGGGCCATATTTTAAGGATTGTGTCAAGGAACATATAAATGACACCAACCACAATTGCATCACTAAATCTTTGAACATTTATTTTATCTCTAATCATTTAACTTTTTACAGTCAAACTAAAATCTTAGCCTTAGCTCCCTGTTACACCTCTTGCATTATCCTTTTAGTCATTGAAATCTAAAAGCACCACGATAAATTCAATCGAGAAGATGGCTATAGACCTAACTAGTCCTTAAGCACCTTATTCATCATCTTGACCATAAGCCTTGGCCTTGCTGATCCTTTCTACCTCCTCTCTATTGATCCATTTACCATCAAGTTTTTAAACGAACAAAAAAATAACCTAACATGATGCAAAATCTATGTATTTTGAAACATAGATGATGTCAATAGGATGCGTAACTTTTATATTTTGATACACTTAATATGCCATTATGATGCAATATTAAATACACACATAGAAAGTATTGATATTGTTAGCACTATTTTTGACATTTTCAAAAGTTAATAAATCCTTTGAAAAAAGTAAACTCTAGCTTAGTTCAGTTACTTTTGAAGTTTGAGGTGAAAGTCATTTTAAAACAACTTTGAATTAGTTTTGGCTAAAAGTCAATAATTTTTATGGATAGAGAGATATTTTAAGATTTTGTATAAATTATTGACCAATCCAAATGTTAAAGATAATCCAAACTAAGTTTCATTTCTCAAGGCTATATAATTTTCATTTCGTAGGGGTGCTGTGAAATCATTTTTCAACGCATACAGGTCCACTACGAAACCATTTTTCATCGCCTACAACAACACTATTTTTCATTGTTTTAGTCACCGTCTTTAAGCAGAGTTTCTGAACAGTTGGAAACGAATTCATGAAAACCAAAAGAAGTTTTTTGCAAGAATGGACCAATTTCCGAAAACCTCTCATCCAAACCTAGCTATCATGATTGGTGGATATGAAGCCTCTCATCCAAACCTAGCTATCATGATTGGTGGATATGAAGGAATCTTTGCAACCCTTCGTCCAAGATTTAAATATTTGATGATTTTTTTTAGTCATTAACTTTGGGCATGATTTTCGATAAGGCGGTGATGAATTTCAAAAAACCAAAAGAGGTTTTTGTTGGGAACGAGTTGATTTACAAAAACCTCTTTTAGTTTTGCAACATGTATCATGTTTTGGAAGAGTTGAATGCATATTTGAATCCATTTTTTTTCTCCAGAAATTTGCCACATTTATTTTTTTTCTATTTTTAGAAAAATGCCAGTCAAGTTTCAGTTGGAAAGCCATCTTATCAGTTCAACTTGAGAACAAACTAAATATGGATGAGGAGGCTTTTAGATCCATTTATTTTGGATCTTGATATTTTATAATATTTTGTAATTTAATTTCCCCAAACATTGTGGATCTAAGCTTGATATGTTATTCTATATAATACATGTAAAAGGAGGGTCCATGGGTTAGATTTCGATGAAAAGGTAGCTATTATCTGTGTGTTTTTTCATGGGAGATAAGTGCAAAACTTTGTTTTTTTCTTTAAGTTTCAAATGGGATATCATTTTGTCATGGAAAAGTGGGGGAAGGAGGGTCGATGGAAGGAAAAATAGAGTTTTGAATAGGGAAGTGGATTTTGAGAAGGGGGAACGAGAGGGTGTTGTGTCTAAGAACTCGAATACACTACGATTACGGTATGGACATGCGTTAGGAGGGAAATGGAACTTATGGATTTTATATAGGGTTTCTTTGCACTAGAAAGCTAGATAGGCAATTTCTAGTTGGTAGGGTGGTGTATTTAGTTGGGTGGTCACATGAGGACCACTGCAACCGAGCCACCATAACAACATTAGGATATTCAATCAGGTGGTCACAGGAGGAACACTGTTCTGAGCCACCGTAACCAAGTTTTTTTCTTGTTAAATTATATGAATTTCTTATGAATCAAATTGTGCTCATTTAAAATGTGTTTGTTAAATTTATGCTATTAAACATAGTAATCATAAGTATGTTGTGAATGAAAAAAAAAAAACTAAGTATGCAACTGAAATAAACAAAAAATGTTTTTTTTAATAAGTTTTTTTTTACAAGATTTAGACCCATAAAAGGGGATCTCAGATGTGGTATCTAAACAAGCTTCAAAATGTTGGGCTTAAAAATCCACCTACACCTTTAAAAGGTTATATTATTTTTTAATTGCATTAAAGGGGTGGGTAAATGAATTAACCACATAAGTTATTAATTGGGGCGAGGGGTGTAATGGGGTAGGTGCAAGAGGTAAGGTGTTAGTGGCTAGAGGATCATGAATGAGAATTAGGTGCCACTAATTAGGGTGGTGGGTGGGGGATGGGAAACCATTTTGGCATGGAAAAGTGGGGGGAAGGAAGTGGGGCATCGAGAGTGTGTTGTCTCTAAGAACTTGAACACACTACAACTACAGTCTGGACATGGGCTAGGAAGGCAAGGGAACCTATGTAATTTCTTTACACTAGGAAGCTAGATAGGAGGTTTCTAGTTAGAAGGGTGGCATATTCAGTCGCGTGGTACTAGAGGAACATTGCAACCAAACCACCATAACCACGTTTTTTTCTTGTTACTTTTTGTTGTTAAATCATATGAATTTCTCATGAATCAAATTGTGTTCACTTAAAATATGTTGTTAAATGTATGCTATTAAACATAGTAATGATACGTATGTTGTGAATGAAAAAGAAAAACAAAGTATGAAAGTGATGTTTAAAATATTTGGCCTAAAAATCCACCTACACACCTATGCATGAGTACATTAACCCCAAAATTTCTTCCTACTTGCAAAAAAAGGGGATAAAAGGAAAACCATAGGTCATAATGGAGACATTTAGAAAGTATATCATAAGAATTGTAAGGAAAATAGAAAACTATTTTGTTGGGAGAAAAAAAAGTTAATAAACCATTATCAAAATGTATGAATGAAGCAACAATCAAAATGTTGGCATTATGGCACAGGTGTGACACTATGGTACAGGTGTTGTCCTTGATGACAACTCTCTCTGATGACAGATCTCAGTTCAGACTACAAGAATGAAGAGAAAATTCATATACGCAGGTTCATTAAGCTCAAGTCGCATATACACGGAGGTTGGACCTTATAAAAGTGCGTATGCGTATACACGCACTTTCATGCAAAGAAAAGCGCGTATATGTTGGAAATATTACCTTTGGTCCATGGCAGTTAGTCCTTGGAATTTGAACCTATGGTTTTGGACCATGGTATATTGACAGACGTGTTGATCCCTAGTATTGAGTTGATGGTATTGGTTTATTATGGTTTTGGACCGTGGTATTGAGGAAGGCCTAAAACTATAAAAGAGGAAGGAGATCATGTGGCAAGGGATAATCTGAATTATTGAATATCTGATATTGTGATAGATCTGGAATACGGGTGATTGGCTTATGGTGTAGATCTAGATCTGAATGAAGGTGGAACCTGAGCGCAAGAAGGATAAGGACTATTAATGGATCTAAATCTCAAGGCTTGAACATTGGTATCTCTGTATGATTTTGATCTATTATATGTGGCGCACTCCTGATCTATAAATCTGGGCTATCTAATGTCTGAATGCTTAAAAGAATAAATTATCCTTTATAGATCTGTACGCAGGTTCAGTGAATTGAAGGTGCGTATATACACATTTTCTGTGAATAAAAGACGCTTATACGCAGGTTGGGTGTGGTACAGAAGCGTATACTCGCAGGTTGATGAACAGTGAAGTAGCGTATATGTCTTGATTTATGTTCTAGCTGCTTCTGTTTTATTGCTGCAGGGTTCTGGGTTCAGAATTGGTGTTTGATTACAGTTACTATGTTTTGGGTTCAGTGATCAGAGAAGTACTTAGTTGTTTTCATCTTTTCATTGGTGAAAATGAGTTTGGGTTATGCAGAAATTATTGATGTTTGATTGATGTTACTTGTGGATCCAGTCTGAAAATTAATGAAACGAGGTCCCTGAAAGTAAAGAGAAGGTTGCAGCCTTCTACAGGTAGGATCTTGCGTACTAGTATCTCAAGCTAGTACAAGAACTAAGGGGGTTGGAGTTCCCTTCCAGGAAAGCTGGAAAACGAGAGAGAGTTGTAGCTCTCTGCAGGTTGCAGCCTGTGTACTGGTAAAGTCTGCTCTAGTACAAGACATTGTAAAGAGAAGTTTCTAATTAAAAAGAAGATAGAGACGAATTGCAGCAGGGGGTTTTCAGCCACATTGGGTTTCCTCCTTATATCTTGTGTTCTTGTGTGTGACTGTCTTCTGCTCTGCTTCACTGTTTCTGGTACTGTTTATGTGCATCTGAATCACAGATTAATAACTGACATCTGAAAGATAATTCAAATTATAAGTCTGATTTATATACGCTGGTTTCTTTATCTGTAGTTGCGTATATACGCGGGTTGTCTTAACTGAAGTAGCGTATATCATCTGGAATTTAAAAAGGAAATATTTGGCTTAATAATACTGATTCACCCCCCCTCTCAGTATTATTTCTAACAATTGGTATCAGAGCAGGTCCTTCAGAGAAGCTTGATTGCTTGAAGGAAGGTCATTCATCATGAGCAACTACGAGAGGGAAGCATCAATCAGGCCTCCTATTTTTGATCGGACAAACTTCAATTATTGGAAGGTAAGAGTTACTACCTATCTTCAATCTCTTGGCATAGAAGTTTGGGATATCATAGATACAGGCTACACTTTTCCTTCAGCTACTCCTACAGATGCGGTCGAGAAGAAGAAATATGAAACAAATGCTAAAGCAGTCAATACTCTGCTAGGATGCTTATCTCAAACAGAATTCGTGAAGGTTATGCAATATAAATCTGCAAAAGAAATATGGGACAAGATTGTCTTGAGCTACGAAGGAGATGAATAGGTAAAGCGTGCTAAACTTCAAACCCTAAGGATTCAATATGAAAATCTCAGAATGTATAATGATGAAAGTGTGGCTAACTATTTCCTTCGGGTAGATGAGATTGTTAATTGCATGAAAAACTTGGGTGAAGAAATAAAAGAGGCTATTGTGGTTGAAAAAGTTCTAAGATCATTGTCCCCCAAGTTTGAATCTAAAGTGTCTGTAATAGAAGAAAAGGAAAATCTACGAACCCTTACTATGTCTCAGCTACACGGAATTCTATCTGCTTATGAAATGAGGAAAGGAGGTCCATCTGACAGGAGAGAAGTTGCCTTCAAGGCTTCAGGCAAAGGAGAGTACTATGAATCAAGACATGAGTCAGAAGAAGAAGAAGAATCAAATTTTGTCAGAAATCTTCAACGGGGTGCTGGACGGTTCAGAGGTAAGTTGCCCTTCAAATGCTTTGCTTGTGGAAGAGTGGATCACTATGCTGCCAAATGTCCTCATAAGGATAAGATCGACAAGGGAAAGGAACCTATTAGATGGGACAAGAAACAGAACGCAAATAAGAAGAGCTACTACACTCATGAAGACAACGATGGTCTATCAAATAGTGATGAAGATGAACGAGGTAATGACTATAAACTTTTAATGGCCTTTGAAGATGATGACTACATGGATGCTATAGATGTGGATAGCTTTTATGATGAAATTTCTAAACTCAAGACATGTATAGAAGAAAAGAATATGATCATTGATACTCTACAATTTCAAATAGATGAAAAGGAAAAATATCTTGAAAAGTTAGAAGGTGAAATTGTTGGCCTTAGAAAAGAGATTGAGAAAACAAAGGCTATTAATCTTAAGTTTGTCAAAGGATATGAAACTCTGGATGAGATCATCAATTTATAGCGTTCTCCACTAAACAAGACAGGTTTGGGGTATAATGGAGAAACTTCTCAAGCATCCACCTCAAAGAGTTATCTTGATGCAGCAAGAAGAAATGAGCAAAAGCACAATGGAGATCACCAGGTAAAGCAGGGACGAATTACATCAAGAACAAACAAAGACTATCAGGTAAACCAGGGGCAATCCTTCTTAAGGGTGAAAAAAAGCTACTACCAGCCACAGGTAAAATCTTCTCAATTTGCTTCAAGAATGGATGACAATAGAAATTACAATCATTTGGCTGGTAGATTTGATAACCGCAGAAGTTTCTTCAATGGACAATGCTTCTCTTGCCATAACTTTGGTCACAAAGCAGCTCAATGTGTTGCATATAAAACAATCATGACTAGAGAAGCTCAAAAACACAGAAGTATGACAGGGATTACAAAAAGGACCTATAACAACTTTTCGACTCTTGAAAATGATGTTGAATGTTCTATTTGCAATAACTTTGGTCATGAAGATTCTAAATGCAGGAGCAGGTTTCTGCAAACAAAGGAACAAGCCACAAGCACAAGAACATGGAGAATAAGGGAACCACAAACAGAAAGATGTGGGATAGCCTTTTATGTAGAGGGACAAGAAAATCTATGGTACATTGACAGTGGATGTTCGAAGCATATGACAGGTGATAAAGAAAAACTTGAATCATATTCTGCTCTAGAAAAAGGAAAGAAAGTTTCTTTTGGAAATGATACTCCTGCAACTATAAAAGGAAAAGGCACTGCTCAGTTAAAAGAAAAGGTTAAAGCTGGAAATGTTTTGTATGTTGATGGATTGAAGCATGATCTTCTAAGTGCCAGCCAGATGTGTGAACAAAGAACCGAGGTGATATTCAAATCAAATGGATGTCTTGTTCGTGATCTTGATACAGGTAAAACAGTGATCAAAGGTAAAAGAACTCCAAATAATCTATACATATTTGAAGAAGGACAACAACAATGCTATCTGAGCAAGGATGATGAGCACTGGTTATGGCACCGGAGGTTGGGGCATCTAAGCTTTTCACAAATAAGGAAAGCATGCAAATATCAGGCAGTTCGTGGTCTTCCAGATATCAAAGTTCCAGACAACACCATATACAAATCATTTCAGTTTGGAAAGCAAACCAGAACTAACTTTCCTGAGAAGGAAGGATCAGCTAGCATGCCTCTTGAGCTAGTACATACAGATACATGTGGTCCATTCAGGAAAAGGAAACCTCGAGGAGAAGAATACTTGATATTATTCATTGACGATTTCTCCAAGTTTGTCTGGTTAGGACTTATGAAGCACAAAGATGAAGCATTCGAAAAATTCAAATCCTTTAAAGCCTTGGTTGAAAATGAATCAGGATACAAAATTAAGTGCCTCAGATCCGACAGAGGTGGGGAATTTACCTCAAATGAATTTTTCGATTTCTGTGAAGAACATGGGATAAGAAGAGAATTCTCTACAGCTAGAACTCCTCAGCAAAATGGAGTAGTGGAAAGAATGAACAGAACAGTCCAACAAATGGCTCGTGCTATGCTTGATGAGTCAGGAACTCCCGCAACTTTCTGGGGTGAAGCTGCATATGCTGCGGTTGTTATTCTCAACAAAACAAATGTCCGGGTGAACAGCACTCAAACTCATCATGAGCTCTGGTATGGTGAGACTCCTTCCATAAAGCACTTCAAAATCTTTGGGAACAAATGCTATATTAAGAATACTGATGAGCAGCTTGGCAAACTTGAACCTAGAGCAGATGAAGGCATTCTTCTTGGTTATTCTCCCTACAGCAAAGCATGTAAGTGTTACAATAAAAGACTTGGAAGAATTGTTGACAATATTGATGTAGTGGTTGATGAAAAAGGATACATCCCCAGGCAAGTAAATCATGAAAATATCGATGAGGATGAAGACTACTCTCCAAATCAGACAGATGATGAAGAAGAACCCCAAGAGGCACCAGAGGAACAGATAAGGATAGAAGAAAAGACTCCATCCAGATATGTTCAAAAGAATCATCCAGAATCTCAAAATTTGGGGCAGAAAGAGGCAGGTATACAAACCAGAAGAACAATAGCAAAAGCTTCAAGCTATTTGGCATTGCTCTCTTCCACTGAACCGCAAAATGTAAAAGAAGCATGCAAAGATGAGTGTTGGGTTAAGGCAATGGATGAAGAGCTTGAGCAGATCGAAAAGAACAACACTTGGGAGTTGGTTCCTAGACCAAAAGACAAGAATGTCATAGGAACAAAATGGATCTTCAAGAACAAGTTGAATGAAAATGGGGAAGTTATTAGAAACAAGGCCAGGCTTGTTTGCAAAGGGTATGCTCAACAGGAAGGAATAGACTTTGAAGAAACTTTTGCTCCTGTTGCTAGACTTGAGGCCATCAGAATGTTCCTTGCCCTCTCTAGCTTTCAAAAATTCAAAGTTTTTCAAATGGACGTGAAGTCAGCCTTTTTGAATGGAGACTTAGAAGAAGAAGTATACATTGAGAAACCAGATGGCTTTATCCTTGGAAATGATCCAAATCTTGTATGCAAACTTAAAAAGGCTCTCTATGGGCTTAAACAAGCTCCAAGGGCTTGGTACTATCGGTTGGACAAATACCTTCATCAACAAGGATTTTCAAAAGGATCAGCAGATAGCAATCTATATATAAAAATTGAAAATAACAAATTGCTAATACTTGTTGTGTATGTAGATGATATCATCTTTGGAAGCAACGAAGAAGCCATGAGTCAAAGCTTTGCCTTGGTGATGCAGAAAGAATTCGAAATGTCATTACTTGGAGAATTGACATATTTTCTTGGATTGCAAATCCAACAAAATGAAGGCGGTATTTTCTTGTCTCAAACCAAGTACCTCAAGCAGATCTTGAAGAAGTATGGCATGGAAGATTCGAAACCAGTATGTACCCCCATGGTTACAGGATGCAGCCTTAGTGCAAATGATGAATCAGTAGCAGTACATCAACCAACCTATAGATCCATGATAGGGAGTTTGCTTTATTTGACAGGTACCCGACAAGATATTATGCATGCAGTGGGAATAGTTGGAAGGTTTCAGGCAAATCCAAAAGAAACTCATCTTCAGGCAGTGAAGAGAATCTTCAAGTACCTTCAAGGAACTCAAAACTATGGCTTATGGTATCCTAGAGATACAGATCTCACACTTCATGCTTACACAGATGCAGATTGGGCTGGAAGCGTGGATGACAGGAAGAGCACAAGTGGTGGTGCATTCTTTATGGGTTCTAGATTAGTATCTTGGTTCAGCAAGAAACGGAGTTCGATTGCTTTATCTACAACAGAAGCGGAATATGTGGTTGCTGCATCTTGTTGCACTCAACTCCTTTGGATGATGCAAACCTTGCAGAAAGGGATCAGAAGGAAAACTTGATTGCTAATATCGACAGTGATTGTTAGATGATAATTGTCATTGGTATTTTGCTTAGTCTTGTTATTTCGTCTCTATGTCATGTATATTTTTTTATCAAGGTCATGTAACGGCCTATTTTGGTTTCCCCACTATGCCTGGGATGATTGATGCAATTGATTGTCATATGTGAATTTCTGTTGTATCTCCACTTGGTTGGATGGATGATCCCCACTTGGTTGGGTGATGGTTGTATATATTGAGTCTTTTGGTGATAGCAAGGTCCTTTATGATGTTTAAGTCATGGTTCTTCTTGAAGAACATCTTTTTGCAGATCTTGCCTACAGTCAAGAGGAGCATGTTCAGCACAGCAGAGCAGAAATATCAGCATGAACTCAGGGGGAGCTCAGCCCTTTGCCCTTGATGACAAAGGGGGAGAATGACTTTGAGGATCTTGGGGTTGCCATCAAGTCCAAAGGGGGAGATTGTTGGCATTATGGCACAGGTGTGACACTATGGTATAGGTGTTGTCCTTGATGGCAACTCTCTCTGATGACAGATCTCAGTTCAGACTACAAGAATGAAGAGAAAATTCATATACGCAGGTTCATTAAGCTCAAGTCCCGTATACACGCAGGTTGGACCTTATAAAAGTGCGTATGCGTATACACGCACTTTCATGCAAAGAAAAGCGCGTATATGTTGGAAATCTTACCTTTGGTCCATGGCAGTTAGTCCTTGGAATTTGAACCTATGGTTTTGGACCATGGTATCTTGACAGACGTGTTGATCCCTAGTATTGAGTTGATGGTATTGGTTTATTATGGTTTTGGATCGTGGTATTGAGGAAGGCCTAAAACTATAAAAGAGGAAGGAGATCATGTGGCAAGGGATAATCTGAATTATTGAATATCTGATATTGTGATAGATCTGGAATACGGGTGATTGGCTTATGGTGTAGATCTAGATCTGAATGAAGGTGGAACCTGAGCGCAAGAAGGATAAGGACTATTAATGGATCTAAATCTCAAGGCTTGAACATTGGTATCTCTGTATGATTTTGATCTGTTATATGTGGCGCACTCCTGATCTATAAATCTGGGCTATCTAATGTCTGAATGCTTAAAAGAATAAATTATCCTTTATAGATCTGTACGCAGGTTCAGTGAATTGAAGGTGCGTATATACGCGTTTTTTGTGAATAAAAGACGCGTATACGCAGGTTGGGTGTGGTACAGAAGCGTATACTCGCAGGTTGATGAACAGTGAAGCAGCGTATATGTCTTGATTTATGTTCTAGCTGCTTCAGTTTTATTGCTGCAGGGTTCTAGGTTCAGAATTGGTGTTTGATTACAGTTACTGCGTTTTGAGTTCAGTGATCAGAGAAGTGCTTAGTTGTTTTCAGCTTTTGATTGGTGAAAATGAGTTTGGGTTATGCAGAAATTATTGATGTTACTTGTGGATCCAGTCTGAAAATTAATGAAACGAGGTCCCTGAAAGTAAAGAGAAGGTTGCAGCCTTCTGCAGGTAGGAGCCTGCGTACTAGTATCTCAAGCTAGTACAAGAACTAAGGGGGTTGGAGTTCCCTTCCAGGAAAGCTGGAAAACGAGAGAGAGTTGTAGCTCTCTGCAGGTTGCAGCCTGCGTACTGGTAAATTCTGCTCCTGTACAAGACATTGTAAAGAGAAGTTTCTAATTAAAAAGAAGATAGAGACGAATTGCAGCAGGGGGTTTTCACCCACATTGGGTTTCCTCCTTATATCTTGTGTTCTTGTGTGTGACTGTCTTCTGCTCTGCTTCACTGTTTCTGGTACTGTTTATGTGCATCTGAATCACAGATTAATAACTGACATCTGAAAGATAATTCAAATTATAAGTCTGATTTATATATGCTGGTTTCTTTATCTGTAGTTGCGTATATACTCGGGTTGTCTTAACTGAAGTAGCGTATATCATCTGGAATTTAAAAAGGAAATATTTGGCTTAATAATACTGATTCACCCCCCCTCTCAGTATTATTTCCAACACAAAACTCACTGAATACCTCGTAAGAGTTAGACTTAAGATAACAAATATGACTAAAAGTACAAGCCTTCTATTAGATAGAATTTCCTCAATAATGTCTCTGTTGACACCTAATCATCAGGATTGGGTGAACAACTGAAATTGATGTAAATAAATAATAGAGAATATGAATAGTCACTGGGAGATTAAATGAACAGTCTCTCCCTCATGTATATAATAAACACCAACCTATATGAAATCAATGAATTATTTTGAGGAGTTACTGCCTGTTCTGACATGGTATCAGAGCCAGCTCCCGAAATTAGTTTTTGTGTAACTCCTAGTGTCAGTTTCCTGCCTATATTCTACTTGGTTGCCTGAAGCCTGCTCCAGGCAGTGTCATATAAGTTTTTCAAATCTTTGCCCTCTGTCAAGAGACCTGGTGTGTGAAAGTTGAACACTAGTGTGTGAATGCCGGTGTGTAAACGCTGAACACTGGTGCTCTTGATTTTCATTTTTTATGTAGAAAAACGTAATTGTAACTGGCAGTCCAAGTTTATGGTGAGCCGCAAAACCTTTGGTACTACCCTTGCGCTTCTTCTTTGATTTCAATGCAAGGATGGATGACAGGGAATCGATAGAGGTTTTGAATATGGTGGCAACTACCCTATCTACATTAGTCCTTAGAGCTTGATACAAATAGATCTCCTCCTATAAAATTACTTCTTCACCATCCATATTTATTTTCACAAGCGTTTTCTTTTAATGATGTCTTATATTTGACCTTTGATTGGAGCTGCGTTGAACTGTGGTAATATTCCCACAGAAAACCGTAATGGGCCACCGTATGGTAGGAGTTCCAGTACACAGATTTTACTGCATAGACCTTACTGCCTTGGAGCGGGAGGCACTGTGATTGAAGGTGCAGAGGTGCTCAAGATCTTGCGTAGCGGAAGCATGGTGGAAGCCATCCTGTTTTGGTACAGTTCCTCCATTTTCTGACATGTTGGCACCATAGTATTTTTGGTATATACAACACTGATATATATTTAAAGCCACTGTTTTGATATATATAACATTGATATATATTTAAAGGTTTTCTCCAAAAGGCAGTGTTTAGTATACATAAATGCACAGGAGGTATTTGAATAAGTGTATGCAATCGTGGTTTGTGGCTTTTGGATGGTTTTAATACATCATTTTAATACATGCGCACTGCCTCTCCACCGGTAGCCATACTGTTTTCCCACACCACCTCACTGGTTGTGTGTGTTTTTGGAGAATGTCGAATGTTGCTGCAATAACCATATGGGTTGAGCTCTTGTAAAAATCGATTAATGTGTTGGTTGGGATATAAAAGATTATTTGTATTTTGATGATCATGTGCACAAGAACCTGACCTATGATTTTTTACATCAAAAGCACATTTTTCTAGCAGAAGTATTTTTTTAAAGCAGTACACAGATTTTTTTGCCAGCAGAAGTTTTTTTTTGCAGTATGCATTCAATCATATCTATTGTAGGAATAGTTCTTACTGGCAAAGAGAACTATCCTAAGTGGTACCGCATGATAAAACACACCCTCATTTTCAATGAGTTGTTGAAAGGTGTGTGTATTGGAGATGGAGACAAAGAGCTAGAACAACCTACCTCAGACAAAAAGCTGGCCATTTGGGAAAATAAGAAAAATAAATCTTATGCATTAATCGTAGCATCTGTAAGTGAAGAGGTGAGTCACCATATTTCACCATTTTCAACTGCTTTCAAAGCCTTACAAAAGCTGAAAGAACTCTATGACTCACATTCTGCACCTGAAGTTGTTCAGCTCATGATTAAACTCTTCACTCTTGAATTGTAAAATAATGATCCTCTTGCTCTTGCATCCGAAGTAAAGTCTATAACGCATGATATCAAAGCCAATAATGTAAAATTTGATATTCCTCTTATCGTTTTTCTCAAGGCACTTTATCCTACTTACTCCAATTATCTTGAGTCATTACAAGCAAATGGAAATCTCAAAGATATTACCTTTGACTCTCTTGTGAAAAAATTTGCTAAAAGAGAGAAAGCTTTTGGAAAGAAGATAGCCCCTGAATCTTCTGAAGAGGTTGTGTGCCTTGCTCATAAAAAAGAGAATCATGCTCAAGATTCTTCCAGAGGAAGAGGTGGTCGAAGAGGAAGAGGAAGATATTTCAGAGGCAGGGGGGCAGAAATTCTCAAGGAGAAAAGTCAGATTTGCACTGCATACGCTGCAAAAGAAATGGATCACATGATGCCTCTACATGCAAGTTACCATGGGACAAAATTGAGCAGCAAATAAACCAACAAAAAGGTAAAAATAATGACACAGACAAAGGTAAAGCACCTGAATCCGCTCATTATGTTGTGGCACAATGTAATATTGGAGTAAATGAAGATTTATTTAATGCTTCACTTGCTTCTTGGAAAAATATTGGTTACTTGATTCAGGAGCAATTTTCCACATGCCTCATAGAAAATATTTTTTTGAATAATTTACTGACAATGTTGATGGAGCAGTATACTTTGCAAACCAATCAAAAATCAAGCCATCAGGGCTTGGCACAATCAGGCTTAAATTGCCTGGTCTTCTAGACTTTCTTCTACATCATGTTATATATCTCCCACAACTGAAGAGAAACTTGTTGTCCTTGGTCCACATCTGCCAGCAAGGTCACTCCATTCATATGTTTGATGGCAAGCTTGAGGTGAGAAAAGAATCTAACCACTCACTTTTCATGAGGGGAATAGAAGAAGAAATGCTTCTCAAGCTGCGAGGTACCTCTGCTTGTGCATAAAATTTCTCATACAATTCTCATTATGAAGAAGGTACACTTCCATCAAGTTTATTATCGCATGCTAGATTTGGACATTTGAACTATGCCAACCTCCGCTTGTTGAAGAAAAATGGTGTTGTTGGTTTGCCTACAATTCCTAGGAAATTTAAGCAATGTGATGCTTGCATTCTAGGAAAGCATAGAAAACAGTCTGTTCATGATTCACGTTTAAGAGAACATAGAAAACTTGAACTCATTCATTCAAATTTATGTGGTCCAATCCATATTCCTTCTGCAAATGGAAATAAATATATCATGACATTTATTGATGACTACACCAAAATGTGTTGGGTTTATTTATTGAAGAACAAATCTGATGCTTTTCAAACATTTAAAAACTTTCATAAATGGATGGAAAATGATGCACAATATCATATTGGGTCTATTTGCACTGATAATGGAAAATAATACACATCAAATGAATTTGAAAACTATCTTCCCCAACATGGGATCAAACATCAAACAATTGTGCCTTATAATCCCCAACAGAATGGTGTAGCTGAAAGAATGAATAGGACAATCTTAAATATGGTATGCTCCATGCTCTTCTTCAAAAATGTAAAAATAATGTTTTGGGCTGATGCTATTCTATGTGCTTCATATATAAAGAATAGATTTCCATCTAATGCTATTAGAAACAAGACTCCATATGAAATGTGGTATGGGCACATTCCTTCGGTAAAGCATCTCAGGGTCTTTGGTTCCACCTGTTATGCCTTGATACCAAAGGTACATAGAAACAAACTTGGTGCAAGAAGTCGTAAGTGTATCTTCCTGGGGTATTCAAACACCTCCAAAGCATACCATATCTATGATGAAGTCAATAAAAAGTTTGTTGTATCTAGAGATGTATTTTTTCTTGAATCATCCAAAACTGACAATGTTGTTGAGTGATAACTTGATCGCTTGGATAGATTCGCAAATGAAAAATCATTTCAAGAATTTGATAATCAGATTCCACATCTTGAAGGGGGGATTCCTATACTATATCAAGATGTGGAATCTTCTTCTGAAGAACTCTCTTCCCCGCATGAAACTCCAACAATGGATGATGCTTTAAGTGATGTGATTGATAGAATTGGGAGACTCAATATTGATTCAGTCCCAACTCAATCAACGGAGCATCCTGAACCATTTGAGAAAGGTCCTCCAAAGTGGCCGATAAAGACACTTGAAAATGTTCATCCTAATGAGGTTGGAAAGACAGGAACTAGAAATTCAAACCGGTAAAATGGAGGTGATGTAGATGACTCTAATTCACCTATTGATATGGATGTTTCTTGTGATTGTGAATTGAATTTGTCTATAGGTTTTGAACCAACTTCCTTGAAATAAGTTGCTTCTCATGGTGAATTGAAAGAAGCAATGCAAAAGGAGTATGATGCCCTCATAAAGAATGGCACTTGGAAGCTGGTTGATCCTCCATTAGGAACCAAACCAATTGGCTGCAAGTGGGTCTACAAGAACAAGTATAAAGTTGATGGCTCACTTGACAAACACAAAGCTAGGCTTGTGGAAAAAGGTTTTTCACAGAAGGAAGGGGTTGATTATGAGGAGACTTTTGCCCCCACAACAAAATGGGCTACCATCTGGACACTCTTTGCCCTAGCAACTCAAAATGGTTGGAAAGTCCATCAAATGGATGTAAAAACTACTTTCTTGAATGGAGATCTAAAAGAGATTGTTTTTGTCTCCCAGCCTGAAGGATTTGCTGTGAAAGGACATGAACATAAAGTATGCAAACTTGTGAAATCCTTGTATGGCCTCAAACAAGCACCGTGAGGATGGTATAAAAAACTAACTGAACATCTTCTGAAACTCAATTTCAAACATTATGATCTTGATGATGCAACTTTATTTGTCAAGAAAGTTAGCAAAATAGTTGTATATCTTGTGGTATATGTAGATGATCTTTTCATGACAGGGAACAATGAAAGCTACATTGCATCCATAAAGAAGGAATTAGGGAAATTTTTTTAAATGACTAATCTGGGCTATGTTCATTACTATCTTGGTAATGAAGTAACTCAACATCCGAACTCCATATTTATTTCTCAAAAGAATTACATTGGAGATTTGTTGAACAGATTTGGCATGATAGAATGCAATCCTCTTACTACTCCAATGGAACAAAACTTAAAGCTCACATCTATTGAAGGAAAATAATTTGAGGATGCAACAAAATATAGACAGCTTGTAGGAAGTCTCAACTAACTAACTACTACCATACCAGACATTTCGTTTGTTGTTGGAATCCTATCCAAGTTTATGCAAAAGCCTTGTTAGGGACATTGGTCTGCTGTAGAAAGAGTTCTAAGGTACTTGAAGGGAACTAAAGACTTTGGAATCAAGTATACACAGGTGGACAACTTCAGCTTGATCGGATACTCTGATTTAGACTTTGATGGAGACAAAGAAACTGGGGTATCTACTTCAGGATATTCTATGAGTCTTGGATCAGGAGCTGTCTCTTGGAGATCACGCAAAAAATAAATTCCAGCAGATTCCATAATAGAAGCATAATATGTGGCACCAGCTGAGGCAACAAAAGAAATTGTGTGGTTCAAGAAAATTCTTGAATATTTGTAGGTAAAACAAGTACAATCAACTCCACTCATGATCGACAATACCTCTGCAATAAAGTTGGCTAAGAAGCAAAAGTTCCATGATCAAACGAAGCACATCAATACTAAATATCATTTGATTCGACATCATGTTGAGGCCAAAACAATCCATCTCCGCCATTGTTCCATGAACGAGCAAATTACAGACATCTTCACCAAAGCGCTTGGAAGAGAAAAGATTGAACAATTCAGAGCGATGCTTGGACTCACGAACATCCCTTCAGATTAAGGGGGGGAATGTTGATACCTAATCATCAGTATTGGGTGAATAACTGAAATTAATGTAAATAAATAATAGAGAATATGAATAGTCAATGGGAGATGAAATGAACAGTCTCTCCCTCATGTATGTAATAAACAACAACCTAAATGAAATCAACGAATTGTTTTGATGAGTTACTACTTGGTCTGACAGTCTCAATACTCTTAACCCATAGGCTTGCCCAAGACATATGGAAAATGGTGTTTGTGATGGTGGCTACTTGACCTAGAAAACACACAATACAAATATGCAAAAAAAAAGTAAGAAGGAGAATCATATGCACCTTATCATGGAGGGTGGCTATCTGACAATTGCAGTGATAGAATTCCTTGAGATTTTGTCTCTGTGAATCTTCTTACCTACGACTGACACACAAACGACAACCTCTGATTCTATGTTCCTGCAAACTAAAGTTAACATGAACATTATGAAACCCAAATACAAACACAAATAATATCTTAATACTATGTTGGTAGGGTGGGAAGTATATGCCTTCATTATACCAATGGTGTTAACAATATTCGCTCCCTTCATAGTCCCTATTCGTATATTCTCCTCTCACCATAGATCATTGTCAAGGTACACAATATTCTACAACTTCTTGCAAGTAGAAATCAGGTTCTCATTCTCACAACATTACATTACATAATCTTTTCTCCCTTTGTTCCATGGAAAGTATTTCTTATATAGATGGGTTTGGAGTAGTGATCAAATGTATATAGACATTCTTTTGACACTATTTGATATGGTGTTTTCATCCTTATCTTCTAGAACTGATCACTTTTGGCCTTTTCTACCCTTATCCATTTGCTATGCCAACCCTATCTGCTTCAACTCTCTTTTGTTGTGTAACTAAAGCATTACAACTCTCCCTACAGGTGTTCTAGGCTATTGAAGATGAAAACCACTAGTAAACCCAAGGGGGCATCACTTTGAGTTATCATAAACCTTGATTGTGACATTTTGAGTTGTAATATATGCCCTCTAATGTATGAGATTAGAAGAGAAGTTGATGGTTGAAATACATTACAATTATAGTCTCAATGGGTACGATAGATGGAGGGAGCCAAGGACATGGAACCTGTAAAAGACTACAAAATTCATAGACAAGTACAAATAATATATATCCCCAAGGTAGGTATACCCATTCTCGTTACTAAAAGAATAGAGCATGGTTGCCCATGAAACATACTACAAACTCATGTCATTGAGGACCGATCATGATACAATGTAGATCGTTGTCATAGTAGATATTAGTATGGAAAAATATACCAATGTCAGTGCCCAAATGATGGCCCTCAAAGTATATAATACATACTCCAATGTAGCTTGGGGGATGCAATGTGCTTGAGTGAGATAGCCCCATGGCCCAAGGTCTTCGTCTCATCCCAATTGTATGAATCACAACATGCAAATGAATGAGACGATGTTAAGCATGTGGGGAGACTATCTAATTACCAAGTGGTAAGGGATCCCTTTAACATACATGAGGAAGACAACCACTAATGAAAATGGTTCCCAATTTATCTAACACAATCTATGGAGTGTGAATTCAAACGAATTGATGTCAAGCACTTATAAAATTGGTTAACATGGGCCAGTAAGGGAAACCCGCTATCAATAGCGATGAAGCCTTCTACTGAGGATGAAAAGCTCCAAGGTACTAGATTGTTTCTATATATATATACCCTAAATAAGGTGTTGGCAATGATGGGAAGAGATCCATCAAAGGAGGCCCTTGATGTACCCCCATCATTCAACATGAAACTGACACTAGGATGAGTTGACTTATGGTAGAAAATGAAGAAATGATGCACGAATGATATAGGATGAATGACACAAAAGGTAGGACAATATTGCAAATGGCCGACTCTAACTAGGACTTCCCTTGAACATATAACAACATGACACAAGTGTTTGCTTGACAACTTGGACTGAAGAATACCATACAAACATAGTGCTGACATAAGAGGCATCATCGTAGCCTAGGGATTAGAAGGGTAAACAATAGGGTGAGATATTGACTCAATAATAGAGTGACTATGCTAATGATGTGGTTCCAAAGCCAGGAAAAGACAAAATGTAAGAGTATGACTCAAACAGTGCCATGTTCAAGGGAGTCACAACGACCATGACAAAATGAAGAGAAATAGGCTCTTCCACCCTTTTCCCTTTTTGTATAGATGATCCCCTTCAAAGTTTAATTCATGTGAAAGAGAATACAAGTGAGCTTGATAGTGTCCTTTTAATTTAGTCTTGATGAGATTGAAAAATAGTTAAAGGAATACTCAAATCAGTGTCTTTTTCATGAGTTTTATAGTGAGGTAAAAAAAGAGATAAAAGTACACTCATGTCTTTCTTGTGGTTTAACGAACATGAGAATAGGGAAGAGCTTGCTCACTGACTTTACCCTTGACTAACAAGTAGGAAAGCATGGAAATTATTTGACATCTTCAAGTGATTTGATGAGCATGAAAAGAGTGCAAAATAAGCTCGATATTTTCATTGTTTAATGAGCGTGAAAAGAAGACCAAAATAAAGCTAATTCTAGATAGACAAGTGGTATCATTGTATGGATTTAGTTCCTATGCTAACAAAATTTACCTAAGAAAAGCAAGAGAAAATGGCAAAGTGTATGGATATGGAAATATACTCATCGCATTGATCTCTCTAAAAGGGTGAGAGAGGTTGCAAGATGGAGGTAAGGTTAATGTGAAGGAAAGAGATCGAGCATGGCTACAAAGGTGGGAAGTGTGATGAAGTCAAGCAATGTTATGATAAAATCTAGTAAGACATTGAATATCATAGGCATAGCTGACCAAAAATTAAAAATAAAAAGAGTGGGGATCCCCCTGTATGGGTTATAGATGGCTAGAAATAAAATATAGAGAGGCATGAAACTTAATTTTGATGTCATGGTGGGATCTAAAGAGGATTCATATACCTAAAAATGAACATAGCATGGGCACCAAGGCAAAAATCGAGTGCTAATCTAGGGCACCATGAAGGGTATATTTTACCACACAAATTACGACATGCAAAAAGGCATGGTTAATGTTGCAACCTGATAGTGTTAGACCTAAAGCACATTGAAACGATATGGGAAAGATCAAAAAATGTAGTGGCAATATAAATGTGAATCCTAACCCAATCCTATTTTTAAAAGTATAAATCAAGTCATAATGAAACGTGATACAAAATTCATGTTCTTTTCCAATAGAAAACCAAAAAATCCTTACATAATCATTAGTAGCATGATAATATAGTGAAAATACATTAAAAATACCCCAAAGAATGAAATATAGAACAAAAATACATTAAAAATACCCCCAAGAATGAATTTGAATATATTAATATTTTTGTATATTTACAATAAATGTATATTACAATGTTTTTCCTTTTGTGGAAAAGTTTACATTCATTAAATTGGGCAATCCTTTAAAGATTGTGTCATGGAACATATATAGATGACATCAACCACAACTGCATCACTAAATCTTTCATTGTTGAACATTTATTTTATCTCTAATCATTTAATTTTTTACAAACAAACTAAAATCTTGGGCATAGCTCTTTGTTACACCTCTTGCATTATCCTTGATCTGAATATGTAAACTTGAAGATTTTTAACAATTTGCAAGTGAAAATTATGTGTTTTGGGTAGAGGATCTATTTTCTAAACACATAAAACAAGTGAATTTAAAGAAAATTTACAGCGAAACAGAGATAAAATAAGGATATCTGAAACACAACCCAAAACATGATAAAAGAGTTCAACCCTCTTCTGGGACAGATCTCCTGGTCCAACTTCCAATGCAGGGCCTCTTTCATTAAGTGATCATAAGTGTGTTTACATGATTTTACATTATTCAAAAAACAAAAATGATGTCTTCAATGGGTTTAACACTATCAAAAATCCCCATATGGGTTCTTTTTGCACCTCATTTCGCCAAAAATTGAGTAAGTTATGCCTGTTACAAGTTTTTCCCAAATTATATGGCTAGTCATCCTATAATTCGATCCAAATCTAGCTTGAGCACCCCAAACCCAGGAACAGTGTGCAAACTTGGCCTACAATCCTCCCCGATGGGTGAAATTGTAGGACCCTTAATCCACACATTAAGCCCACAGTTCCAAAAAACTTGGTCACGTTGGTGCATACGACCACATTAGGGGTCGAGATTCCAGGCCTAACTCCGCCAACTTTTTAATCACCTCTGATAAGGCTGCACTCCTGGACACATTGGGTCTCGGTGACTTTGAGATAGCCCCCTTATCTCCTTCGTGCCTACGGTCCTGTGGCTATCATGTGCCTTGGGGGTTCACTCCTTCCTCTTTTCTACGTGCCCAATGTTATGGGGTGCCATGTGACCCCAAGGCTAGCCCATTAAACTTTATCGCCATGATTCTTTGCGTTGGGATTTGACTGTGTTGTTTGTGGGGTGTTGTGATCGTGGGTCGAGCTAATGATAGCCCCTTGGCCCCTCCGCCTGCAGTCCTGTGGGCGCTGGGGTGGCCAAGGGCTAGGGCTTAGCCTGGCCCCCTTCCCCATATGTGTTACCATTAAACTTTAAATAACACCCATCCGCCATATTTATTAAGCAACACTTGTGGCGCGGTGGTGGAGCACTGTGTTTCCACTCCGGAGGTTTGTTGTTTGAATCCCATGGAGGCTTGATCTGGCTATAAACCAAATTTTTCTAAATAAGAGGAGGACATGTGGTAGCCACTGATTGGCCCACATCGCTCTCCCTCATTGGTCCATCACAACAACCAATGAACCAATAAAAAATGACCATACACTAGCCAATAATAACAAGACAAGTGTCATCCATCCATAGGTCCTCATAAACACAGTCAAATGGCCAGTCAACATACAAACTGCTTATTGGGTGTACTTGCAACTTCAACTTTTAAAATTTTAGTTGTTTGAAAAATCAACCAGAACATGATATGAGGAGCATATGATATCGGTTTTGAGTGAAACGATTTGTGTTCGATTCAGATCATCGAAATATATTTAGTCTTTTAGGTTTCGAGCTCTATTGCACACTTGATTTTTAAGAACTAAATTGATCCCCTCGATAACTCCTCCCCATTGGAAGCTCCTGGACCTCCAAAAGCTCATTTTCAGTCAACAATTAGATGAGGGTATAGTTCCCTCACCCTTCCAACCTCAATCTAATTAGCTTTTCTTTCATTTGTCTCTTTGATCTTTTCATGAAAGTACATCACTTTCCCTGATATTGGAGTCCTTATATTGCTGTCAAAGATGACATCTTTGTACAATTTTCCAAGATATGCAGAACCAAAAACTTCCATTGAAGGAATCTGAACATTCCCTCCTCGGTCTACAATCAATGGAAACTTAAACAATTTTAAGTTCCTTTCACCTTAAACATTGTCGTCATGACGATGCTTAGCATTTCTAGCCTTGCACTTGGCTTGATTCTTTACCAAATGTGATCGCCATCACCATGCACCATCCTATTGGAAATAATACTGAGAGGGGGGGTGAATCCGTGTTATCTAATCAATAAAACTTTTTCATATTCATACTTCAGAATCATATACGCTACTTCAGTTAAGTATACCCGCGTATATACGCCACTGTGTCTATTGCAACTAGCGTATAACCATCAAACTCATGATTCAATTATGTGATCTTCAATGTATGCATCAGAACATTATTAGCCATATTAATAGTCAATAGTAGCAGTAAAACAGATAGATCAACACACATAAGCAACACACATGAACACCATGATATAAGGTGGAAACCCAATGTGGGTGAAAACCACCTGCTGCAATTCGTTTCTATATTCCTTTATTAAGAAACTTCTTTTACAATGTACTGGTGCAGTCCTTTACCAGCACGTAGGCTACAACCTGCAAAAGGCTACAACCTTCTCTCGTTCTCCAAACTCTCCTGGAAGGGAGCTCCAACCCCCTTTGCTCTTATACTAGCTAAGATACTAGTACGTAGGCGCCGGCCTACAATCTTCTCTCCTCCGGGTACCACGTTTCATACATTTTCAGACTGGATACTCCTGAAGCACAACACATAATCTGAAAGGCCACGTTTCATCCAATTTTCATACTGTACCCATAACTATCATTGAAGCTCAAAATAATCACTACAAGCATCATCAATTTCTGAATCACTAAAACACTAAAACCCTGTCAACAACACAGTCACCAGAACACAGAGCAGAACTCTGCAATAACAATCAAAACCAACTGTACCATCAAAAACATGCATCAGAGTGCATACGCTACTTCGAAGTGCCGAACTTGCATGTATACGCAACTTCATCAAGATGAACCAGCGTATATGTCATTAATCACTTATTCATAACTTTGCTGCACTTCCTGACTTCAGACATAACCAGATCATTACATATACAAGGATAATATATGTGTTAGCACCCAGATCTAGTCTATCAGATCACATAAATATGAGTCATTATGATCCTGATCCATATTGGTTCTCATCCATCAATACACAATAATCCAACCAAGATATGCAGAATACTGACATCATTAAACTGTCATCACAACTCATCAACAGTCAGAACCATCTGTAACTTCAGACATCATAGCTCAAATGGTATACGCTACTACAATGAACCAAACCTGCGTACATACACGCTTACGCCAAAGCCAACCCGCGTACAGATCTATAAATATTCAATCATGACTTGCAGCGATTTCAGACTTAAGTTAAACCTAGTTCAGATCATTACATGCATCAGTATATAGATCTACAATAAACATAATCAATCATATAGAGACAGTTTATTTCAAACCATTTGATCCCGATCTATCCTTAGATCTTGTTCTACATCAATCGGTGAGATCCCTCCTTAGCTCAGATCAAGTAATGCATCATCAACCCATAACCTGCATACTGGATCTCATACTTCATCAGATATCTTAGTATTTTCAGATACACTTGCCTAATGATCTTCTTCTCCTTTTATAGTCTTAGGCCTTGCTCAATACCATGGTCCAAAACCATAATAAATCAATACCAAGGGCCCAATACTTGGGATCAACACAGTTGTCGAGATACCATGGTCCAAAACCATAGGTTCAAATACCGAGGACTAACTACCACGGACCAAAAGTAAGTTCTCCAATATATACACGCTTTTCCTTGCATGAAAGTGCGTGTATATGCATATGCGCCTTTGTAACGTCTAACCTGCGTGTATACGCGGTTTGGTCACAATGAACCTGCGTATATGTATTTTCTCTTCATTCTTGTAGTCTGATCATCAAATCCTTGCTGCTAACCTTCTGCACTATGATTTGTCATCTGTGTGATTTGCCATCAAGGAAAACACTTGTCTCATAATTCCAACAATCTCCCCCTTTGGACTTGATGGCAAAGCTAAGTTGTCATACTGAGAACTGTCATCTAATTCCTTTGAGCCGTCCTGCATCCCATGTATTCTGTCACATCTGATATCTCTTCTGTAGATTCATCTAGTTATATATATAAGTGAGTTGATCTTCTATGAGTGGGTTGCCACCAAGTACAACACATGCATCACAATGCCAACAATCTCCCCCTTTGGACTTGATGGAAACAACACCAAATCACTCTCCCCCTTTGGCATCAAGGGCAAAGGGTGGACCAAGATATTCTCTTTCCTTGATAAACATTCTGCTGTCCATACTCCCCCTGAATACCTACTGAAATATCTGAATGAGCTCCCCCTTTGTATATGCCAGGGTGTACCAATCTGCCCATGCTCCCTCTGAGTACATGTTGAAAGCTCCGCTCTTGCTGAAGTGTGTTGTTCATTCTCCCCCTGACTGTAAGCAAGGTTTGCAAAAAAATGTTCTACAAGAAGAACCATGACTTATACATCATGAAAGACCTTCCTATCACCAAAAGACTCAATACATACATCCATCACCCAACGAAGTGGGGATCATCCACCCAACTAAGTGGGGATACATCAGAAATTTACATATGAAAACCAAGTTCATTACATGTTCATCCCAGGCATAGTGGGAAAACCAAAATAGGCCGTTACATGACCTTGACACCATGAAAGAGATACCACAAAAGAGATACATGACATAGAGATGAAATATCTAGAATAAGACATATGAAAGTCACCAATAACTAATAGCTGCAGCATCTGTCAGCAACCAAGATTTCCTTTTGTTCTCCTTCTACAGCTGATCCACCTGAAATCAAACCAACATATACGCGACTATATCCACAGGAACAAGCGTATATACGCGGATCCTCCTCATGAAACTCGCGTACAACCACTTTCAGATTAGCAATTTGTAAAGGTCCTATGACAGGGTATGTCTGCAGATAGATACCAACTCATCATCATAAAATCACTCACATTATATCATATGTGTAAAACACCATAGCCATCAAGATCATCCATGTATCATCACTTGGGAATATATGCATCAATCAACATATGTAAGTATCAACCTATCATCATATAGGTAGAACTCATCATCATCATGTCTCCAACAATGCAACTTTGAGTAATCATGCATGTATCCAGCACTATGTATCTTGGGCTCAAGATCATTTGTCAAGGCTTCTTTATATCATCAACATCAACAATCCTCATCCACATGAGCGCTAAGAACCATAGGAATCTTGCATCATGATCTTTATGCATATGACGACAGCAGCATATGAGAGACTCATCATCAAGTAATGAAGTTCTGTATTCAAGCTTTGTACTTCTCCTTATCATGATCACCATATATATGCACCATCTAAGAATCAATCCACCAATATGATTTGAACATCAACTATGTAACCCCAAGAATCATATGAGATTTTATCATGGATAACTCATAACCATATCATAGAAAGATATATCATTTAGCTATATAAGCATCATCATGAAGCACTATTAACCATAATTCCAACAATGAATTATTAAAGGCATATGCTCCCCCTCAACCTGTGCCATCTGTTAGATCTGATCATGCATATATCAGAAATAAGCATCAAGACATCATCATCATCAAGTTAGGATCAAAACACTTCTAGACATCTTACAAGTATCAAAACATTTCCACACATCCTCAGCAGACTGTAACTATTAACCAATAGAGCAAATAATGGACTAAATCATATCAGATCCTTTTTCTGAGTCCGTCCCCACTGCTTTTCCTCAGACTGACATATATGTGACTTTGCAGTGTCTAACTCGCGTATATATGCGACTTCCCTTTATGGAACTTGCGTATGAGATTCAGGATACTGAAGTTTTATACTTTCAGCTCCCTCTGAGTCTGTTATGTTTGTGCTATGCTGTATCTGAGTACATTATGCTGTGCCACATCTTTCTGATTGTACTTCCTTCTTCTTCCATATCTTCAAGTGTGATGATGTTTTCTCCTTTTGGTGTGATGTCTGTCCTTTGTTCCTACATTCGTTTGTTATATGTCCAAGCTTGTTACATGCATAACATCTTACATGTTTCATATTCCTCCTGTAGTAATCAGCAGCTTTGTGACCAAACATATTGCAAGAAAAACAATATCCATTAAAGTACCTGGAATGTGATGATCTTTTTATGTGATGATCTTGAACCATTCTTCTTCTGCATCTAGATGCAACATGTCCAAGATTATGACATTCATAACATTCAATATTATTCATCTGAGTAAATGGCCGACTATTACTTCCATAGATAGGAGTAAAAGATTTTCTTTGAAGAATCTCTTTCCTTGATTGTGGACCTCTCATCTCTCTTATCTCCTTGTTGATCATTTTAGATTTCTCTTTAGAGTTCCTTGCCTCACCTTGTGAACTAGATTCACCTTCAACAGATTCATGAAAACCAAGACCAGTCTTGATAGCAGGAGACCTTTGACTACTAAGAATATCATCCAAGGCTTTAGTACTATCTGGAAATCTCAACAGTTTATCCTTTTCTTCTAATTTACCTTTCAAGATATTTACCTCAACTTGAAGTTGTTCCTCTTTTTCTAGACATTGCTTCTTCATGCTTTCTTCAGCTTTCCTTCCTTCTTCCAACTGATGCCTTAGTTTGAGAATCTCCTTTTCTTGTTCTTCATTCAGATCCTGCTACATTTGACAAATTCTGAAGGCACATTCCAGCTGAGATTTTAAGCTGATAACTTCGTTTACCTATTTTTCAATAGCTTGGAGTAGATCTTTGTTCTGCTTCTTTGATTCTTCAAGATCTTCCTTTAGCGAGCGGTTCGTGGCTTCAAGACTTTCATAGTAACTGGATCTATCTCTGAGTTTCTTGATGGTTGTGCTTCTTTCATTGACTTCATCTCTTAGTGATGTTGCTTCATCCTGCAACTTTTGATATTTGTCCTTGAATAACTTCCTTACCTTGTTTCCTTCCTCTAGTTGGGCCTTTAGTTTGGTAGCTTCTTCTTTGAAGTCACATTCCCTTTTGTTCAATAGATCTTGTTGATCTCTGATTTTATCTGAAAGCCTTTTAAATTCTGCCTCTATTTGATATATTTATTGTTCACCCATAAGAGCAAATTCAGTTGTTTCACTATCACTTTCATCTTTTCCAAATGGATAGATAGCTGGGACATCAGAGGATAGCAAATTCATACCTGATAGTTCATCTTCATTCTGAAATGATTTTGAATCTGAAGAGCTTCTTATACCTAATCCCCAATCAATTCTCCCACTGTCATAGTTCTTCTGAGATGTCTTCTTCTTCTTAGGTGCTTTCTTCTTAAGCTTCTTTCCCATAGTTCCACGGATCTCCTTCAAGTGATCAAGCTTCTACGAAAGGACCTGCTCTGATACCAATTGTTGGAAATAATACTGAGAGGGGGGGTGAATCGGTATTATCTAATCAATAAAACTTTTTCATATTCATACTTCAGAATCATATACGATACTTCAGTTAACTATACCCGCATATATATGCGACTGTGTCTATTGCAACTAGCGTATAACCATTAAACTCATGATTCAATTATGTGATCTTCAATGGATGCATCAGAACATTATTAGCCATATTAATAGTCAATAGTAGTAGTAAAACAGATAGATCAACACACATAAGAAACACACATGAACACCATGATATAAGGTGGAAACCCAATGTGGGTGAAAACCACCTGCTGCAATTCGTTTCTATCTTCCTTTATTAAGAAACTTCTTTTACAATGTACTGGTGCAGTCCCTTACCAGCACGCAGGCTACAACCTACAGAAGGCTACAACCTTCTCTCATTCTCCAAACTCTCCTGGAAGGGAGCTCCAACCCCCTTTGCTCTTGTACTAGCTAAGATACTAGTACTAGGCGCCGACCTACAATCTTCTCTCTTCCGGGTACCACATTTCATACATTTTCAGACTGGATACTCCTGAAGCACAACACATAATCTGAAAGACCACTTTTCGTCCAATTTTCATACTAGACCCATAACTATCATTGAAGCTCAAAACTATCACTACTAGCATCATCGATTTCTGAATCACTGAAACACTGAAACCCTGTCAACAACACAGTCACTAGAACACAGAGCAGAACTCTGCAATAACAATCAAAACCAACTATACCATCAAAAACATGCATCATATTGCATACGCTACTTGGAAGTGCAAAACCTGCGTGTATACGCAACTTCATCAAGATGAACCAGCGTATATGTCATTAATCACTTATTCATAACTTTGCTGCACTTCCTGACTTCCGACATGACCAGATCATTACATATACAAGGATAATATATGTGTTAGCATCCAGATCTAGTCTATCAGATCACGTAAATATGAGTCATTATGATCCTGATCCATATTGGTTCTCATCCATCAATACACAATAATCCAACCAAGATATGCAGAATACTGACATCATTAAACTGTCATCAGAACTCATCAACAGTCAGAACCATCTGTAACTTCAGACACCATATCTCAAATGGTATACGCTACTACAATGAACCAAACCCGCGTACATACGCACTTACGCCAAAGCCAACCCGCGTACAGATTTATAAATAAGTACTAGTTATGTCTATAGCCATCTTCTTGATTGATTTTATCATGGTGCCTTTAGATTTCAATTGCTAAAAGGATAATGCAATAGGTGTAATAGGGAGCTAAGGCCAATATTTTAGTTTGATTGTAAAATGTTAAATAATTAGAGTTAAAATAAATTTTCAAATATTTAGTGATGCAATTGTGGTTGGTGTCATCTATATGTTCCTTGACACAATCTTTAAAAGATGGCCCAATTTGACCAATAGTAAATAAACAAAAATATTAATAAATTCAAATTCAAATTGCAAATAATGTTATACTATATACTTAAAAGTTACAAAACATTGTACTCAAAGCATATAAAGCATATATAAATCTTACTAATTATAAATATTAAAATAATTACACATAACCTTTAATGACCTACTAGAACAATTACATACTATATTTAATTATGAATTACTAACTGTAAATTTAACTTTCATAAATATTCATATTTGATATATATTTTGACAAAATATATATTATTTATATTTGTAATAAAATCACCAAATTTTAGAACAATTACTAGAAAAAAAAAAACCAACTTCTAAAATAATTACAAGAAAAGCAAATTAAATTGGATTTATAAAATAGTACAAGAATAAGTATCACCAACTTCTAAAACAATTTCCCGTAAAACAAATTAAATTGAATTTATAAAATAGTACAAGAATTAGTATGGCTCACTATTTTGATGGATGCAATCACATATATTTGATCATCTAAGAACATTGCACTAGGTTGGCGGATGCAATCACATTTTATAGCACTTAATGAAAGAGGCCTTGCATTAGAAGTTGGACCAGGAGATGTAGCCCAAGAGAGGGGTGAACTCTTTTATCATGTTTTGTGTTATGTGTTTCATATATGCTTATTTTGTCTTTGTTTGACTGTAAATTATGGTTAAATTCACTTTTTTTGTGTTTAGTAAATTGATTCTCTACCGAAAACACATAATTTTCACTTGCAAATTGTTAAAAATCTTCAAGTTCACATATTCAGATCAAGGATAATGGAAGAGGTGTAACAAAGAGCTAAGGCCAAGGTTTTAGTTTATTTGTAAAAAATAAATTATTAGAGATAAAATAAATGTTCAACAATGAAATATTTAGTGATGCGGCTATGGTTGGTGTCATCTATATGTTCCTTGACACAATCTTTAAAGGATTTCCCAATTTAACCAATGTAAACTTTTCCCCAAAAGGAAAAACATTGTAATATACATTTATTGTAAATATACAAAAATATTAATATATTCAAATTCATTCTTAGGGGTATTTCTAATGTAGTTTTGTTTGGTATTTCATTCATTGGGGTATTTTTAATTTAGTTTCACTATATTATCATGCTACTAATGATTATGTAAGGAGTTTTTGGTTCTCTATTGGAAAAGAACATGAATTTTGTATCATGTTTCATTATGACTTGAGGTATAGTTTTAAAAATAGGATTTGGGTTAGGATTCACATTTATATTGCCACTACATTTTTTGATCTTTCCCATATCATTTCAATGTGCCTTAGGTCTCACGCTAAGAGGTTGCAACAATAACCATGCCTTTTTGCATGTCGTAATTTGTGTGGTAAAATATACCCTTCATAGGTGCCCTAGATTAGCAATCGATTTCTACCTTGGTGCCCATGCTACATTCATTTGTAGGCATATGAATCCTCTTTACATCCCACCATGACATCAAACTTGAGCCTCATGCCTCTCTTTGTCTTTTATTTCTGGCCATCTATTACCCTTACAAGGTGTGATAAAGGAAAGTGTTCCCTCTGCGAACAAAGGCAACCCCTCTAGCCCTAGAGTGGGCCTAGTCAGAGCAAAGACAAAACAACAATCGATTCCCTTAAATAGTCATCGTTGGAGGCCTACCTAAAATCGGTGGTTTATACACAAGATATAGGAAATCGTCATTGATTGTATTAAAAATGAAACAAGAGAAAACTCACAACCATGCCTTGACCTCGCAAGTCTTCTTGGAGGGTCCAGTCAGTATATTCCTTCAAGCATTCACTCTTAAGGATGGGTCTCCCAATAGGAAAATAGCTTTCTCTCTATATCAAGCCCTCATGCAAAGCTAAGATACTCCAAAACCTCTTATCAAACTATTAACAATTCCACACTTGTCACACTCACACCAAAGCTATCTACTTTGCTTCAAACCAAACTCAAAACTAGTAGCTCCCAACAAAAGAACTAAAGAACTAGCCGATCATAGCAATGGTGAGTGATTTTATAAGAGAATAATTCTCCATGAAATGAGGGAGAGGGAGCTTATCCTTAAGGGAGGTTGCACAAGAGGCGGAACCACCATCCCAGAGGAGGAAAAGTGACCCAAACTAACCCAAAAACTAGCTCTAGAAACACCCAAAAGGTCAACTGTTTGAACAAATTCACCAATTCTGGATCGTCGCAAGTCATGAACTAAGGATCAACGACGACATCGCAAGGAGGCATTGCATGCAGACCAATCGTCGCGACAAGAATCTGGAAGACTTGCGCTGAGCCCTAAAATTTCGTCGTAGGAAACAAGTGTACACCTGCGATGACGCCGCAACAATACAGTTCATGATAGGGAATCGTCACGGATTTTAATGGTTTACTAGCGATGATGTAGAAACTTAGGAAAAGGGTCAATTCTTCAGCATCAGAGAGCATTGTTTAATATGTTTTCATAAGTGGGAAGATATGGACATGTGTATTTATACATGATACAACAGAGGGACTGAGATGAGGACAATGACAAATTACTGTGGAACAGATGCCCCCTAAAGCATGAAGCCTGAGAGAGTGGGAGGGGTGAAATTCTTTACAAAACCATGACCGAACTAGAACACCACCTTGAAGAACCTGCAGATGGGAGTACAACTGATATCTCTGATAGTGAAATACACGTAGTCTAGGCATGGGTGTAGCCATCCAAAAGACATATGAAAAATGGTCTGTGGTATGGATGCAACCACCCAGTTGATACAACCAAATATAATGATAAAGGTATGGTCGCAACCATCCATGAAATACTCAGGTATGGTCACACCCATCCAATCAAAGAGTGATGTATGTAATCACGAACCAATCCATGCAGCCCGAACATATGTAAGATTAGTCTGGGGTCTTGAAACCCTAACCGATCTTAGTACAAATTCTAGCATGCGAACAAATGTGTTGAAGTCAAGCATGATAGAAATTTGCTTGATTACCAGTCAATAATGAAAATCGTTAGCAAGCACGAGAGAAACCACCAATAATGACAATGGATTTCAAAGTACGGCCAGTATAATCCACTAAGTGTGAAGAATGGGTTGAAGTCGAACACTCGTGGAATCACCTAATTGAAGACCAATGATGAAAGGCTGTCATCAGGCGCGAAGAACTTGCCATTGAGGCATGCGAGCTCCAAGGTACCGAAAGGGATCTCTAGATCCACCTCTTGGATAATGAGCTGATGTTGACAGGAGATGATCCATTGCAGGAGGGCCATAATGTTTCCCCCATCAATGACACGAGACACGGAACAAGCAATAGATGGTGAAATAGAGAATCAGAGGAGGAGGTTAAGGGTGTAAACTGCAAAAGGATTATACTATTGAACATATTGGCGACACGACTCCGGAATGCGACAGCATTTTGGTACCAAGGGATTGGAGGTCTGACAAAGATGACATGGATCAGATGGAATGAGGCAAAATGGCAACCCAAAAAACCCTGGAAGGCCAATGACGATGTGAGGATATTCCAACCTGACGAGAAGCAAAAGTGTCGATGTTCAAGAGTGACTAGTTGCCATAGGTAACCAATGACGACTTCCAAATTTCCCCCCACCATTACTGGCGAGTACCTCAATTATTTTTGAAAAACAAGCTTGAAGGGGATAGCATATGCTTGTGATATAAGTTCGACCTTCAGACGAATCCAACCTAGTGATAGTTTAACGAGCCCTGGGGAGGAGAAGCTAGAGTCTCATCATGGTGACAAGTCCAATATTGTCAGGGTTTAACAAGTTTGACACAGGTAAAACTCGGAGTATTTTTCATGTTTAGAGAGTTTGAAAAAGACACGGAAAAGAAAACTCCAAGGGGGGTCCTTTTTCGTAAATTTGTGTCCCTCGAGCCCGAAAAAATAGAAAACAATACTCGAGAGAACCGCTTAACCATTATGACCAAGGAGAAATTTTTGTAATTAGTGGTCCCGATTTGAAAAAGTAAAAAAAAAATAATTGAAGACACGTTGTTTCATTACCAATATCGAACTCGAAACGGCAAAAGTCCGGTGATCTTTTCATGTTTATGTGGTCAGAAAAGAGTTTAAAGTGGACCACCTTTTATCCAGTAAACGAGTCAAAAAGGGAAAAACTCAGCAATATTTTCATCTTTTACGAGTCATAAAAGAGCTTAAAGGAGACTCGCCCTGGAGGAACGAGTGGTATAAAGGGTAGCAACTGGTTCTGACAATGGTGGAATTGCTCAAAACATGTAATGGTCATGAGGTTGGCTAATAAAACCACTCATCGTTGCGGCCCCTTAGGAAAGGAAAAAACAACCAAGGAAAAGCATATGATCAGCCAAAGAGATGGCGATGATGAAATGAAAACAACCAAGGCTCATCTAGCAGAATTTAGCAGATAAAAATGGCAATCATGAGGTGTAAATCAGGTATGGGTTCATTTTTACACAAGCTTGAACCATGGGGAACTGTCCTTGGATTTGGTTTCATGTTAACACAAGCTTGAAATGAAAAACTACGCTTGTTATAATTTCGCATGCCCCCTGCATAACGATGCAAATCGAGGTAGATACCCCCTAAGCTTCATTGCATTCAACAAGGTGGATGGAATGAAGGTTCACTTTCGAGATCTTGGAAAGAATCGACTTGGATTTTACGAGATCTTAATCAAAGACTCGATTTTGAAAAGGGAGTTGTTTCATTTTTTAACGAGGTTGACACAGGAACAAACAGTCTTCGGACATTTGTTTCATTTTTTAACGAGGTTGACACAAGATCAAGAACTTTCCTCAAAACTCGTTGATTCATTTTTTAACGAGCTTGACACAAGACCATGAACTATGCTCGTCACTCCTTGTTTCATTTTTTAATGAGATTGACATAGGAACAAACTATCCTCGTACTCCTTGATTCATTTTTTAACGAGATTAACACAAGGTCGGGAACTGTGCTCACTATGCCCAGTTTCATTTGTGAGCGAGGTTGAGACGGGAACAAATTATCCTCGGGCCCTTGCTTCATTTTTTAATGAAGTTGACACAATATCAGAACTATCCTTGGACTACTTTTTTCATTTTTAATGAGGTTGACACAAGATAGGAACCCAAAAAACTGATGGTTCAACCCCCAAAATTCAAGAGACACTCAATCAAAAGGAAAACTAAAAGTAAACAAGAAGAAAACATACAAAGGACTCCCTAGTGGAGTCGCCAACTTGTGATAAAGGAAAGTGTTCCCTCTATGGATGGAGGCAACCCCTCTAGCCCTAGAGTGGGTCTAGTCACAACAAAGATAAAACAAATATTAATTCCCTTAAATAGTCATCGTTGGAGGCCTGCCTCAAACCGGTGGTTGATGAAGTTTCCGTTGCGTTGCTTCAGCTTCCGTTTCTTTCTTCTTAATGAGCAATCAACCTAAAACACCACAAGAAAACAACAGAGCACATAACCGAGAACAACAATGTTCTATTTACTTGTAAAGTCAAGGAGTCACAAGCTATCAAGTAGATTATACACAAGATATAGGAAATCTTCATTGATTGTATTAAAAATGAAACAATAGCAAACTTACAACCATGCCTTGATGTCGCAAGTCTTCTCGGAGGGTCCAGTCAGTATGTTCCTTCAAGCTTTCACTCTTAAGAATGGGTCTCTCAATAGGACAATAGCTCTCTCTCTTTATCAAGCCCTCATGCAAAGCTAAGATACTCCACAACCTCTTATCAAACTATTAGCAATTCCACACTTGTCACACTCACACCAAAGTTATCTACTTTGCTTCAAACCAAACTCAAAACTAGCAGCTCCCAACAAAAGAACTAAAGAATTAGCAGATCATAGCAATGGTGAGTGATTTTATAGGAGAAGGAGTCTCCTTGAAATGAGGTAGAGGGAGCTTATCCTTAAGGGAGGTTGCACAAGAGGCAGAACCACCATTCCACAGGAGGAAAAGCGACCCAAACTGACCCAACAAACAGCTCTAGAAACACCCAGAAGGCCAACTGTTTGAACAAATTCACCAATTCTGGATCATTGCAAGTCATGAACTAAGGATCAACGATGACATCGTAAGGAGGCATTGCATGCATACCAATCATCGCGACAAGAATCGGGAAGACTTGCGCTGAGCCCTAAAATTCCGTCACAGGTAATAGGTGTACACCTACGACGATGTCGCAACAATATAGTTCATGACAGGGAATCGTCGTGGATTTTAATGGTTTACTAGCGACGATGCAGAAACTTAAGAAAAAGGGTCAGTTATTCAGCATCAGAGAGCACTGTTTAATCTTTTTGCATAAGTGGGAAGATATGGACATGTGTATTTAATACATGACACAACAGAGGGACTGAGATGAGGATAGTGACAAATTACTGTGTAACACAAGGGGATCCCCACTCTTTTTATTTTTGATTTTTGGTCACCTATGCCTATGGTATTCAATGTCTTGCTAGATTTTATCGTAACATTCCTTGCCTTCATCACAATTCCCACCTTTGTAGACATGCTCGATATCTTTCCTTCACATTAACCTTACCTCCATCTTGCAACCTGTCTCACCCTTTCAGAGAGTTCATTGCGATGAGTAGATTTCCATATCCATACACTTTGCCATTTTCTCTTGCTTTTCTTAGGTAAATTTTGTTAGCATAGGAACTAAATCCATACAATGATACCACTTTTCTATCTGGAATTAGCTTTATTTTGGTCTTATTTTCATGCTCATTAAACAATGAAAATCCTGAGCTTCTTTTGCACTCTTTTCATGCTCATTAAATCACTTAAAGACGTCAAATTCTTTCCATTCTTTCCTACTTGTTAGTCAAGAGTAAATTCGGTGAGCAAGCTCTTCCCTATTCTCATGTTCATTAAACCACAAGAAAGACACGAGTGTACTTTTATCTCTTTTTCGACCTGACTATTAAACTCATGAAAAAGACACCAATTTGAGTATTCTTTTAACTATTTTTCAATCTCATCAAAACTGAATTAAAATACACTATCAAGCTCACATGTATTCTCTTTCATGCACATTAAAATTTAAAGGGGATCATCTATACAAAAATGGAAAAGGGTGGAAGAGCCTATTTCTCTTCGTCTTATCATGGTCGTTGTGACTCCCTTGAACATGGCACTTGTTTGGGTCATCCTCTTACATTTTTTCTTTTCCTAGACTTAGAACCACATCATTAGCATAGTCACTCTATTGTTGAGTCAATATCTCACCCTATTGGTTACCCTTCTAGTCCCTAGGTTGCGGTGATGCCTCTTATGTCAGCACTATGTTTGTATGGTATTCTTTAGTCCAAGTGTGTCATGTTGTTATATGTTCAAGGGAGGTCCTGGTGTCAATTTCATCTTGAATGATGGGGGGGGTACATCAAGGGCCTCTTTTGATGGATCTCTTCCCACCATTTCTAACACCTTATTTAGGGTGTATATATAGAAACAATCTAGTACCTTGGAGCTTTTGATCCTCAGTGGAAGGCTTCATCATTGTTGATAGTGGGTTTCCCTTACTAGCCCATGTTGACCGATTTTATAAGTGCTCGACATAAGTTCATTAGTGGTGGTCTTCCTCATGTCTGTTAAAGGGATCCCTTACCACTTGGTAATTAGAGAATCTCCCAACATGCTCGACATCATCTCATTCATTTGCATGTAGTGATTCATACCATTGGGATGAGCCGAAGACCTTGGGTAATGGGGCTATCTCACTCAAGCACATTGCCTCCCCCAAGCTACGTTGGAGAATGTATTATCTACTTTGAGGGCCATCATTTGGGCACAAACATTGGTATCTGTAGCCCTACTAATATCTATTATGGCAACAATATACATTGTATCATTATCAGTACTCGATGACATGAGTTTGTAGTATGTTGTGCGGGCGACCATGCTCTATTCTTTTAGTATCGTTTATGGGTATACCCACCTTGGGGATATATATTATATGTATTTTTCTATGGATTTTGTAGTCTTTAACACCTATGAAAGGCCAAATGATAAGAGAGAAACCCAACACAAACCTGCAGTAGAAATTGGAAAGCCCAATAAAGATGTGTACACATGACCCTCAAGCTTGTAAAAAAATCTTAGCAAAAGAAAAACATTTTTGTATATTTCAGTTGCATACTTAGTTTTTATTTTTCATTCACAACATACTTATCATTACTATGTTTAATAGCATAAATTTAACAAACACATTTTAAATGAGCACAATTTGATTCATAAGCAATTCATATAATTTAACAAGAAAAAACTTGGTTATGGTGGCTTGGCCACAGTGTTCCTCCTATGGCCACCTGATTGAATATCCCACCCTACCAACTAGAAACCGCCTATCTGGCTTCCTATTGCAGAGAAAACCCAGAAGTTCCCTTGCCCTCCTAGCCCATGTCCAGGCCAAAGTTGTAGTGTGTTCGAATTCTCAGAGACAACACCCTCTTAATGCCCTACCCAAAATCTGATTCTCTATCCAAAACTCCCTTTTACCTTCCATCAATGCTCCTTAACCCCACTTTCGTCCTCCAACTCCCTCCTCTCCCCAATTAGTAAATCCCATTCATGACCCTCTAGCCACTACCACATTACCTCTTGCACCTACCCCATTGCACCCACACCCCTAATTAATACCTTAGGTGGTCAAGTCATTCCACCCACTCCTTTAATCTAATAAAAATAAAAATATAAATAATATAACCTATTAAGGGTGTATGTGGATTTTTAGGCTCATATTTTGAAGCTTTCTCGAATACCACATCTAATATCACCTTCTATGGATCTTGAGCTTGTAAGAAAAAAATTTAAAAGAAAACATTATTGTTTATTTGAGTTGCATACTTAGTTTTACTTTTTCATTCACAACATACTTACCATTACTATGTTTAATAACATAAAAACATATTTTAAATAAGCACATGGTCCTCTCCAATTAATTACCAATTTATATATTCATCTCTCATCCTCAAAATATCTACTTGGGATAAGACATGGTCCTCTCCAATTAATTACCGAATTTTATATTCATATCACATTCCCAAATGTCCTCTCATGTTTACCTGGGAGAAGATAAGTCAAATGTAAGGATGAGGGAGAGTTTATGACATTAATGAGAGGTGGTTGAGGTGGAGAAGAGAAGGGGGCATAAAAGGGGAAGGATGAGGGGAGGAAGGGGGATCCTTGGTCTTGATTTTGGTTTTGGTTTGGCTGTGGTTTTGGAGGAATTGTTTGAGAGAGAGAAGGGGAGTATTATTCATCTTGGACACACTACATCTAATTGGACTTGGGCTCGGAGGGTTAGGGAACCTATGGAGGTTTCCTGGGCTAGGAAATACTTCCTAGTTGGCTGGGAGGTAAATCAAGTTGGTAGCCAAGAGGAGCGTTCCAGCAGGAGTAGCAACTCAAGGGAATCTCCACCGAGCTATCGGTACAGGTTTTCCTCTATGCATAGATTACTCACGTGAGTGATTGAATTAAAATGTTCACTATTTAAATTGTATGAATTAGATTTTAAAATGGTAAATTATCATCGTTTAAATGTCTTGTCAGAAAATAAATAATTGCCCTTTTATTGCATTTAAAATTAGAGAATATAGATCTGGTAGATGACCCTAAGAGAGGGCCTTACAGTGCTTGACATTAGTTCATTTGAATTCACAACTGATAGACTATGTTAGATAAATTGGGAACCAGTTTCATTAGTGGTGGTATTCCTCATGTATGTTAAAGGGATCCCTTACCACTTGGTAATTAGATAGTCTACTCGCATGCTCGACATCATCTCATTCATTTGCATGTAGTGATTCATATAATTGGGATGAACCAAATACCTTGGGGCATGGGGCTATCTCACTCAAGCACATTACCTCCCCCAAGCTATGTTGGAGAATGTATACTTATACCTTGAGGGCCATCATTTGGGCATTGACATTGGTATCTTTAGCCCTACTAATATCTACTATGACAACGACCTACATTATATCATGATCAGTCCTCGATGACATGAGTTTATAGTATGTTGCGTGGGCGACCATGCTCTCTTATTTTAGTACCGAGTATGGGTATACCTACCTTGGGGATATATATTAATTGTATTTTGTCTATGAATTTTATATTCTGTTACAGGTTACACCTCCTTGGTTCCCCCCATCTATCATACCCATATTCAACCATCAACTTATGTTCTAATCTCATACATTAGGGGGCATATATTAAAACTCAAAATGTCACAATCAAGGCTTATGATAACTGTAAGTGACACCCCCTTGGGTTTACTAATGGTTTTCCTCTTCAACATCCTTGAAACTTGTGGGGAGGGTTGCAATGCTTTAGTTACAAAACAAAAGAGAGTTGAAGCAGATAGGGTTGGCAGAGCAAATAGACAAGGGTAGAAAAGGTCAAAATTGATCAGTTATAGAAGATAAGGATGAAAACACCATATAAAATAGGGTCCAACAAGAGTCTATATATATTTTATCACTACTCCCAACCCATCTATATAAGCAATACTTTCCACGGAATGAAGGGAGAAAAGTTTATGCAACGTAATGTTGTGAGAATGAGGACCTGATTTCTCCTTGCAAGAAGCTGTAGAATATTGTGTACCTTGACATTGAGCTATGGTGAGAGGAGAATATACGACTAGGGACTATCAAGGGAGCAACTATTGTTAACACCATTGGTATAATGATGTCATATACTTCCCCCCCTACCAACATAATATTAATTGATGTTATTTGTGTTTGTATTTGGGTTTTCATAATGTTAATGCTAACTCTAGTTTTCAGGAACATAGAATCAGAGGTTGTCATTTGTGTGTTAGTCGTAGGTAAGAATATTTCCAGAGCTAAAATCTCAAGGAATTCAATCACAAAAATTGGCAAATAGCCACCCTCCATGATAAGGTGCATCTGAATGTCCTTTCTTTTGTTTTGCATATTTGTATTGTGAGTTTTCTAGGTTAAGTAGCCACCATCACAAACACCATTTGCCATATGTCTTGGGCAGGCCTATGGGTTAAGAGTACTGAGACATTTTTGAGGAAATCATATCTTACCAAGTATTCAATGAGTTTTGGTTGTTTCTTCATTCATACATTTGGATAATGGTTTATTAAACTTTTTTTCTCCCAACAAAATAGTTGTCTATTTTCCTTACAGTTATTATGAAATGCTTTCTAAATGTCTCCATTATGACCTAGGGTTTTCTTTTTATCCCCATCTTTTGCAAGTAGGAAGAAATTTTGGGGTTGACGTACTCATGCATAGGTGTGTAGGTGGATTTTTAGGCCCAAGATTTTGAATTTCACTTTCATACTTAGTTTTTCTTTTTCATTCACAACATACTTATCATTACTATGTTTAATAGCATATATTTAACAACATATTTTAAGTGAACACAATTTGATTCATGATCAATTCATATAATTTAACAATAACAAGAAAAAAAAGTGGTTACGGTGGTTTGGTTGCAGTGTTCCTCTAGGACCACCCAACTAAATATGCTACCCTTCTAACTAGAAAGCTCCTATGTAGCTTCCTAGTGTAGAGAAGTTACATAGGTTCCCTTTCCCTCCTAGCCCATGTCCAAACCGTAGTCATAGTGTGTTCGCGTTCTTAGAGACAACACACTCTCGATGCCCCACTTCCTTCCACCCACTTTTCCATGCCAAAATGGTTTCCCATCCCCCATCCACCACTCTAATTAATGCCACCTAATTCTCATTCATGATCCTCTAGCTGCTAACACCTTACCTCTTGCACCTACCCGACTGGACCCCCCGCCCCAATTAATACCTTAGGTGGTTAAGTCATTTACCCACCTCTTTAATGCAATAAACGAATAATATAATCTTTTAAAGGTGTAGGTGGATTTTTAAGCCCAACATTTTGAAGCTTGTTTAGATAACACATCTGAGATCCCCTTTTATGGGTCTCAAGCTCGTAAAAAAAACTTAGCAAAAAAAAACATTTTTTATTTATTTTAGTTGCATACTTAGTTTTTATTTTTCATTCACAAGAGACTTATGATTACTATGTTTAATAGCATAAATTTAACAAACACATTTGAAATGAGCACAATTTGATTCATAAGCAATTCATATAATTAACAAGAAAAAAACTTGGTTACGTTGACACAGAGAAGTGTTCCTCCTATGACAATCTGATTGAATATCCCAATGTTGTTATGGTGGCTCGATTGCAGTGTTCCTCCTGAATATGCCACCCTGCCAACTAGAAATCGCCTATCTAGCTTTCTAGTGCAAAGAAACCCCATGCAAAATTCATAAGTTTCATTTCCCTCCTAACTCATGTCCATACCGTAATCGTAGTGTATTCGAGTTCTTCGACACAACACCCTCTCCTTCCCCCTTATCAAAATCCACTTCCGTATTCAAAACTCTGTTTTTCCTTCCATCGACCCTTCTTTCCCCCACTTTTCATGACAAAATGATATCATGTTTAACTTAAAAAAAAATTGCACTTATCTCCCATGAAAAAACACATAGACAATAGCTAACTTTTCATCAAAATCTAACCATGGACCCTCCTTTTACAAAAACTTTTTTTGCTTATTTGAAATTCATCACCACCTTGTCAAAAATCATGCTCAAAGTTAATAACTAAAACAAAAAAAATCATTAAATATTTAAATCTAGAAAGAAATGTTGCAAAGATTCGTTCATATCCACCAACCATGATAGCTAAGTTTAAATGAGAGGTTTTTGGAATTTGATAAACGAACCATTACAAGAAAGGAAAATTAAATTGAGTTTATAAAATAGTACAAGAATAAGTATCACCAACTTCTAAAACAATTTCCCGTAATACAAATTAAATTGAATTCATAAAATAATACAAAAATTAGTATGGCTCACTATTTGGATGGATATAATCACATATATTCGATAATCTAAGAACATTGCACCAGGTTGGCCGCTGCAATCACAACTTCTGCTACAGTACATAGCTCTTGAATTCCACATCAAGCCTTTGAAAGACATAACCACATTTGTATTTGCCAAGTAAGAAACCAATAGTTGATGGAATTTGTGACTTTAATGCATACGTTATGACTACTGAAATTCTTGGCAATCTAGTCCAATTTCAGTGAATGCTGCAATAAGTTTAGGAACAATTTTAAGTAATATAAGCTTGAAGCCAGCAGAAGTAGCACCCGGATTTTCAAATTCTTCTCCATTAATTGTACAATTCTCTGATAATGATCCAACTGGAGCCCCTTTGATATAAGCATCACACGCACGAAGAATACAGTGACCGCGTTTTTGAAAATACCCTTTAACAAACATCTCAAAATGCTGCACAGATGATGAGCATGGGTGTATTTAGAATCATTCCTAGACAAAGAATGATTAAAAAAGATGACTGTAAATGAAAATCTCGCGATATTTCTACCTTTGGAGGCTTTCGCAATACGTACAACATTGACTTGCACGATAGGAGAAAAGAGTTTTCTTTGTAGGCTAACGAGTTCTTCTCCCCTATCGCTGAACCAATCTGTTTCTCAAATCCAGGTTCATTAAAATAAGGATTATCATTTAGTACCAATCCTTGAATAGAAACAAGTAGTTGTAAAACGTTTGATGACAACGGGTTCCACACTTCATTCCCTTTGCCTGTCCATGTGTTTGAAGGACTCAGACAGACTTTTCAATTCAAGAATTTGAATTTGAATTTAAGTTGATAACTTCGTTTACCTGTTTTTCAATAGCTTGGAGTAGATCTTTATTCTGCTTCTTTGATTCTTCAAGATCTTCCTTTAGCGAGCGGTTCGTGGCTTCAAGACTTTCATAGTAACTGGATCTATCTCTGAGTTTCTTGATGGTTGTGCTTCTTTCATTGATTTCATCTCTTAGTGATGTTGCTTCATCCTGCAACTTTTGATATTTGTCCTTGAATAACTTCCTTACCTTGTTTCCTTCCTCTAGTTGGGCCTTTAGTTTGGTAACTTCTTCTTTGATGTCACATTCCCTTTTGTTCAATAGATCTTGTTGATCTCTGATTTTATCTGAAAGCCTTTTAAATTCTGCCTCTATTTGATATCTTTCTTGTTCACCCATAAGAGAAAATTCAGTTTTTTCTCTATCACTTTGATCTTTTCCAAATTGATAGATAGCTGGGACATCAGAGGATAGAAAATTCATACCTGATAGTTCATCTTCATTCTGAAATGATTCTGAATCTGATTCTGAATCTGAAGAGCTTCTTATACCTAATCCCCAATCAATTCTCCCATTGTCATAGTTCTTCTGAGATGTCTTCTTCTTCTTAGGTGCTTTCTTCTTAAGCTTCTTTCCCATAGTTCCACAGATCTCCTTCAAGCGATCAAGCTTCTACCAAAGGACCTGCTCTGATACCAATTGTTGGAAATAATACTGAGAGGGGGGGTGAATCGGTATTATCTACTCAATAAAACTTTTTCATATTCATACTTCAGAATCATATACGCTACTTCAGTTAACTATACCCGCATATATACGTGACTGTGTCTATTGAAACTAGCGTATAACCATTAAACTCATGATTCAGTTATGTGATCTTCAATGGATGCATCAGAACATTATTAGCCATATTAACAGTCAATAGTAACAGTAAAATAGATAGATCAACACACATAAGAAACACACATGAACACCATGATATAAGGTGGAAACCCAATGTGGGTGAAAACCACCTGCTGCAATTCGTTTCTATCTTCCTTTATTAAGAAACTTCTTTTACAATGTACTGGTGCAGTCCTTTACCAGCACGCAAGCTACAACCTACAGAAGGCTACAACCTTCTCTCATTCTCCAAACTCTCCTGGAAGGGAGCTCCAACCCCCTTTGCTCTTGTACTAGCTAAGATACTAGTACTAGGCGCCAACCTACAATCTTCTCTCCTCTGGGTACCACATTTCATACATTTTCAGATTGGATACTCCTGAAGCACAACACATAATCTGAAAGGACACGTTTCGTCCAATTTTCATACTGGACCCATAACTATCATTGAAGCTCAAAACTATCACTACTAGCATCATCGATTTCTGAATCATTGAAACCCTGTCAACAACACAGTCACCAGAACACAGAGCAAAACTCTGCAATAACAATCAAAACCAAATGTACCATCAAAAACATGCATCAGAGTGCATACGCTACTTGGAAGTGCCAAACCTGTGTGTATACGCAACTTCATCAAGATAAACCAGCGTATATGTCATTAATCACTTATTCATAACTTTGTTGCACTTCCTGACTTCAGACATAACCAGATCATTACATATACAAGGATAATATATGTGTTAGAACCCAGATCTAGTCTATCAGTTCACATAAATATGAGTCATTATGATCCTGATCCATATTGGTTCTTATCTATCAATACACAATAATCCAACCAAGATATGCAGAATACTGACATCATTAAACTGTCATCAGAACTCATCAACAGTCTGAACCATCTGTAACTTCAGACATCATATCTCAAATGGTATACGCTACTACAATGAACCAAACCCGCGTACATACGCGCTTACGCCAAAGCCAACCCGCGTACAAATTTATAAATAAGTACTAGTTAGGTCTATAGCCATCTTCTTGATTGATTTTATCATGGTGCTTTTAGATTTCAATTGATAAAAGGATAATGCAATAGGTGTAATAGGGAGCTAAGGCCAATATTTTAGTTTGATTGTAAAATGTTAAATGATTAGAGTTAAAATAAATTTTCAAATATTTAGTGATGCAATTGTGGTTGGTGTCATCTATATGTTCCTTGACACAATCTTTAAAAGATGGCCCAATTTGACCAATAGTAAATAAACAAAAATATTAATAAATTCAAATTCAAATTGCAAATAATGTTATACTATATACTTAAAAGTTACAAAACATTGTACTCAAAACATATAAAGCATATATAAATCTTACTAATTATAAATATTACCAAAAATAATTACACATAACCTTTAATGACCGACTAGAACAATTACATATTATATTTAATTACGAATTACTAACTGTAAATTTAACTTTCATAAATAGTCATATTTGATATATAGTTTGAAAAAATATATATTATTTATATTTGTAATAAAAATCAACAAATTTTGGAACAATTACTAGAAGAACAAACAAACTTCTAAAACAATTACAAGAAAAGCAAATTAAATTGGATTTATAAAATAGTACAAGAATAAGTATCACCAACTTCTAAAACAATTTCCCGTAAAACAAATTAAATTGAATTTATAAAATAGTACCAGAATTAGTATGGCTCACTATTTTGATGGATGCAATCACATATATTTGATCATCTAAGAACATTGCACTAGGTTGGCGGATGCAATCACATTTTATAGCACTTATTGAAAGAGGCCCTTCATTAGAAGTTGGACCAGGAGATGTAGCCCAAGAGAGGGGTGAACTCTTTTATCATGTTTTGTGTTATGTGTTTCATATATGCTTATTTTGTCTTTGTTTGGCTGTAAATTATGGTTAAATTCACTTTTTTTGTGTTTAGTAAATTGATCCTCTAACGAAAACACATAATTTTCACTTGCAAATTGTTAAAAATCTTCAAGTTCACATATTCATATCAAGGATAATGGAAGAGGTGTAACAAAGAGCTAAGGCCAAGGTTTTAGTTTATTTGTAAAAAATAAATCATTAGAGATAAAATAAATGTTCAACAATGAAATATTTGGTGATGCAGCTATGGTTGGTGTCATCTATATGTTCCTTGACACAATCTTTAAAGGATTTCCCAATTTAACCAATGTAAACTTTTCCATAAAAGGAAAAACATTGTAATATACATTTATTGTAAATATACAAAAATATTAAGATATTCAAATTCATTCTTAGGGGTATTTCTAATGTAGTTTTGTTTGGTATTTCATGCATTGGGGTATTTTTAATTTAGTTTCACTATATTATCATGCTACTAATGATTATGTAAGGAGTTTTTGGTTTTCTATTGGAAAAGAACATGAATTTTGTATCATGTTTCATTATGACTTGAGGTATAGTTTTAAAAATAGGATTTGGGTTAGGATTCACATTTATATTGCCACTACATTTTTTGATCTTTCCCATATCATTTCAATTTGCCTTAGGTCTCACGCTAAGAGGTTGAAACAATAACCATGCCTTTTTGCATGTCGTAATTAGTGTGGTAAAATATACCATTCATAGGTGCCCTAGATTAGCAATTGATTTCTACCTTGGTGCCCATGCTACATTCATTTGTAGGCATATGAATCCTCTTTACATCCCACCATGACATCAAACTTGAGCCTCATGCCTCTCTTTGTCTTTTAATTCTGGCCATCTATTACCCTTACAAGGTGTGATAAAGGAAAGTGTTCCCTCTGCGGACAGAGGCAACCCCTCTAACCCTAGAGTGGGCCCAGTCAGAGCAAAGACAAAACAACAAACGATTCCCTTAAATAGTCATCGTTGGAGGCCTACCTCAAATCGGTGGTTTATACACAAGATATAGGAAATCGTCATTGATTGTATTAAAAATGAAACAAGAGAAAACTCACAACCATGCCTTGACCTCACAAGTCTTCTTGCAGGGTCCAGTCAGTATATTCCTTCAAGCATTCACTCTTAAGGATGGGTCTCCCAATAGGAAAATAGCTCTCTCTCTCTATCAAGCCCTCATGAAAAGCTAAGATACTCCAAAACCTCTTATCAAACTATTAACAATTCCACACTTGTCACACTCACACCAAAGCTATCTACTTTGCTTCAAACCAAACTCAAAACTAGCAGCTCCCAACAAAAGAACTAAAGAACTAGCAGATCATAGCAATGGTGAGTGATTTTATAAGAGAAGAATTCTCAATGAAATGAGGGAGAGGGAGCTTATCCTTAAGGGAGGTTGCACAAGAGACGGAACCACCATCCTAGAGGAGGAAAAGTGACCCAAACTGAACCAAAAATTAGCTCTAGAAACACCCAGAAGGCCAACTGTTTGAACAAATTCACCAATTCTGGATCGTCGCAAGTCATGAACTAAGGATCAACGACGACATCGCAAGGAGGCATTGCATGCAGACCAATCGTCACGACAAGAATATGGAAGACTTGCGTTGAGCCTAAAATTTTGTCGTAGGAAACAAGTGTACACTTGCGACGACACCGCAACAATACAGTTCATGATAGGGAATCGTCGCGGATTTTAATGGTTTACTAGTGACAATGTAGAAGCTTAGGAAAACGGGTCAATTCTTCAGCATCAGAGAGAATTGTTTAATATTTTTTCATAAGTGGGAAGATATGGACATGTGTATTTATACATGATACAACAGAGGGACTGAGATGAGGACAATGACAAATTACTGTGTAACAGATGCCCCATAAAGCATGAAGCCTGAGAGAGTGGGAGGGGTGAAATGCTTTACAAAACCATGACTGAACTGGAACACCACCTTGAAGAACCTGCAGATGGGAGTACAACTGATATCTCTGATAGTGAAATACACGTAGTCTAGGCATGGGTGTAGCCATCCAAAATACATATGAAAATTGGTCTGTGGTATGGATGCAACCACCCAGTTGATACAACCAAATATAATGATAAAGGTATGGTCGCAACCATCCATGAAAGACTCAGGTATGGTCGCAGCCATCCAATCAAAGAGTCATGTATGTAATCACGAACCAATCCACGCAGCCCGAACATATGTAAGCTTAGTCTAGGGCCTTCAAAACCCTAACCGATCTTAGTACAAATTCTAGCATGCGAACAAATGTGTTGAAGTAAAGCATGATAGAAATTTTCTTGATTACCAGTCAATAATGAAAATCATTAACAAGCACGAGAGAAACCACCAATAATGACAATGGATTTCAAAGTACGGCGAGTATAATCCACTAAGTGTGAAGAATGGGCTGAAGTCGAACACTCGTGGAATCACCCAATTGAAGGCCAATGATGAAAGTCTGTCGTCAGGCGCAAAGAACTTGCCATTGAGGCATGCGATCTCCAAGGTACCGAAAGGGATCTCTAGATCCACCTCTTGGATAATGAGCTGATGTTGATAGGAGATGATCCATTGTAGGAGGGCCATAATGTTTCCCCCATCAATGACATGAGACAAGGAACAAGCAATAGATGGTGAAATAGAGAATCATAGGAGGAGGTTAAGGGTGTAAACTGCAAAAGGATTATACTATTGAACATATTGGCGACACGACTCCGAAATGCGGCAGCATTTTGGTACCAAGGGATTGGAGGTCTGACAGAGATGACATGGATCAGCTGGAATGAGGCAAAATGGCAACCAAAAAAACCCTGGAATGCCAATGACGATGTGAGGATATCCCAACTCGACGAGAAGCAAAAGTGTCGATGTTCAAGAGTGACTAGTTGCCATAGGTAACCAATGACGACTTCCAAATTTCCCCCCACCATTACTGTCGAGTACCTCAATTATTTTTGAAAAACAAGCTTGAAGGGGATAGCATATGCTTGTGATATAAGTTCGACCTTCAGACGAATCCAACCTAGTGATAGTTTAACGAGCCTTGGGGAGGAAAAGCTCGAGTCTCGTCATGGTGACGAGTCCAATTTTGTCAGGGTTTAACGAGTTTGACACAGGTAAAACTCGGAGTCTTTTTCATGTTTAGAGAGTTTGAAAAAGACACGGAAAATAAAACTCCAAGGGGGGTCCTTTTTCGTAAATTTGTGTCCCTCGAGCCCGAAAAAATAGAAAACAATACTCGAGAGAACCGCTTAACCATTATGACCAAGGAGAAATTTTTGTAATTAGTGGTCCCGATTTGAAAAAGTAAAATAATGATTGAAGACACGTTGTTTCATTACCAATATCGAACTCGAAACGGCAAAATTCCGGTGATCTTTTCATGTTTATGTGGTCAGAAAAGAGTTTAAAGTGGACCACCTTTTATCCAGTAAACGAGTCAAAAAGGGAAAAACTCAGCAATATTTTCATCTTTTACGAGTCACAAAAGAGCTTAAAGGAGACTTGCCCTGGAGGAACGAGTGGTATAAAGGGTAGCAACTAGTTCTGACAATGGTGGAATTGCTCAAAACATGTAATGGTCAAGAGGTTGGCTAATAAAACCACTCATCGCTGCGGTCCCTTAGGAAAGGAAAAAACAGCCAAGGGAAAGCATATGATCAGCCAAAGAGATGGCGATGATGAAATGAAAACAACCAAGGCTCATCTAGTAGAATTTAGCGGATAAAAATAGCAATCATGAGGTGTAAATCAGGTATGGGTTCATTTTTACACAAGCTTGAACCATGGGGAACTCTCCTTGGATTCGGTTTCATGTTAACACAAGATTGAAACGAAAAACTACGCTTGTTATAAGTTCACATGCCCCCTGCATAACGATGCAAATCGAGGTACATGCCCCCTAAGCTTCATTGCATTCAATGAGGTGGATGGAATGAAGGTTCACTTTCGAGATCTTGGAAAGAATCGACTTGGATTTTACGAGATCTTAATCAAAGACTCAATTTTGAAAAGGGAGTTGTTTCATTTTTTAACGAGGTTGACACAGGAACAAATGGTCTTCGGACATTTGTTTCATTTTTTAACGAGGTTGACACAAGATCAAGAACTTTCCTCAAAACTCGTTGATTCATTTTTTAACGAGCTTGACACAAGACCATGAACTATGCTCGTCACTCCTTGCTTCATTTTTTAATGAGGTTGACATAGGAACAAACTATCCTCGTACTCCTTGATTCATTTTTTAACGAGCTTAACACAAGGTCGGGAATTGTGCTCACTATGCCCAGTTTCATTTGTGAGCGAGGTTGAGACGGGAACAAATTATCCTCGGGTCCTTGCTTCATTTTTTAATGAAGTTGACACAAGATCAGAACTATCCTTGGACTCCTTGTTTCATTTTTTAATGAGGTTGACACAAGATAGGAACCATCCTCTAGGCTCCTGTTCATAGGCCGTATGAAAACATGGCTCCCAGGAGATCTTCACCGGACGGAAGAAGCATTCTGTTGGAGAAACACATGTCATTAGACACCAGTGACATATTAGGTTCCAATGCCCCTAGTACATGATGTATGAGACCATCTGCATGAACATCAGCAGAGGCAGAGACGGAATGGGTAGCCACATAATTGACCTGTGGCAAGGAGGGGACTACTTGCGGATAAGAACTAATAGGGGATGATGGTTGTACAGGAGGCATCAGGTGACTAAAGAATGATAATTGATCGATAGTCACCATTCTTCCATCGTGCGCAAAACAAACCACATGGAAAAGTGAAGAAATAATAGCTCCCATGGCATAGGTATAATCATGGCCAAGGAGAAGACTAAAATCTAAAGCACCTTGCACAACCATCACATCTATATAGACAGTTTTTCCTCCCAAAGTAACAGGGAACTTTGGAAGGATCCTTAAAGGTTGACTAGTTCCTCCGTCAAATGCTAATAGATTTTGAGTGACCGGCACAAGTTGTGGGGAGCCCATAGCTTGACAAGTAGTGAAAGGCATAAGACTAACCGATGCACCTGCATCCAAGATAGTGATAGGTACTACCTTATTATAGGTATGTATTGTAATCTGGAAAGGCACATAGGATGGAAGGCGGAAAGCAGTCAAATGAATCTAGTCGAAGGAAATGACTGAACTACTTGGTGGGGGTACCATATGATTGCCCCCATGCTCTACAGGAACCGAAGAAGGACTCTCTGAATTAGCTGGGATAGGAGGGTCGTTCTTAGGCTCAGGAGAATCTGACGAGATGAGAAGAACATGAGTAGTATAATCATGATGCTCTTCCAGAACAAAGTGATCAACGGGTGGTGAATCCAAGTCGACACTCTTTCCGACCAATGGTTGGTCAGGAATAGGTTGAGCATAGATAGGTTCGGGAAAATGAGGATAGATAAGAGAAGAATCGAAGTTAATCTCTTTGTCAACCAGGAGAGGGTCTAAAGAGATCCTCTGATAGCCAATTATAAGTGTAGGCAAAGAAGCTATAAGACTTTCCAAAGTAGCTGAAGCTTTATCCATGAGCGGACAAAGGTGAAGGGGATGGTTTCCTTCACATAGCCTACAGGGGAATCGAATCTTTCCTTTCTTCTTACCACTACTAATTGAGGATTGAACATCGACATGAGCTTCAGAGGACGATGAGGGATGAGCCAGATTGTGAGACCATACTTCTAAGATCCTAGGAATGCCAGGCCAATCACGAAGAAGATGGTCACCCTTGCACAATTTACAAGGAAAATTAACCTTTCGCGGAGGATCAGAAGGTGTTCCAACTTGAGATGTACTCAGGGAAATAGTTGCATGGGTGGCCTCGCGCTTATCGGACTTCTTCTTCTTCTTCGTCTTCTTCTTCTTCTTCTTAGTCTCCTGGTTACTAGATGTGGAACTTTCACCAGGCGAAGTGGGAGATGAAGATGAAAAAACAGGGGAAGAAGGCATAGGCTCAACCTTGGAATCATCATGTCATGATTTAGACGAAGGAGACGGTGGAACAGGAGTCATGACACTCGGGACCACTGAGGTTGAAAACAACTAAACAGGCAAACTGAAGGTTAACCTAGGCAAGGACAGTGTTGCCATATACGGAGCACCGGCATTTCCAAAAGTTGGAAATGAACTAGGATTTCCATTTGGGGGAAGACCTTGGCCAGTAGACTGGGGGAAAGTTGCCATCAGGAACGAGCCTGAAAAACACTCGTACTGTAACCAAGAACTTGAACTGTTACCAGGAATATTTCGCGGGCAATAAATTTTATGACACAAGAACAAAACTTGACCTTTTCATGTTTCAAGAGTTGAGAAAAGGATGAAAAGGTGATTCTATCTCTTTCAGGGTTTAATGAGCCTAAAAGGACAAGTTCTCAGATGATCCTTTTCTTTTAGGGAGTCGAAAAGGAATGAAAGTGACTACTCTGGAGAACTAGGCAAAAGGTTGACCAGACAAACTGTAAAACTGCATATACAGATTGGTGATCAAATGAAAGAGAAATGACCAAGGACTTTCCGTACGGCAGTCAATCTTCCCAAATGCTGTCTTCGGTGCGTTACGGTTCGCAGGGCGGCAGACACGGCTTCCTATGGTGTAGGATGATAACTTACTGGGGTCTCCCGATATATACTCGATGGTACTGGGAGCACAAGTCCGTACTAGGTAGCTATTAAGTCACAGAAGGAGGAATCACCCAACCTTAAGTGAAAGCAATAGTGACTAGGTTTAATGATGTCGAAGCATGTCTCTAGCCTAGACCTCTAAATAATGTGCGTTAAGTTCCAATGTGTTGTTAAGTTCATTCAGTTAATTTTAGAGTTGATCTTGAACTAGGTTTTAGATTTCAAACCCTATCGTATGTATATCAAAAACCCTAGGATGCAACTAGAATGAGTAAAGCATCTTTCAATTCGATGAACACCTACTTAAAGGAGGGTAGAAAGTTCATTCCCAAGAAAACACAAGAGAATGCAAACACTAAGAAACACAATGCATCAATACAATAATCTCGCGATGCATCGATACTACTAATGAAATATTTAGAGTTCGCTTTTCAATTTCTCAAACATGAAAATTTGAAATGCACATATACTTTCAATTTCGTATATCAAATGAATGCAATTCCTTAATTTTTTTTGTTTTGAATTTAAAGAGACAAACTATCAAGTGTGATCTGATCGATCCAAAAAATTGTGATCTATGCTTGGTAGTGACGAAATCGAATCAATATAAAAAATTGGTTCAATAATCGACACTAAAAATCAACCAGCAAGAAAACAAACAAGGAAAAAGCCTTAAGCAAATCAATAAGACAATCGTGGATGAATCTTGGACAGAAAAGTAACCCAAACAAACGGTTTCTTGATGAAACCTCTAAAGAGCTAGGTCACATGGTCTAAAAACACAAGACTCACTCAATGAAACCAAAGAGACAATACCCTAACCAAAAGCAATCAGAACAAGCTGATGGGAGAGAGGAAACAGCAGGAGATAAATAAGATTGGTGGATTCAGGAGGTAAAGTTGTAAAGACAACTTTACAAGAATCGTTGCAGGTGTTACAATGACAACTAGAGATGTCATCGCAAGTGTTACACTGACAACTAGATACATCGTCGCAGGTGTTACACTGACAACTAGATACTTGTAGAAATTTTGAATAATATGACACATATTCACAGAGATTATCCTGATTATACACTTATAAGCGGAACATGCATAATACATAACCTCCTCTACATTGATCATCAATTTACAGAAGCAGAAACATTCACAGGCGTACATAGAAGCATCAATCAAACTCATTAACACAGTATGTATCCCGGGGAAAGCATCTTGCTAAAAACCCCACACTATCTGTATATTATATTGATTAAATCATGTAACATTACAAAGTACAATGCTTATCACAAGTAATCCAGTACCAGCTCCACCTGTTACACACAATACAACTTAGATCTGATCTCCAAATCTATTCCACTGCTTGCCTGCCTCTCCAGCTCAATACCTGCTCAAGAACTGATGAGAATGGCTCACCAAACTTGTATTTCACCTCAAAATAATCACTCACACTTTGTTGGACGTGAGAAAAGGCTACAATACTGGGCAAATACATGAGCAAACTCATTGGCATACTTAATCCCTTGATTGTGCAAGATCTGGTGCACAACTATAGTCACAACTGATAGCAATCTGATTCTCTACCACCTGTCCCTGCTGAACTGAACATGCACTGACATGCAACTGAGTTAACTGATGTATTCTATAGTTGTATTATGAGTTAATAACTTGTGAATTAATTAATAACTAATTCACCCAACTCATCTCTAGTCTATTGATCAGTTAGACTAAATACAACCAGTTTAACAAAGCTAAACTGAACACAACTCCATCAACTGCACCTCCAGTCCACTAAACTCAACTCACTTGAGTTCTAACTGAAGTCTTGCATGCAAATATTAGTCATCCCATAGGTAACCACGTATTTCCCTCTGGGATCTGCATGTACCACATCCGTAGATCATCCTGAAGTGCTCCAAGAGAATAAGATCAAGTTTATAGTCCAAATATTATTATGAGACAATAATATTTGACTTTTCTATTTTTGACAGTCAGTCTAAAAATAGACTTTGATCACTCACACTGTGATCACTCACACTTTCATCAAAAATAAAAGTCCATCTATTTTTCCCAACTTGACCAATCATCCATAAACAACAACCTGCAATCCATAGACATGATCCATATGTCTAAAAATAGACTTGCGCCAAAAATAGCCTGCGGGCTCACTTAGTGAAGGCGACTCTTTTCACTAAGCTCCATCATCTTGTTGCACTCTCAACAAGCATTTCTTGTTGCACACTTTTCAACACTCCCTCTCAACAAGAAAGGCTTCCTCTCAAACCCAATCTTGTAACTCTGGAATGTTCTCCATGCAACACATCTCGCCGGTCCACTTGCTCTGTCATCAAAGTCTCTGACTGCTATTGCCTCTGTCGACTGAAACTCTGCATCTCTGTGCTCTTCAGTATCTGACTGCTCTAGCCTTTGTCACTTTGATCTCTGACTGCATCCGTGCTGCTGCTGGTTCTATCTCCCAGCATTGCATCCGCACTGCACCTCCCAACTGACCTCCTTGTTGGGATAGAAACACCCTCTGATGCTGAAGCTCTACCTGCTGCTGACAAGTGCCCCCTCTCTGACATCTGCGCTACTGCAACATCTCCATGCATCTCGCACCATTGCACACCTCTCTGTGCCACCTAGGACTGTGCAAAACACTTGTGCCTCTCGCATTGTTGCAGCCTGCTAGCTATGCGCTGTCCTAGGATTCCCTGCACTGTCGCTCTCTCTGCCGCTCCATCCGAATCTGTCTCTACCCAATCAGTCAGTTCCTGCTACTACACATCGGGGCTCCCGTAGCAAGGTCTCATCCAAGAGGTTGGGTACCTCAAGGATCCTGCCCCTCCTCCTTGGGACAATCAATCCACATCACCCCACCTCCTACCTGGAGGTATGGCTGCATGCGATCCCTCAGCCCACCTGGCTTGAAGTTTCCCCCTACTGGAGATCTCTGGATGAGTAGATGTCTCTACTCGATCTCCTCTCAGCTTCCCCTGTTGTGCCTCCTCCACAACCTCCTGAAGCTGCTGCACCAATCATGGCTCCTCCACAATCGTCTCAGAATTCTTCTGGCTCTGCATTTTGAGAGGTAATATACGCTCCCTCTCAACCACCAAGTCTCCATTAGTTGCCTCGCTGCTCAAGGCTTTGCATGCATCTTGAACCTCAAGAGCATACAGGTTCCTGAACTGTGAACCAATCTCATGACAATGAAAGCATCTCACTTTCGACTTGTCAACCTTCTTCCCATCACTAGAAGAACAAGATTCGGAAAGAGAACCCTTCTCGTTCCCCTTCTTCACCTTACTCGCTAAGGCACAGTTCTCCTCATCATGCATAGATGAATAATTGTCTCTGGTGCTCCGTCTAATCTCCTCCTGCATCAAATCTGACCATGGTCGTTCCCAATTTGGCAGTTTCTCTCTTCCATTCACCGAGTCCTGGTAGCTATGCCAACTCTTAGGAAGGTCAAGGAGTCCTAGACTCACCATCCTCATCCGACAGTCACCCCGACACTTCCCAGCTCATCCCGACATTGGGTGAACTTCGTGAGATACTGGGGCATACTATCTCCATTCTCACACTGAATGTTTCTGAGTTTTATCTCTTGCTTTGGAATTAAATGCGAATTCCACCAGCTCAAAACTCAATCGCTTCTAATCTAGAATTCGTGAGAACAAAGTATTTCTTGTACAGAGATCGACTATATGGGCATTCACCGGATATCTCACCTTCCAAAAGAAGGATGAATCCAGAGGCTACCTGGCCCGATTACAGACTCTGCCTGAAGAAATAAATTGTAAACACTTTCTGAATAGTAGATCTGATGATCAATCCTCACTTTGATATCCTGTAGAACTTTTCCTACAAATCAAAGGGCTCCGTAAATTTTCTACAAATCATCTAGCTCTGATACCATGTAGAAATTTTGAATAATATGACACATATTCACAGAGATTATCTTGATTATACACTTATAAGCGGAACATGCATAATACATAACCTCCTCTACATTGATCATCAATTTACAGAAGCAGAAACATTCACAGGCGTACATAGAAGCATCAATCAAACTCATTAACACAGTATGTATCCCGGGGAAAGCATCTCGCTAAAAACCCCACACTATCTGTATATTATATTGATTGAATCATGTAACATTACAAAGTACAATTCTTATCACAAGCAATCCAGTACCAGCTCCACCTGTTACACACAATACAGCTCAGATCTAATCTCCAAATCTATTCCACTGCTTGCCTGCCTCTCCAGCTCAATACCTGCTCAAGAGCTGATGAGAATGGCTCACCAAACTCGTATTTCACCTCAAAATAATCACTCACACTTTGTTGGACATGAGAAAAGGCTACAATACTGGGCAAATACGTGAGAAAACTCATTGGCATACTCAATCCCTTGATTTTGCAAGATCTGGTGCACAACTATAGTCACAACTGATAGCAATCTGATTCTCTACCACCTGTCCCTGTTGAACTAAACATGCACTGACATGCAACTGAGTTAAATGATGTATTCTATAGTTGTATTATGAGTTAATAACTTGTGAATTAATTAATAACTAATTCACCCAACTCATCTCTAGTCTATTGATCAGTTAGACTAAATACAACCAGTTTAACAAAGCTAAACTGAACACAACTCCATCAACTGCACCTCCAGTCCACTAAACTCAACTCACTTGATTTCTAACTGAAGTCCTGCATGCAAATATTAGTCATCCCATAGGTAACCACGTATTTCCCTCTGAGATCTGCATGTACCACATCCGTAGCTCATCCTGAAGTGCTCCAAGAGAATAAGATCAAGTTTATAGTCCAAATATCATTATGACACAATAATATTTGACTTTTCTATTTTTGACAGTCAGTCTAAAAATAGACTTTGATCACTCACACTTTCATCAAAAATAGAATTCCATCTATTTTTCCCAACTTGACCAATCATCCATAAACAACAACCTGCAATCCATAGACATGATCCATATGTCTAAAAATAGACTTGCGCCAAAAATAGCCTGCGGGCCCACTTAGTGAAGGTGACTCTTTTCACTAAGCTCCATCATCTTGTTGCACTCTCAACAAGCATTTCTTATTGCACACTTTTCAACAATACTAGTCACTAAAGTACACCTGCTTTCAGAGATGGTCTGATTCTAGGAGTCGTCGCGGGAATTAAACTAGCAACCCAAGACGAAAGCTAAATAGTCGTGGGTACAAAGCTAGAACATCAGCGACGTCATCGCGACTGTTAGGCTATCTTCAACGATGATCTTACTTAAGCAAAAGACGAAGTAAAAACACCTAAATGACACCAGATTGATCTCTCAAATAGTGAGGGGAATTCCCAGATTGACCCAGGTAACCCAAAAAACTGATGGTTCAACCCCCAAAATTCAAGAGACACTCAATCAAAAGGCAAACTAAAAGTAAACAAGAAGAAAACATACAAAGGACTCCCTAGTGGAGTCGCCAACTTGTGATAAAGGAAAGTGTTTCCTCTATGGATGGAGGCAACCCCTCTAGCCCTAGAGTGGGTCTAGTCACAACAAAGATAAAACAACAATTAATTCCCTTAAATAGTCATCGTTGGAGGCTTGCCTCAAACCGGTGGTTGATGAAGTTTTCGTTGCGTTGCTTCAGCTTCCGTTTCTTTCTTCTTAATGAGCAATCAACCTAAAACACCACAAGAAAACAACAGAGCACATAACCGAGAACAATAATGATCTATTTACTTGTAAAGTCAAGGAGTCACAAACTATCAAGTAGATTATACACAAGATATAGGAAATCTTCATTGATTGTATTAAAAATGAAACAAGAGCAAACTTACAACCATGCCTTGATGTCGCAAGTCTTCTCGGAGGGTCCAGTCAGTATGTTCCTTCAAGCTTTCACTCTTAAGAATGGGTCTCTCAATAGGACAATAGCTCTCTCTCTTTATCAAGCCCTCATGCAAAGCTAAGATACTCCACAACCTCTTATCAAACTATTAGCAATTCCACACTTGTCACACTCACACCAAAGTTATCTACTTTGCTTCAAACCAAACTCAAAACTAGCAGCTCCCAACAAAAGAACTAAAGAATTAGCAAATCATAGCAATGGTGAGTGATTTTATAGGAGAAGGAGTCTCCTTGAAATGAGGGATAGGGAGCTTATCCTTAAGGGAGGTTGCACAAGAGGCAGAACCACCATCCCAGAGGAGGAAAAGTGACCCAAACTGACCCAACAATCAGCTCTTGAAACACCCAGAAGGCCAACTGTTTGAACAAATTCACCAATTCTGGATCATTGCAAGTCATGAACTAAGGATCAACAACGACATCGTAAGGAGGCATTGCATGCATACTAATCATCGCGACAAGAATCGGGAAGACTTGCGCTGAGCCCTAAAATTCCGTCGCAGGTAATAGGTGTACACCTGTGATGATGTCGCAACAATATAGTTCATGACAGGGAATCGTCGTGGATTTTAATGGTTTACTAGCGACGATGCAGAAACTTAAGAAAAAGGGTCAGTTCTTCAGCATCAGAGAGCACTATTTAATCTTTTTGCATAAGTGGGAAGATATGGACATGTGTATTCGATACATGACACAACAGAGGGACTGAGATGAGGACAGTGACAAATTACTGTGTAACACAAGGGGATCCCCACTCTTTTTATTTTTGATTTTTGGTCACCTATGCCTATGGTATTCAATGTCTTGCTAGATTTTATCGTAACATTCCTTGCCTTCATCACAATTCCCACCTTTGTAGACATGCTCGATCTCTTTCCTTCACATTAACCTTACCTCCATCTTGCAACCTGTCTCACCCTTTCAGAGAGTTCATTGCGATGAGTAGATTTCCATATCCATACACTTTGCCATTTTCTCTTGCTTTTCTTAGGTAAATTTTGTTAGCATAGGAACTAAATCCATACAATGATACCACTTTTCTATCTGGAATTAGCTTTCCTTTGGTCTTATTTTCATGCTCATTAAACAATGAAAATCCTGAGCTTATTTTGCACTCTTTTCATGCTCATTAAATCACTTAAAGATGTCAAATTCTTTCCATTCTTTCCTACTTGTTAGTCAAGAGTAAATTTGGTGAGCAAGCTCTTCCCTATTCTCATGTTCATTAAACCACAAGAAAGACACGAGTGTACTTTTATCTCTTTTTCGACCTCACTATTAAACTCATGAAAAAGACACCAATTTGAGTATTCTTTTAACTATTTTTCAATCTCATCAAAACTGAATTAAAATACACTATCAAGCTCACTTGTATTCTCTTTCATGCACATTAAAATTTAAAGGGGATCATCTATACAAAAATGGAAAAGGGTGGAAGAGCCTATTTGTCTTCGTCTTATCATGGTTGTTGTGACTCCCTTGAACATGGCACTTGTTTGGGTCATCCTCTTACATTTTTTCTTTTCCTAGACTTAGAACCACATCATTATCATAGTCACTCTATGTTGAGTCAATATCTCACCCTATTGGTTACCCTTCTAGTCCCTAGGTTGCGGTGATGCCTCTTATGTCAGCACTATGTTTTTATGGTATTCTTTAGTCCAAGTTGTCAAGTTCACACTTGTGTCATGTTGTTATATGTTCAAGGGAAGTCCTGGTGCCAATTTCATCTTGAATGATGGGGGGGTACATCAAGGGCCTCTTTTGATGGATCTCTTCCCACCATTTCTAACACCTTATTTAGGGTGTATATATAGAAACAATCTAGTACCTTGGAGCTTTTAATCCTCAGTGGAAGGCTTCATCATTGTTGATAGTGGGTTTCCCTTACTAGCCCACGTTGACCAATTTTATAAGTGATCGACATAAGTTCATTAGTGGTGGTCTTCCTCATGTCTGTTAAAGGGATCCCTTACCACTTGGTAATTAGATAGTCTCCCAACATGCTCGACATCATCTCATTCATTTGCATGTAGTGATTCATACCATTGGGATGAGCCGAAGACCTTGGGTAATGGGGCTATCTCACTCAAGCACATTGCCTCCCCCAAGCTACGCTGGAGAATGTATTATCTACTTTGAGGGCCATCATTTGGGCACAAACATTGGTATCTGTAGCCCTACTAATATCTATTATGGCAAAAATATACATTGTATCAGGGAAAATTTTAAGAACCCCCCCCTAAATTTATAAATATAATAAATGGGCGAATCTCCATGGTATATAGGAAAAATGGAAGGTGATTTTATCAATAATATAATATGTATATATAATTGTTTGGCGAATCTCTCACTAGGCATGGCGAATATTTTACTCAATTATAAAATCTTGTAAGATCTTGGCGAGTCTTTCACTAAATAATAAAACTTTGTAAAGTCCTAGTGAATCTTAGTATAGGCTACATGTTGGTTTAATTCCCTCATTTAAATAGGCTACATTCCAGGTGAATACCATGGGTCAATACCATGTGCCCTTTTGGTGAATACCATGGGTCAATACCATGTGCCATTTTTATTTTTATTAATTCTAATATTAGCGTTAATAATGATTTTTTGCATGGTATTAAAACAATCTAGTCCATGGTATTTGTCCCATAGTATTTTGGCCATAAGTTTCACCTAAATATAACCCATTTTTTGAGTGTTCGTAAATATAAGGTGACTTATGGAGTAAATATAAAAAAATGTTTTATTTGTTTACCATACCTCTCGTTTATTTATATTTTTATTAATTTACCATACCTCTTTTACAAATATGGTATTTGGCCCATAGGATTCAATTAAATAAAACCTCTTTCTTGAGCCTTCATAAATAGAACGAGGGTTATGAACTAAATATAAAAAGAGGTTTTATTTATTTACGATACGTCTAGTTTATTTATATTTTTATTTATTTACCATACCTTTTGAGTAAGTATAAAAAGACGTTTTATTTATTTACCATACCTCCACTTTACTTATATTTTTATTTGTTTACACCCTTACATGTATATAAGGTGACTTATGGAGTAAATATTAAAAATGTTTTATTTATTTACCATACCTCTCATTTATTTATATTTTTATTAATTTACCATACCTCTCATTTATTTATATTTTTATTAATTTACCATACCTCTTTTATAAATATGGTATTTGGCCCATAGGATTCACTTAAATAAAACCTATTCTTGAAAATGGGCTAATGGAAGGTTGTAAGTCCTAATTTCAAGCGCTAAATTTACCTTTTTTACCCTCTCCCTTAAAATAAGGTGGGCTGTTTGAGGTGATTTGTAAAAATGTACTATGATAAAAAATATTCACCCACTAAAAATTTAAAACCCCCTAATTTTGCCAAAGGGCGAACATTCGCCCCTAAAATTATCCTTGCATTGTATCATGATCAGTCCTCGATGACATGAGTTTTGTAGTATGTTGTGCGGGCGACCATGCTCTATTCTTTTAGTATCGTTTATGGGTATACCTACCTTGGGGATATATATTATATGTATTTTCCTATGGATTTTGTAGTCTTTAACACCTATGAAAGGCCAAATGATAAGAGAGAAACCCAACACAAACCTGCAGTAGAAAATGGAAAGCCCAATAAAGATGTGTACACATGACCCTCAAGCTTGTAAAAAAATCTTAGCAAAAGAATTTTTTTTTTGTATATTTTAGTTGCATACTTAGTTTTTATTTTTCATTCACAACATACTTATCATTACTATGTTTAATAGCATAAATTTAACAAACACATTTTAAATGAGCACAATTTGATTCATAAGCAATTCATATAATTTAACAAGAAAAAACTTGGTTACGGTGGCTTGGCCACAGTGTTCCTCCTATGGCCACTTGATTGAATATCCCACCCTACCAACTAGAAACCGCCTATCTGGCTTCCTAGTGCAGAGAAAACCCAGAAGTTCCCTTGCCCTCCTAGCCCATGTCTAGACCAAAGTTGTAGTGTGTTCGAATTCTCAGAGACAACACCCTCTTAATGCCCTACCCAAAATCTGATTCTCTATCCAAAACTCCCTTTTACCTTCCATCAATGCTCCTTAACCCCACTTTCGTCCTCCAACTCCCTCCTCTCCCCAATTAGTAAATCCCATTCATGACCCTCTAGCCACTACCACATTACCTCTTGCACCTACCCCATTGCACCCACACCCCTAATTAATACCTTAGGTGGTCAAGTCATTCACCCACTCCTTTAATCTAATAAAAATATAAATATAAATAATATAACCTATTAAGGGTGTATGTGGATTTTTAGGCCCATATTTTGAAGCTTTCTCGAATACCACATCTAATATCACCTTCTATGGATCTTGAGCTTGTAAGAAAAAAATTTAAAAGAAAACATTATTGTTTATTTGAGTTGCATACTTAGTTTTACTTTTTCATTCACAACATACTTACCATTACTATGTTTAATAACATAAAAACATATTTTAAATAAGCACATGGTCCTCTCCAATTAATTGCCAATTTATATATTCATCTCTCATCCCCAAAATATCTACTTGGGATAAGACATGGTCCTCTCCAATTAATTACCCAATTTTATATTCATATCACATTCCCAAATGTCCTCTCATGTTTACCTGGGAGAAGATAAGTCAAATGTAAGGATGAGGGAGAGTTTATGACATTAATGAGAGGTGGTTGAGGTGGAGAAGAGAAGGGGGCATAAAAGGGGAAGGATGAGGGGAGGAAGGGGGATCCTTGGTCTTGATTTTGGTTTTGGTTTGGCTGTGGTTTTGGAGGAATTGTTTGAGAGAGATAAGGGGAGTATTATTCATCTTGGACACACTACATCTAATTGGACTTGGGCTCGGAGGGTTAGGGAACCTATGGAGGTTTCCTGGGCTAGGAAATACTTCCTAGTTGATTGGGAGGTAAATCTAGTTGGTAGCCAAGAGGAGCATTCCAGCAGGAGTAGCAGCTCAAGGGCATCTCCACCGAGCTATTGGTACGGGTATTCCTCTATGCATAGATTACTCACGTGAGTGATTGAATTAAAATGTTCACTATTTAAATTGTAGGAATTAGACTTTAAAATGGTAAATTATCATCGTTTAAATGTCTTGTCAGAAAATAAATAATTGCCCTTTTATTGCATTTAAAATTAGAGAATATAGATCTGGTAGAGGACCCTAAGAGAGGACCTTACAGTGCTTGACATTAGTTCATTTGAATTCACACTTGATATATTATGTTAGATAAATTGGGAACCATTTTCATTAGTGGTGGTCTTCCTCATGTATGTTAAAGGGATCCCTTACCACTTGGTAATTAGATAGTCTACTCGCATGCTCGACATCATCTCATTCATTTGCATGTAGTGATTCATATAATTTGGATGAACCAAATACCTTGGGGCATGGGGCTATCTCACTCAAGCACATTACCTCCCCCAAGCTATGTTGGAGAATGTATATTTATACCTTGAGGGCCACCATTTGGGCATTGACATTGGTATCTTTAGCCCTACTAATATCTACTATGACAACGACCTACATTATATCATGATCAGTCCTCGATGACATGAGTTTATAGTATGTTGCGTGGGCTACCATGCTCTCTTATTTTAGTACCGAGTATGGGTATACCTACCTTGGGGATATATATTATTTGTATTTTGTCTATGAATTTTATATTCTGTTATAGGTTCCACCTCCTTGGTTCCCCCCATCTATCATACCCATATTCAACCATCAACTTCTGTTCTAATCTCATACATTAGGGGGCATATATTACAACTCAAAATGTCACAATCAAGGTTTACGATAACTGTAAGTGACACCCCCTTGGGTTTACTAATGGTTTTCCTCCTCAACATCCTTTAAACTTGTGGGGAGGGTTGCAATGCTTTAGTTACACAACAAAAGAGAGTTGAAGCAGATAGGGTTGGAAGAGCAAATAGACAAGGGTAGAAAAGGTCAAAATTGATCAGTTATAGAAGATAAGGATGAAAACACCATATAAAATAGGGTCCAACAAGTGTCTATATATATTTTATCACTACTCCCAACCCATCTATATAAGCAATACTTTCCACGGAATGAAGGGAGAAAAGTTTATGCAACGTAATATTGTGAGAATGAGGACCTGATTTCTCCTTGCAAGAAGCTGTAGAATATTGTGTACCTTGACATTGAGCTATGGTGAGAGGAGAATATACGACTAGGGACTATGAAGGGAGCAACTATTGTTAACACCATTGGTATAATGATGTCATATACTTGCCCCCCTAATATTAATTGATATTATTTGTGTTTGTATTTGGGTTTTCATAATGTTAATGCTAACTTTAGTTTGCAATAACATAGAATCAGAGGTTGTTATTTGTGTGTTAGTCGTAGGTAAGAATATTTCCAGAGCTAAAATCTCAAGGAATTCAATCACAAAAATTGGCAAATAGCCACCCTCCATGATAAGGTGCATCTGATTCTCCTTTCTTTTGTTTTGCATATTTGTATTGTGAGTTTTCTAGGTTAAGTAGCCACCATCACAAACACCATTTGCCATATGTCTTGGGCAGGCCTATGGGTTAAGAGTACTGAGACATTTTTGAGGAAATCATATCTTACCAAGTATTCAATGAGTTTTGGTTGTTTCTTCATTCATACATTTGGATAATGGTTTATTAAACTTTTTTCTCCCAACAAAATAGTTGTCTATTTTCCTTACAGTTATTATGAAATGCTTTCTAAATGTCTCTATTATGACCTAGGGTTTTCTTTTTATCCCCATCTTTTGCAAGTAGGAAGAAATTTTGGGGTTGACGTACTCATGCATAGGTGTGTAGGTGGATTTTTAGGCCCAAGATTTTGAATTTCACTTTCATACTTAGTTTTTCTTTTTCATTCACAACATACTTATCATTACTATGTTTAATAGCATACATTTAACAACATATTTTAAGTGAACACAATTTGATTCATGAGCAATTCATATAATTTAACAATAACAAGAAAAAAACGTGGTTACGGTGGTTTGGTTGCAGTGTTCCTCTAGGACCACCCAACTAAATATGCTACCCTTCTAACTAGAAAGCTCCTATCTAGCTTCCTAGTGTAGAGAAGTTACATAGGTTCCCTTTCCCTCCTAGCCCATGTCCAAACCGTAGTCATAGTGTGTTCGCGTTCTTAGAGACAACACACTCTCGATGCCCCACTTCCTTCCACCCACTTTTCCATGCCAAAATGGTTTCCCATCCCCCATCCACCACCCTAATTACTGCCACCTAATTCTCATTCATGATCCTCTAGCTGCTAACACCTTACCTCTTGCACCTACCCGACCGGACCCCCCGCCTCAATTAATACCTTAGGTGGTTAAGTCATTTACCCACCCCTTTAATGCAATAAAAGAATAATATAATCTTTTAAAGGTGTAGGTGGATTTTTAAGCCCAACATTTTGAAGCTTGTTTAGATACCACATCTGAGATCCCTTTTTATGGGTCTCAAGCTCGTAAAAAAAACTTAGCAAAAAAAAAAACATTTTTTATTTATTTTAGTTGCATACTTAGTTTTTATTTTTCATTCACAACAGACTTATGATTACTATGTTTAATAGCATAAATTTAACAAACACATTTGAAATGAGCACAATTTGATTAATAAGCAATTCATATAATTAACAAGAAAAAAACTTGGTTATGTTGACACAGAGTAGTGTTCCTCCTATGACAATCTGATTGAATATCCCAATGTTGTTATGGTGGCTCGATTGCAGTGTTCCTCCTGAATATGCCACCCTGCCAACTAGAAATCGCCTATCTAGCTTTCTAGTGCAAAGAAACCCCATGCAAAATTCATAAGTTTCATTTCCCTCCTAACTCATGTCCATACCGTAATCGTAGTGTATTCGAGTTCTTAGAGACAACACCCTCTCCTTCCCCCTTATCAAAATCCACTTCCGTATTCAAAACTCCGTTTTTCCTTCCATCGACCCTCCTTTCCCCCACTTTTCATGACAAAATGATATCACGTTTAACTTTAAAAAAAAATTGCACTTATCTCCCATGAAAACACACATAGACAATAGCTAACTTTTCATCAAAATCTAACCCATGGACCCTCCTTTTACAAAAACCTTTTTTGCTTTTTTTTGAAATTCATCACCACCTTGTCAAAAATCATGCTCAAAGTTAATAACTAAAACAAAAAAAATCATTAAATATTTAAATCTAGAAAGAAATGTTGCAAAGATTCCTTCATATCCACCAACCATGATAGCTAAGTTTAAATGAGAGGTTTTTGGAATTTGATAAACGAACCATTACAAGAAAGGCAAATTAAATTGAGTTTATAAAATAGTACAAGAATAAGTATCACCAACTTCTAAAACAATTTCCCGTAATACAAATTAAATTGAATTCATAAAATAATACAAAAATTAGTATGGCTCACTATTTGGATGGATAGAATCACATATATTCGATCACAACTTCTGCTACAGTACATATCTCTTGAATTCCACATCAAGCCTTTGAAAGACATAACCACATTTGTATTTGCCAAGTAAGAAGCCAATAGTTGATGGAATTTGTGACTTTAATGCATACGTTATGACTACTGAAATTCTTGGCAATCTAGTCCAATTTCAGTGAATGCTGCAATAAGTTTAGGAACAATTTTAAGTAATATAAGCTTGAAGCCAGCAGAAGTAGCACCCGAATTTTCAGACTCTTCTCCAACAATTGTACAATTCTCTGATAGTGATCCAACTGGAGCCCCTTTGATATAAGCATCACACGCACGAAGAATACAGTGACCGTGTTTTTGAAAATTCCCTTTAGCAAACATCTCAAAATGCTGCACAGATGATGAGCATGTGTGTATTTAGAATCATTCCTAGACAAAGAATGATTAAAAAAGATAACTGTAAATGAAAATCTCGCGAGATTTCTACCTTTGGAGGCTTTCGCAATACGTACAACATTGACTTGCACGATAGGAGAAAAGAGTTTTCTTTGTAGGCTAACGAGTTCTTCTCCCCTATCGCTGAACCAATCTGTTTCTCAAATCCAGGTTCATTAAAATAAGGATTATCATTTAGTACCAATCCTTGAATAGAAACAAGTAGTTGTAAAACATTTGATGACAACGGGTTCCACACTTCATTCCCTTTGCCTGTCCATGTGTTTAAAAGACTCAGATAGACTTTTCCATTCTTATATAGATTTGGATTCAACAGTAACCCACCAGAATGGTAGTAAGCTAACTGCAAAACCAACATATTACCAGAATGGTAGTAAGCTAACTGCACAACCAACATATTAAAGCTAAATGAGACTGACTTCCATATTGAGTTAAAAAAAAAACAACTTGAGATCTCATTTATTTCACTTTAAAATCAAACAGTTCTAGTTAAACTAATGCTTACAGGTGGTATATCGGGATATTCCGATGGAAAATGAATGTCAAAGAAGAAAATTCCATCTTGATACGGAGTCCCGGCTGCTCCAACAATTACAGCTCTTAGCAAATCCATCCTATCCTCATATATTCTAACATCTAGAAACATCTTATCACATGAATTAGAAACCTCAATGATATCAGATTTCAAAGTTGATTCATATCCTTGAAATGCTTTAGGTTCTTCAACATATTTGTGCTTGAACATTAACAATGCAAAATTCTAACTAACATTCGCAATCCTTCCGTATAGGGTAGTAATTTATGTATTCAAGCTTCTCTAATCCATAATGAATTAAATGAAGTCTTTGGGTAGAAATCACATGAGAGAACTTTCTGGCTGATGCGTTTCGAACCAACAAGTGTGGATCATCATCTCGACCAGATGAAGAGGCAAACCATGGCAAAGGCTTAAATAGAGAGCAATGTAGAGACATAATTTCAAGTAACGGCTATATTTGAACAATAATGTTTAAATTATAATATTAATTTATTAATATATTAAAAACAAATATTATTAAGTAACCGCTATATTAAACAGCTAGTTTTTGAAAAAAATATTTAAATAATGATATTATTTCATTAGTTTATTAAAAATATTAATAGGTAACGGCTATATTAAACAACTAGTTTTTGAAAAATAATATTTAAATAAATTTATTAAAACCAAATATTACTAGTTCTTGGAAAATAATATTTAAATAAGGTATTACTTTATTAATTTATTTTGTTGGGAGAAAAAAAGTTAATAAACCATTATCAAAATGTACGAATGAAGCAACAACCAAAACTCACTGAATACCTCGTAAGAGTTAGACTTAAGATAACAAATATGACTAAAAGTACAAGCCTTCTATTAGATATAATTTCCTCAATAATGTCTCTCTTGACACCTAATCATCAGGATTGGGTGAACAACTGAAATTGATGTAAATAAATAATAGAGAATATGAATAGTCACTGGGAGATTAAATGAACAGTCTCTCCCTCATGTATATAATAAACACCAACCTAAATGAAATCAACGAATTATTTTGAGGAGCTACTGCCTGTTCCGACATGGTATCAGAGCTAGCTCCCGAAATTAGTTTTTGTGTAACTCCTAGTGTCAGTTTCCTTCCTATATTTTGCCTGGTTGCCTGAAGCCTGCTCCAGGCAGTGTCATATATGTTTTTCAAATCTGTGCCCTCTGTCAAGAGACCTGGTGTGTGAACGCTGAACACTGGTGTGTGAATGCCGGTGTGTAAACGTTGAACACTGGTGCTCTTGATTTTCATTTTTGATGTAGAAAAACGTAACTGCAACTGGCAGTCCAAGTTTATGGTGAGTCGCAAAACCTTTGGTACTACCCTCGTGCTTCTTCTTTGATTTCAATGCAAGGATGGATGGCAGGGGCTCGATAGAGGTTTTGAATATGGTGGAAACTACCCTATCTACATTAGTCCTTAGAGCTTGATACGAATAGATCTCCTCCTCTAAAATTACTTCTTCACCATCCATATTTATTTTCACAAGCGTTTTCTTTTAATGATGTCTTATATTTGACCTTTGTTGGAGCTGCGTTGAACTGTGGTAATATTCCCACAGAAAATCGTAATGGGCCACCATATGGTAGGAGTTCCAGTACACAGATTTTACTGCATAGACCTTACTGCCTTGGAGCGGTAGGCACTGTGATTGAAGGTGCATCGCTAACACACAAGGTGCGGAGGTACTCAAGATCTTGCGCAGCAGAAGCATGGTGGAAGCCATCCTGTTTTGGTACAGTTCCTCCATTTTTTGACATGTTGGCACCATAGTATTTTTGGTATATACAACACTGATATATATTTAAAGCCACTGTTTTGATATATATAACATTGATATATATTTAAAGGTTTTCTCCAAAAGGCAGTGTTTAGTATACATAAATTCACAGGAGGTATTTGAATAAGTGTATGCAATCGTGATTTGTGGCTTTTGGATGGTTTTAATACACTTTTTTTAATACATCATTTTAATACATGCATACTGCCTCTCCACCAGTAGCCATACTGTTTTCCCACACCACCTCACTGGTTGTGTGTGTTTTTTGGAGAATGTCAAATGTTGCTGCAATAACCATATGGGTTGAGCTCTTGTAAAAATCGATTAATGTGTTGGTTGGGATATAAAATATTATTTATATTTTGATGATCGTGTGCACAAGAACTTGACCTATGATTTTTTTACATCAAAAGCACATTTTGCCAGCAGAAGTATTTTTTTAAAACAGTACACAGATTTTTTTGCCAGCAGAAGCTTTTTTTTATAGTATGCATTCAATCATATCTATTGTGGGAATAGTTCTTACTGGCAAAGAGAACGATCTTGAGTGGTACCGCATGATAAAACACATCCTCATTTTCAATGAGTTGTGGAAAGGTGTGTGTATTGGAGACAGAGACAAAGAGCTAGAATAACCTACCTCAGACAAAGAGCTCGCCATTTGGGAAAATAAGAACAATAAATCTTATGCATTAATCGTAGCATCTGTAAGTGAAGAGGTGAGTCACCATATTTCGCCATTTTCAACTGCCTTCAAAGCCTTGAAAAAGCTGAAAGAACTCTATGACTCACATTCTGCACTTGAAGTTGTTCAACTCATGATTAAACTCTTCACTCTTGAATTGTAAAATAATGATCATCTTGCTCTTGCATCCGAAGTAAAGTCTATAATGCATGATATCAAAGCCACTAATGTCAAATTGGATATTCCTCTTATCGCTTTTCTCAAGGCACTTTATCCTACTTACTCCAATTATCTTGAGTCATTACAAGCAAATGGAAATCTCAAAGATATTACCTTTGACTCTCTTGTGAAAAAATTTGCTAAAAGAGAGAAAGCTTTTGGAAATAAGATAGCCCCTCAATCTTCTGAAGAGGTTGTGTGCCTTGCTCATAAAGAAGAGAATCCTGCTCAGGATTCTTCCAGAGGAAGAGGTGGTCGAAGAGGAAGAGGAAGATATTTCAGAGGCAGGGGGGCAGAAATTCTGAAGGAGAAAAGTCAGATTTGCACTGCATACGCTGTAAAAGAAATGGATCACATGATGCCTCTACATGCAAGTTACCATGGGACAAAATTGAGCAGCAAAGAAACCAACAAAAAGGTAAAAATAATGACACAGACAAAGGTAAAGCACCTGAATCCGCTCATTAGGTTGTGGCACAATGTAATATTGGACTAAATGAAGATTTATTTAATGCATCACTTGCTTCTTGGAAAAATGATTGGTTACTTGATTCAGGAGCAATTTGCCACATGCCACATAGAAAATATTTTTTTGAATAATTTACTGACAATGTTGACAGAGCAGTATACTTTGCAAACCAATCAAAAATCAAGCCATCAGGGCTTGGCACAATCAGGATTAAATTGTCTGGTCTTCTAGACTTTCTTCTACATCATGTTCTATATCTCCCACAACTGAAGAGAAACTTGTTGTCCTTGGTCCACATCTGCCAGCAAGGTCACTCCATTCATATGTTTGATGGCAAGCTTGAGGTGAGAAAAGCATCTAACCACTCACTTGTCATGAGGGGAATAGAAGAAGAAAGGCTTCTCAAGCTGCAAGGTACCTCTGCTTGTGCACAACATTTCTCATACAATTCTCATTATGAAGAAGGTAAACTTCCATCAAGTTTATTATGGCATGCTATATTTGGAAATTTGAACTATGCCAGCCTCCGCTTGTTGAAGAAAAATGGTGTTGCTGGTTTGCCTACAATTCCTAGGAAATTTAAGCAATGTGATGCTTGCATTCTAGGAAAGCATAGCAAACAGTCTTTTCATGATTCATGTTTAATAGCACATAGAAAACTTGAACTCATTCATTCAAATTTATGTGGTCCAATCCCTATTCCTTCTGCAAATGGAAATAAATATATCATGACATTTATTGATGACTACACCAAAATGTGTTGGGATTATTTATTGAAGAACAAATCTGATGCTTTTCAAACATTTAAAAACTTTCATAAATGGATTGAAAATGATGCCCAATCTCATATTGGGTCTATTCCCACTGATAATGGAAAATAATACAAATCAAATGAATTTGAAAACTATCTCCCCCAACATGGGATCAAACATCAAAAAATTGTGCCTTATAATCCCCAACAGAATGGTGTAGCTAAAAGAATGAATAAGACAATATTAAATATGGTATGCTCCATGCTCTTCTTCAAAAATGTAAAAATAATGTTTTGGGCTGATGCTATTCTCTGTTTTGCATATATAAAGAATAGATTTCCATCTAATGCTATTAGAAAAAAGACTCCATATGAAATGTGGTATGGGCACGTTCCTTCGGTAAAGCATCTCAGGGTCTTTGGTTCCACCTGTTATGCCTTGATACCAAAGGTACATAGAAACAAACTTGGTGCAAGAAGTCGTAAGTGTATCTTCCTGGGGTATTCAAACACCTCCAAAGCATACCATCTCTATGATGAAGTCAATAAAAAGTTTGTTGTATCTAGAGATGTAATTTTTCTTGAATCATCCAAAATTGACAATGTTGTTGAGCGATAACTTGATCGCTTGGATAGATTCGCAAATGAAAAATCATTTCAAGAATTTGATAATCAGATTCCACATCTTGAAGGGGGGATTCCTATACTATATAAACATGTGGAATCTTCTTCTGAAGAACTCTCTCCCCCGCATGAAACTCCAACAATGGATGATGCTTTAAGTGATGTGATTGATAGAATTGGGAGACTCAATATTGATTCAGTCCCAACTCAATCAATGGAGCAGCCTGAACCATTTGAGAAAGGTCCTCCAAAGTGGCCGATAAAGACACTTTAAAGTGTTCATCCTAATGAGGTTGGAAAGATAGGAACTAGAAATTCAAACCGGTAAAATGGAGGTGATGTAGATGACTCTAATTCACCTGTTAATATGGATGTTTCTTATGATTGTGAATTGAATTTGTCTACAGGTTTTGAACCAACTTCCTTCAAATAAGTTGCTTCTCATGATGAATTGAAAGAAGCAATGCAAAAGGAGTATGATGCCCTCATAAAGAATGGCACTTGGAAGCTGGTTGATCCTCCATTAGGAACCAAACCAATTGGCTACAAGTGGGTCTACAAGAACAAGTATAAAGCTGATGGCTCACTTGACAAGCACAAAGCCAGGCTTGTGGCAAAAGGTTTTGCACCGAAGGAAGGGGTTGATTATGAGGAGACTTTTGCCCCCACAACAAAATGGGCTACCATCCGGACACTCTTTTCCCTAGCAACTCAAAATGGTTGGAAAGTCCATCAAATGGATGTAAAAACTGCTTTCTTGAATGGAGATCTAAAAGAGAATGTTTTGTGTCCCAGCCTGAAGGATTTGCTGTGAAAGGACATGAGCATAAAGTATGCAAAATTGTGAAATCCTTGTATGACCTCAAACAACCACCGTGAGCCTGGTATGAAAAACTAACTGAACATCTTCTGAAACTCAATTTCAAACATTATGATCTTGATGATGCAACTTTATTTGTCAAGAAAATTAGCAAAATAGTTGTATATCTTGTGGTATATGTAGATGATCTTTTGATGACAGGGAATAATGAAATCTACATTGCATCCATAAAGAAGGAATTTGGGAAAAATTTTGAAATTACTAATCTGGGCTATGTTCATTACTATCTTGGTATTGAAGTAACTCAACATCTGAAGTCCATATTTCTTTCTCAAAAGAATTACATTGGAGATATGTTGAATAGATTTGGCATGACAGAATGCAATCCTCTTACTACTCCAATGGAACAAAACTTAAAGCTCGCATCTATTGAAGGAAAAGAATTTGAGGATGCAACAAAGTATAGACAGCTTGTAGGAAGTCTCAACTACCTAACTACTACCATACCCGACATTTCGTTTGTTGCTGGAATCCTCTCCAAGTTTATGCAAAAGCCTTGTGAGGGACATTGGTCTGCTGCAAAAAGAGTTCTAAGGTACTTGAAGGGAACTTAAGACTTTGGAATCAAGTATACACAGGTGGACGACTTCAGCTTGATCGGATACTCTGATTCAGACTTTGATGGAGACAAACAAAGTGGGGTATCTACTTCAGGATATTCTATGAGTCTTGGATCAGGAGCTGTCTCTTGGAGATCATGCAAAAAATAAATTCCAACAGATTCCATAATAGAAGCATAATATGTGGCACCAGCTGAGGAAACAAAAGAAATTGTGTGGCTCAAGAAAATTCTTGAAGATTTGTAGGTAAAACAAGTACAATAAACTCCACTCATGATTGACAATACCTTTGCAATAAAGCTGGCTAAGAAGCAAAAGTTCCATGATCAAACGAAGAACATCAATACTAAATATCATCTGATTCGACATCATGTTGAGGCCAAAACAATCCATCTCCGCCATTGTTCCACGAACGAGCAAATTGCAGACATCTTCACCAAAGCGCTTGGAAGAGAAAATCTTGAACGATTCAGAGCGATGCTTGGACTCACAAACATCCCTTCAGATTAAGGGGGGGAATGTTGATACCTAATCATCAGGATTGGGTGAATAACTGAAATTGATGTAAATAAATAATAGAGAATATTAATAGTCAATGGGAGATGAAATGAACAGTCTCTCCCTCATGTATATAATAAACAACAACCTAAATGAAATCAACGAATTGTTTTGACGAGTTACTGCCTAATCTGACAGTCTCAATACTCTTAACCCATAGGCTTGCCCAAGACATATGGAAAATGGTGTTTGTGATGGTGGCTACTTGACCTAGAAAACGCACAACACAAATATGCAAAAAAAAAGTAAGAAGGAGAATCATATGCACCTTATCATGGAGGGTGGCTATTTGACAATTCCAATGATAGAATTCCTTGAGATTTTGTCTCTGTGAATCTTCTTACCTACGACTGACACACAAACAACAACCTCTGATTCTATGTTCCTGCAAACTAAAGTTAACATGAACATTATGAAAACCCAAATACAAACACAAGTAATATCAATTAGTACTATGTTGGTAGGGTGGGAAGTATATGCCCTCATTATACCAATGGTGTTAACAATAGTCGCTCCCTTCATAGTCCCTGTTCGTATATTCTCCTCTCACCATAGATCATTGTCAAGGTACACAATATTCTACAACTTCTTGCAATTAGAAATCAGGTTCTCATTCTCACAACATTACGTTACATAAACTTTTCTCCCTTTGTTCCATGGAAAGTATTTCTTATATAGATGGGTTTGGAGTAGTGATCAAATGTATATAAACAATTTTTTGACACTATTGATATGGTGTTTTCATCCTTATCTTCTAGAACTGATCACTTTTGGCCTTTTCTACCCTTATCCATTTGCTATGCAAACCCTATCTGCTTCAACTCTCTTTTGTTGTGTAACTAAAGCATTGCAACTCTCCCTACAGGTGTTCTAGGCTATTGAAGATGAAAACCACTAGTAAACCCAAGGGGGAATCACTTTGAGTTATCATAAACCTTGATTGTGACATTTTGAGTTGTAATATATGCCCTCTAATGTATGAGATTAGAAGAGAAGTTGATGGTTGAAATACATTACAATTATAGTCTCAATGGGTACGATAAACGGAAGGAGCCAAGGACGTGGAACCTGTAAAAGACTACAAAATTCATAGACAAATACAAATAATATATATCCCCAAGGTAGGTATACCCATTCTCGGTACTAAAATAATAGAGCATGGTTGCCCACGAAACATACTACAAACTCATGTCATTGAGGACCGATCATGATACAATGTAGATCGTTGTCATAGTAGATATTAGTAGGGAAAAAGATACCAACTCCAGTGCCCAAATGATGGCCCTCAAAGTATATAATACATTCTCCAATGTAGCTTGGGGGATGCAATGTGCTTGAGTGAGATAGCCCCATGCCCCAAGGTCTTCGTCTCATCCCAATTGCATGAATCACAACATGCAAATGAATGAGACGATGTCAAGCATGTGGGGAGACTATCTAATTACCAAGTGGTAAGGGATCCCTTTAACATACATGAGGAAAACCACCACTAATGAAAATGGTTCCCAATTTATCTAACACAATCTATGGAGTGTGAATTCAAACGAAATGATGTCAAGCACTTATAAAATTGGTTAACATGGGCCAGTAAGGGAAACCCACTATCAATAACAATGAAGCCTTCTACTGAGGATGAAAAGCTCCAAGGTACTAGATTATTTCTATATATACACCCTAAATAAGGTGTTGGCAATGATAGGAAGAGATCCATCAAAGGAGGCCCTTGATGTACCCCCCATCATTCAACATGAAACTGACCCTACGATGAGTTGACTTATGGTAGAAAATGAAGAAATGATGCACGAATGATATAGGATGAATGACGCAAAAGGTAGGACAATATTGCAAATGGCTGACTCTAACTAGGACTTCCCTTGAACATATAACAACATGACACAAGTGTTTACTTGACAACTTGGACTGAAGAATACCATACAAACATAGTGCTGACATAAGAGGCAACACCGTAGCCTAGGGACTAGAAGGGTAAACAATAGGGTGAGATATTGACTCAATAATAGAGTGACTATGCTAATGATGTGGTTCCAAAGCCAGGAAAAGACAAAATGTAAGAGTATGACTCAAACAGTGCCATGTTCAAGGGAGTCACAACGACCATGACAAAATGAAGAGAAATAGGCTCTTCCACCCTTTTCCCTTTTTGTATAGATGATCCCCTTCAAAGTTTAATTCATGTGAAAGAGAATACAAGTGAGCTTGATAGTGTCGTTTTAATTTAGTCTTGATGAGATTGAAAAATAGTTAAAGGAATACTCAAATCAGTGTCTTTTTCATGAGTTTTATAGTGAGGTAAAAAAAGAGATATAAGTACACTCATGTCTTTCTTGTGGTTTAACGAACATGAGAATAGGGAAGAGCTTGCTCACTGACTTTACTCTTGACTAACAAGTAGGAAAGCATGGAAAGAATTTGACATCTTCAAGTGATTTAATGAGCATGAATTGAGTGAAAAATAAGCTCGATATTTTCATTGTTTAATGAGCGTGAAAAGAAGACCAAAATAAAGCTAATTCTAGATAGACAAGTGGTATCGTTGTATGGATTTAGTTCCTATGCTAACAAAATTTACCTAAGAAAAGCAAGAGAAAATGGCAAAGTGTATGGATATGGAAATCTACTCATCGCATTGATCTCTCTAAAAGGGTGAGAGAGGTTGCAAGATGGAGGTAAGGTTAATGTGAAGGAAAGAGATCGAGCATGGCTACAAAGGTGGGAAGTGTGATGAAGTCAAGCAATGTTATGATAAAAATCTAGTAAGACATTGAATATCATAGGCATAGGTGACCAAAAGTTAAAAATAAAAAGAGTGGGGATCCCCCTGTATGGGTTATAGATGGCTAGAAATAAAATATAGAGAGGCATGAGGCTCAATTTTGATGTCATGGTGGGATCTAAAGAGGATTCATATACCTAAAAATGAACATAGGATGGGCACCAAGGCAAAAATCGAGTGCTACTCTAGGGCACCCATGAAGGGTATATTTTACCACACAAATTACGACATGCAAAAAGGCATGGTTAATGTTGCAACCTGATAGTGTTAGACCTAAAGCACATTGAAACGATATGGGAAAGATCAAAAAATGTAGTGGCAATATAAATGTGAATCCTAACCCAAATCCTATTTTTAAAAGTATAACTCAAGTCATAATGAAACGTGATACAAAATTCATGTTCTTTTCCAATAGAAAACCAAAAAATCCTTACATAATCATTAGTAGCATGATAATATAGTGAAAATACATTAAAAATACCCCAAAGAATGAAATATAGAACAAAAATACCTTAAAAATACCCCCAAGAATGAATTTGAATATATTAATATTTTTGTATATTTACAATAAATGTATATTACAATGTTTTTCCTTTTGTGGAAAAGTTTACATTCGTTAAATTGGGTAATCCTTTAAAGATTGTATCATGGAACATATATAGATGACATCAACCACAACTGCATCACTAAATCTTTCATTGTTGAACATTTATTTTATCTCTAATCATTTAATTTTTTACAAACAAACTAAAATCTTGGGCATAGCTCTTTGTTACACCTCTTGCATTATCCTTGATCTGAATATGTAAACTTGAAGATCTTTAACAATTTGCAAGTGAAAATTATGTGTTTTGGGTAGAGGATTTATTTTATAAACACATAAAAAAATTGAATTTAAAGAAAATTTACAGCGAAACAGAGATAAAATAAGGATATCTGGAACACAATCCAAAACATGATAAAAGAGTTCACCCCTCTCCTGGGACAGATCTCCTAGTCCAGCTTCCAATGCAGGGCCTCTTTCATTAAGTGATCATAAGTGTGTTTACATGATTTTACATTATTCAAAAAACAAAAATGATGTCTTCAATGGGTTTAGCACTATCAAAAATCCCCATATGGGTTCTTTCTGCACCTCATTTCGCCAAAATTTGAGTAAGTTATGCATGTTACAAGTTTTTCCCAAATTATATGGCTAGTCATCCTATAATTCGATCCAAATCTAGCTTGAGCACCCCAAACCCAAGAACAGTGTGCAAACCTGGCCTACAATCCTGCCCGCTGGGTGAAATTGTAGGACCCTTAATCCACACATTGAGCCCACAGTTCCAAAAAACTTGGTCATGTTGGCGCATACGACCACATTAGGGGTTGAGATTCCAGGGCCTAACTCCGCCAACTTTTTGATCACCTCTGATAAGGCTGCACTCCTAGACACATTGGGTCTTGGTGACTTGGAGATAGCCCCCTTATCTCCTTCGTGCCTACTGTCCTGTGGCTGTCATGTGCCTTGGGGGTTCGCTCCCTCCTCTTTTCTACGTGCCCAATGTTATGGGGTGCCATGTGACCCCAAGGCTAGCCCATTAAACTTTATCGCCATGATTCTTTGTGTATGGGTTGACTGTGTTGTTTGTGGGGTGTTGTGATCGTGGGTCGAGCTAATGCTAGCCCCTTGGCCCCTCCGCCTGTAGTCCTGTTGGCGCTGGGGTGGCTAAGGGCTAGGGCTTAGCCTGGCCCCCTTCCCCATATGTGCTACCATTAAACTTTAAATAACACCCATCTGCCATATTTATTAAGCAACACTTGTGGCGCGGTGGTGGAGCACTGTGTTTCCACTCCGGAGGTTTGTTGTTTGAATCCCATGGAGGCTTTATCTGGCTATAAACCAAATTTTTCTAAATAATAGGAGGACATGTGGTAGCCACTGATTGGCCCACATCGCTCTCCCTCATTGGTCCATCACAACAACCAATGAACCAAAAAAAATGACCATACACGAGCCAATAAGAACAAGACAAGTGTCATCCATCCATAGGTCCTCATAAACACAATCAAATGGGCAGTCAACATACAAACTGCTTATTGGGTGTACTTGCAACTTCAATTTTTAAAATTTTAGTTGTTTGAAAAATCAACCAGAACATCATATGAGGAGCATATGATATCGGTTTTGAGTGAAACGAGTTGCGTTCGATTCAGATCATCGAAATATATTTAGTCTTTTAGGTTTCGAGCTCTATCACACACTTTATTTTTGAGAACTAAATTGATCCCCTCGATAACTCCTCCCCATTGGAAGCTCCTAGACCTCCAAAAGCTCATTTTCAGTCAACAATTAGATGAGGGTACAGTTCCCTCACCCTTCCAACCTCAATCTAATTAGCTTTTCTTTCATTTGTCTCTTTGATCTTTTCATGAAAGTACACCACTTTCCCTGATATTGGAGTCCTTATCTTCCTGTCAAAGATGACATTTTTCTACAATTTTCCAAGATATGCAGAACCAAAAACTTCCCTTGAAGGAATCTGAATATTCCCTCCTCAGTCTGAAATCAATGGAAACTTAAATAATTTTAAGTTCCTTTCAACATTGCGGTCATGACGATGCTTAGCATTTCTAGCCTTGCACTTGGCTTGATTCTTTACCAAATGTGATCACCATCACCATGCACCATCCTTCTTCAAAGCCAAAAAATTATGAAACCCAAAGGAAGATGTTTTGGGAAAAATGTCCTCTCTGTCAAATAGCCTTTACATTTGCGTTTTTACCTCTGCATGCTTTAACATTAGCTTCTTGTTCATACCAATGTTCAACAATGAAGCAACATGCTCCAATTGCACTTCATTTTGTTTACCCCTTTTAGGAGGCAACTTGTTAGAATCTTGAAACATCTTATCACATGAATTAGAAACCTCAATGATATCATATTTCAAAGTTGATTCATATCCTTGAAATGCTTTAGGTTCTTCAACATATTTGTGCTTGAACATTAACAATGCAAAATTCTAACTAACATTCACAATCATTCCGTATAGGGTAGTCATTTCTGTATTCAAGCTTCTGTGATCCATAATGAATTAAACAAAGTCCTTGGGTAGAAATCACATGAGAGAAATTTTTGGCCAACGCGTTTTGAACCAACAAGTGTGGATCATCATCAGGACTAGATGAAGAGGCAGACCATGGCAAAGGCTTAAATAGAGAGCAATATAGAGACATAATTTCAAGTAACGGCTATATTTGAACAATAATGTTTAAATTATAATATTAAATTATTAATATATTAAAAACAAATATTATTAAGTAACGGCTATATTAAACGGCTAGTTTTTGAAAAAAAAATTAAATAATGATATTATTTCATTAGTTTATTAAAAATATTAATAGGTAACGACTATATTAAGCAACTAGTTTTTGAAAAATAATATTTAAATAATGACATTAGTTTTAAATTTATTAAAATATTAATATGTAACAGCTATATTAAACGGCTAGTTTTTGAAAAAATATTTAAATAATGATATTATTTCATTAATTTATTAAAAATATTAATAGGTAATGACTATATTAAATCGCTAGTTTTTGAAAAATAATATTTAAATTAATTTATTAAAACCAAATATTACTAGTTCTTGAAAAATAATATTTAAATAATGATATTAATTTATTAATTTATTAAAATATTAATATGTAACGGCTATATTAAACGACTAGTTTTTGAAAAATAATATTTAAACTGTGATATTAGTTTATTAATTTATTAAAAACAAATATTAATAAGTACGGTTACTTATTAATATTTGTTTTTAATAAATTAATAAACTAATATCATAGTTTAAATATTATTTTTCAATAATTTTTTATTTTAATAAATTAATTTAAATATTATTTTTCAAAAACTAGCAATTTAATATAGATGTTACCTATTAATATTTTTAATAAATTAATGAAATAATATCATTATTTAAATATTTTTTCAAAAACTAACCGTTTAATATAGGCATTACATATTAATATTTTAATAAATTAGTATCATTATTTAAATATTATTTTTCAAGTACTAGTAATATTTGGTTTTAATAAATTAATGAAATAATATCATTATTTAAATATTTTTTTTCAAAAACTAGCCGTTTAATATAGCCATTACTTAATAATGTTTGTTTCTAATATATTAATAAATTAATATTATAATTTAAACATTATTGTTCAAATATTGCCGTTACTTGAAATTATGTCTCTACATTGCTTTCTATTTAAGCCTTTGCCATGGGAACCACACTTGTTGGCTTGAAACGGGTCGGCCAAAAAAATCTCTCATGTGATTTCTACCCAAAGACTTTGTTTAATTCACAATCCTCTTCATTTTTCGAGCGTTCATAAGAGATAAGCTCAATTTCTTGTTATGCGCTCTAACAATGTACTCAATAGTAGTATGATAATATAGTGAAAATACATTAAAAATACCCCAAAGAATGAAATATGGAACAAAACTACATTAAAAATATCCCTAAGAATGAATTTGAATATATTAATATTTTTGTATATTTACAATAAATGTATATTACAATGTTCTTCCTTTTCTGGAAAAGTTTACATTGGTTAAATTGGGCAATCCTCTAAAGATTTTGTGAAAGAACATATAGATGACACCAACCACAACTGCATCATTAAATCTTTCGTTGTTGAACATTTATTTTAACTCTAATGATTTATTTTTTTACAAACAAACTAAAATCTTGGCCTTATCTCGTTGTTACACCTCTTACATTATCCTTGATCTGAATATGTGAACTTGAAGATTTTTAACAATTTGCAAGTGAAAATTATGTGTTTTGGGTAGAGGATCAATTTACTAAACACATTAAAAAAAGTGAATTTAACCATAATTTACAGTCAAACAAAGACAAAATAAGCATATCTGAAATACATAACACAAAACATGATAAACAAGTTCACTCCTCTCCTAGGCTACATCTCCTAGTCCAACTTCCAATGCAAGACCTCTTTCATTAAGTGCTAAAATGTAATTGCATCCGTCAACCTAGTGCAATGTTCTTAGATTATCGAATATATATGATTGCATCCATCCAAATAATTAACCATACTAATTCTTGTACTATTTTATAAATTCAATTTAATTTGTTTTACGGGAAATTGTTTTAGAAGTTGGTGATACTTATTCTGGTACTATTTTATAAATCTAATTTAATTTGCTTTTCTTGTAATTGTTTTATAAGTTGGTTTGTTTATCTCGTAATTGTTTTAAAAGTCGGTGATTTTTATTACGAATATAATATAATATATATTTTTTCAAACTATATATTAAATATGAATATATATTTTTTCAAACTATATATTAAATATGAATATTTATGAAAATTAAATTTACGGTTAGTAATTCGTAATTAAATATAATATGTTATACATTTTTTAAACTATTTATTAAATATTAATATTTAAGAAAATTAATAATGGGTAATTAAATATAATATGTTATATATTTTTTAAACTATCTATTAAATATTAATATTTATGAAAATGAAAATTAATAATGGGTAAAGTTTTCATATTGCAAAAGGATATGCAACACCTCTAGTATTTAGTAGGTCATTAAAGGGTACGTGTAATTATTTTTGGTAATATTTATAATTAGTAAGATTTATATGTGCTTTATATGTTTTGAGTACAATGTTTTGTAATTTTTAAGTATATAGTATAACATTATTTGCATTTTGAATTTGAATTTATTAATATTTTTGTTTATTTACTATTGGTCAAATTAGGCCATTTTTTAAAGATTGTGTCAAGAAACATATAGATGACACCAACCACAATTACACATTAAATTTTTGAACATTTATTTTAGCTGTAATCATTTAACTTTTTACAATCAGACTAAAATCTTGGCCTTAGCTCCCTATTACACCTCTTGCATTATCCTTTTAGCCATTGAAATCTAAAAGCACCTCAATAAATTCAATCGAGAAGATGGCTATAGACCTAACTAGTCCTTAAGCCCCTTATTCATCATCTTGACCATAATCCTTGGCCTTGTTGATCCTTTCTACCTCCTCCCTATTGATCCATTTACTATAAATTCTTAAACGAACAAAAAATAACCTAACATGATGCAAAATTTATGTATTTTGAAACATAGATGATGTCAATAAGATGCGAAACTTTTATATTTTAATACACTTAATATGCCATTATGATGCAATATTCAATACACACATAGAAAGTATTGATGTTGTTAGCACTATTTTTAACATTTTCAAAAGTTAATAAATCCTTTGAAAATAGTAAACTCTAGCTTAGTTCAGTTACTTTTGAAGTCTAAGGTGAAAGTCATTTTAAAGCAACTTTAAATTAGTTTGGGCTACAAGTCAATAATTTTTATGGATAAAGAGATATTTTAAGATTTTGTATAAATTATTGACCAATCCAAATGTTAAAGATAATCCAAACTAAGTTTCATTTCTCAAGGCAATATAATTTTCATTTCGTAGGGGTGCTATGAAATCACTTTTCAATGCCTACAGGTCCGCTACGAAATCATTTTTCATCGCCTACAACAACACTGTTTTTCTCCATTTTAGTCACCGTGTTCAAGTGGAGTTTCCGAACAGTTGGAAACGAATTCATGAAAACTAAAAGAATTTTTTGCAGGAATGGACCAATTTCCAAAAACCTCTCATTTAAACCTAACTATCATGGTTGGTGGATATGAAGGAACCTTTTCAACCCTTTGTCAAAGATTTACATATTTAATGATTTTTTATGTTTTAGTCATTAACATTGGGCATGATTTTCGATAAGGTGGTGATGAATGTCAAAAAACCAAAAGAGGTTTTTGTTGGGAACAAGTTGATTTACGAAAACCTCTTTCCGTTTTGCAACATGTATCATGGTTTAGAAGATTTGAATGCATATTTGAATCCCTTTTTTTCTTCAGAAATTTGCCACATTTAATTTTTCTATTTTTAGAAAAATGGCCAGTCAACTTTCAGTTGGAGAGCCATCTTATCAATTCAACTTAACAAAAAAATAAAGATGGATGAGGAGGCTTTTAGATCCATTTATTTTGGATCTTGATATTTGTTTCATATTTTATCATATTTTGTGATTTTAATTTCCCCAAACATTGTAGATCTGAGCTTGATATGTTATCCTATATAATACATGTAAAAGGAGGGTCCACGAGTTAGATTTTGATGAAAAGTTAGCTATTGTCTGTGTGTTTTTTCATGGGAGATAAGTGAAAAACTTATTTTTTTAAAATTTCAAATAGGATAACATTTTGTCATGGAAAAGTGGGGGAAAGGAGGGTCGATGGAAGGAAAATCAAAGTTTTGAATAGGGAAGTGGATTTTGAGAAGGGGGAACGAGAGGGTGTTGTGTCTAATAACTCGAATACATTACGATTATGGTATGGACATGGGTTAGGAGGGAAATAGAACTTATGGATTTTGTATAGGGTTTCTTTGCACTAGAAAGCTAGATAGGTGATTTCTAGTTAGCAGGGTGGCATATTCAGTTTGGTGGTCACAGGAGGAACATTGCAACCGAGCCACCATAACAACATTGGAATATTCAATCAGGTGGCCATAGGAGGAACACTGCTCCGAGCCACCTTAACCAAGATTTTTTCTTGTTAAATTATATGAATTTCTTATGAACCAAATTATGCTCATTTAAAATGTGTTTCTTAAATTTATGCTATTAAACATAGTAACCATAAGTATGTTGTGATTGAAAAATAAAAACTAAGTATAGAACTAAAATAAACGAAAAATGTTTTTTTTTACAAAGTTATTTTTACAAGATTGAGACCCATAAAAGGGGATCTCAAATGTGGTATCTAAACAAGCTTCAAAATCTTGGGCTTAAAAATCCACCTACACCTTTAAAAGGTTATATTATTTTTTTATTGCATTAAAGGGGTGGGTAAATGACTTAACCACCTAAGGTATTAATTGGGGCAGGGGGTGCAATGGGGTAGGTGCAAGAGGTAAGGTGTTAGTGGCTAAAGGATCATGAAGGAGAATTAGGTGCCACTAATTAGGGTGGTGGGTGGGGGATGGGAAACCATTTTGGCATGGAAAAGTGGGGGAAAGGAAGTGGGGCATCAAGAGTGTGTTTTCTATAAGAACTTGAACACACTACAACTACAGTCTAGACATGGGCTAGGAGGGCAAGGGAGCCTATGGAATATCTCTACAATAGGAAGCTAGATAGGAGGTTTCTAGTTAGAAGGGTGGCATATTCAGTCGGGTGGTCCCAGAGGAACACTGCAACCAAACCAATATAACCATGTTTTTTTCTTGTTACTTTTTATTGTTAAATTATATGAATTGCTCATGAATCAAATTGTGTTCTCTTAAAATATGTTGTTAAACGTATGCTACTAAACATAGTAATGATAAATATGTTGTGAATGAAAAAGAAAAACAAAGTATGAAAGAGAGGTTCAAAATATTGGGCATAAAAATCCACCTACACACCTATGCACGAGTACGTCAACCCCAAAATTTCTTCCTACTTGCAAAAGATGGGGATAAAAAGAAAACCTTAGGTCATAATGGAGACATTTAGAAAGTATATCATAAGAATTGTAAGGAAAATAGACAACTATTTTGTTGGGAGAAAAAAATGTTAATAAACCATTATCCAAATGTATGAATGAAGCAACAACCAAAACTCATTGAATACCTGGTAAGAGTTAGACTTAATATAACAAATGTGACTAAAAGTACAAGCCTTCTATTAGATAGAATTTCCTCAACAATTCTCAATGCTCTTAACCCATAGGCCTGCCCAAGACATATGGAAAATGGTGTTTGTGATGGTGGCTACTTAACCTAGAAAATGCACAATACAAATATGCAAAACAAAAGTAAGAAGGAGAATCATATGCACCTTATCATGGAGGGTGGCTATTTGACAATTGCAGTGATTCAATTCCTTGAGATTTTGGCTCCGTGAATCTTGTTACCTACGACTAACATACAAACAATAACCTTTGATTCTATGTTCCTACATACTAAAGTTAGCATTAACTTTATGAAAACTCAAATACAAACAAAAATAATATCAATTAATACTATGTTGGTACGGGGGGAAGTATATGCCTTCATTATACCAATGGTGTTAACAATAGTCGCTCCCTTCATAGTCCCTATTCGTATATTCTACTCTCACGATAGATCACTGTCAAGGTAAACAATATTCTAGAACTTATTGCAAGGAGAAAACAGGTCCTCATTCTCACAACATTCCATTACATAAACTTTCCTCCCTTTGCTCCGTGGAAAGTATTGTTGATATAGATGGGTTTGAAGTAGTGATCAAATGTATATATACACTTGTTTGAACCTATTTGATATGGTGTTTTCATCCTTATCTTCTAGAACTGATCAATTTTGACCTTTTCTACCCTTATCCATTTGCTCTGCCAGCCCTATCTACTTCAACTCTCTTTTGTTGTGTAAGTAAAGCATTTCAACTCTCCCTACAAGTGTTCTAGGCTGTTGAAGAGGAAAACCACTAGTAAACCCAAGGGAGTGTCACTTTGAGCTATCATAAACCTGTATTGTGACATTTTGAGTTGTAATATATTCTCCCTAATGTATGAGATTAGAAGAGAAGTTGATGGTTGAAACAAATTACAATAGTCTCAATGGGTACAATAGATGGAGGGAGCCAAGGATGTGGAACCTGTAAAATACTACAAAATTCATAGAAAAATACAAATAATATATATCCCCAAGGTAGGTATACCCATTCTTGGTACTAAAAGAATAGAGCATGGGCACCCACAAAACATACTACAAACTCATGTCAGCAAGGACAGATCATGATACATTGTAGATCGTTGTCAAATTAGATATTTTCTTTTTTAAGAAGTGGGTATGATTCTTCATTCATATTAGATATTAGTAGGGCTAAAGATACCAATGTCAGTGCCCAAATGATGGCCCTCAAAGTATATAATACATTCTCCAACGTAGCTTGGGGGAGGCAATGTGCTTGAGTGAGATAGCCCCATGCCCCAAGGTCTTTGGCTCATCCAAATTGCATGAATCACTACATGCAAATGAATGAGATGATATCGAGCATGTGGGAAGACTATCTAATTACCAAGTGGTAAGGAATCCCTTTAACATACATGAGGAAGACCACCACTAATGAAAATGGTTCTCAATTTATCTAACACAATTTATCGAGTGTGAATTCAAATGAACTAATGTCGAGCACTTATAAAATTAGTTAACATGGGCCAGTAAATGAAACCCATTATCAATAGCGATGAATCCTTCCACTGAGGATAAAAAGCTCCAAGGTACTAGATTGTTTCTATATATGCACCCTAAATAAAGTGTTGTCAATGATGGGAAGAGATCCATCAAAGGAGGCCCTTGGTGTACCCCGCATCATTCAACATGAAACTAACACCAGGATGAGGTCACTTATGGTAGAAAATGAAGAAATGATGCACGACTGATATAGGGATGAACACCGCGAAATGTAGGACAATATTGCAAATGGCTGACTCTAACTAGGACTTCCCTTGAACATATAACAACATGAAACAAGTGCTTATTTGACAACTTGGACTGAAGAATACCATACAAACACAGTGCTGACATAAGAGGCATCACCATAGCCTAGGGACTAGAAGGGTAACCAATAGGGTGAGATATTGACTCAATAATAGAGTGGCTATGCTAATGATGTGGTTCTAAAGCCAGGAAAAGACAAAACGTAAGAGTATGACTCAAACAAGTGCCATGTTCAAGGGAGTCACAACGACCATGATAAAATGAAGAGAAATAGGCTCTTCCACCCTTTTCCCTTTTTGTATAGATGATCCCCTTCAAATTTTAATGCGCATGAAGGAGAATACAAGTGAGATTGATAGTTACTTTTCAATTTAGTCTTGATGAGATTGAAAAATAGCTAAAAGAATACTCAAATCAGTGTCTTTTTCATGAGTTTTATAATGAGGTCAAAAAAGAGATAATTGTGCACTCATGTATTTCTTGTGGTTTAACGAACATGAGAATAGGGAAGAGCTTGCTTGCCAAATTTACTCTTGACTAACAAGTAGGAAAGAATGGAAAGAATTTGACATCTTCAAGTGATTTAATGAGCATGAAAAGAGTGCAAAAGAAGCTCAAGATTTTCATTGTTTAATGAGCATGAAAATAAGAACAAAATAAAGCTAATTGTAGATAGACAAGCGGTATCATTGTATGGATTTAGTTTCTATGCTAACAAAATTTACCTAAGAAAAGCAAGAGAAAATTGCAAAGTGTATGGATATGGAAATATACTTATCGCATTGATCTATCTGAAAGGGTGAGAGAGGTTGCAAGATGGAGGTAAGGTTAATGTGAATGAAAGAGATCGAGCATGGCTACAAAGGTGGGAAGTGTGATGAAGTCAAGCAACGTTATGATAAAGTCTAGAAAGACATTGAATATCATAGGCATAGGTGACCAAAAATTAAAAATAAAAGGAGTAGGGATCCCCCTGTATGGGTTATAGATGGCTTGAAATAAAAGACAAAGAGAGGCATGAGGCTCAATTTTGATGTCATGGTGGGCTCTAAAGAGGATCCGTAGACCTGCAAGTAAATGTATCATGGGCACCAACGTAGAAATCGAGTGCTAATCTAGCTCACCCATGAAGGGTAGGTTTTGTTATCACAAAATCGTGTACTAAGGGCTGCTACTTAGCAAGATCTCATGCAACTATTTCAAACCAGGCTTTAGACTAAGGCTTAGCCTCCTTAGTCAGAGAGGGCTCTCTCACAGATTTTTGATATGAATTAATAACAAGAAAAGATGGCTAACTCTTCAAACAGTACATGAAAATAAGCTGGTTGGAACAACAAAATAACACTTCTTCCATTGGGCTCATGGAGTCAAACACCTCTGTAGTAAACTATTAACTACTCAATCATGGAAGCCAAGGCATATAATGTTTAAACACTCAGAACATCTCTCAAAAAGAACCTCAACTCATAAATATACACAGGAAATCTGAGCACTAGGTGAATTCAGAGTGATTGCATATCTATTGAGATGTAAAACAGAAAGGATAAAGACAAAACCACATATATTCTGAGCCTTTGAACACAAGATGAATCTTGGGAAGAAAAAGTAATCTTTCTGTTACTGTCAAAAGTCTTTTACATTAGCCAATATAAAAACTCTGTTTTTTTCATAAATCTCCAACCCCCATTACCTCAGAGTTTTCACTATATATAGGAAAACAAACTAAACTACTTTGAGTCTCCTCCTCCAGCATGAGGGGAGCTCGATGACCTATCATTAACTACCCTTATCTATTTTAAACAAACTCATTAAATACATAAAGTATTGAGCTGTAATTACAAAGAGTCCTAATCACACTAAAACTCTAACTTCATCTCCTCGTATGCCTGATTCCTTTCTTGATCTTTTACAGCTGTCTTTTGTTGGTTAGGCTCAAGATGATTGAGCTACAAATGCAAGGAACGCTGACTTTGGATACCTGTAAGCGCTGATGGATCATTTATCTTCAGGATCAAAACACCTATTTTTAAGGTCCCTGTCTCCTACCATCCTCCGAAAATGTAGCAGCATGTTCCCAACTCTTTAATAACTCAAAGTATGGAACGCTGCTACCAAACACCATGTCTCCAGATGAGCTGTAGGCTGTATTGATGTACAGGTGTCTCTCTTCTAACATTCATGGTCAAACTGTTTATTCTGCATTGAAAACATCACCTACAGCAGTTTCGTAGCGCGCTACGAAACTGCTGTGTGATTTAAAAAACACAGTCTTCCTCTAAACTCCTCACAAAATTGAATAGCTGCTGTTTGCTAAGCTTCACGGTTGCCATTTGAAGGATACTGCCATCATAGACAAACCCACTGGTTGCAGCTGTTGCTATTGGTCATTAAGAAAAAAAAAAAACTACCCTGTTGGTGGCTTCCTTTAGATATGCTTGTTGATGTGTTGCTTTCAGCAGATGAGTCATCACATGAGCCACTAGAAATGTCTTGAAAAGATGTTTCTGAAGCTTTCTTACAGGATATAGTATCTGTAGGTTGGGAGGTTTTATTTTGAGAAACTTCTCCAGTTTCCAGATCTCGAAGGGAGGCAATGATTGCTTCCATGACCATCCTTTCTTCATCATTTATTGAAATTGAAACTCGAGCAAATCTATCCAAAGGACAGTCAGAAACTTGGTTGCCTGTGGGAAATGCTGCTACAATATCAATACAATTTTTGTCAAGGATGCTGTCACTGCTTTTATCGCATTTATTGGATGTACCTTCAGCATCGCTGTTTTCTTTCCTCTCCTGTCCACTTAAGTCCTTTGCGTGGATGATGCCTACAGTTTTTCTGATTTGTCTGGAAATTCAAAAGGTACCTCAGTTCTACTCATTTGCCACCTAGAGCGAAAATGATCAATGGCATCTTCGGTGGTGTCATTTTGTGTGGATCCTGGACCTCCAATAATTTCATGCAACACATTCTCATCCAGATTTCCTAATTCATCGAAGTAGTCATATAAACTTTCAGAAGCATGTTGTTCAATCAAATCATCTGGAGGATGCAAGACATTATGAAAGAAAATGCTTATTGAATCATAATAGAATGGTGGTCGTGGAGAGTTGTGGTCACCCTCAAACTTGATGATGTTTTTATCACCAGCATATGGGTTATATATGAGATCTGAATGATGAGGCTGAATAAAAAGGTCCCCTGTGCCATGTCCAAATAATGCAGCAATAAAAAACTTTGTCGCTATCTTAACAACATCAAGATCCATGATATCAAAATGCGCCTTCCTCTGGATTACCTTTCGCATATATTGAACTACAACTTTAACAGTGAACTTTGGGAGGCGAATCTTGTACACATCAACCAGCTCCATACATCAAGCTTGTTACAGCCCAGAGAAAGATTTTCGTTTCTTCTTTAAAGCCCTGCAAACTTCATCTGGAACCGGTTTATGGATATCCTTATAGAGTCCGCTCATAGTTGTTCACAATACCCATTCGCTTTAATGCCATAAGTCTACTGTATGGATTACTGTCTATTACTTCAGATTTCATATCCTTCACTTTTAGGTGTCACATAGCTACACCTTTTACAGTCGTGGAAATCTGCTCTGCATGATGTTGCAACTTGGTAAGCTGAGGAGGCAAATGTGGAACAATATCATGGGCATGAGAGACACGTATATGTTTTGATACAAATGTATTATCAAAATCAGCAAACACCGAATTTCCAATACGAGGCTGCCCAAAGGTCACAACTTGGACACCCTTTGCTCCATAGTTTACCGTAAGCTCAAGTGCGCAAAAGGAAGCCATAGCTCCACCCATTTAATGCCCTGTAATCATAATGGATAGTGCATTATTCCTCTTCTGGATTTTCTCTACCGCTTCTAAAATCCTCGGACGCGATGTTGTATTATGGTAGGCAGAATAAAATCCTTGATGTACCATTGAACCAGACATGCCAGGGTAATTAAGATCAAGCTGCTTGAAAAGCAAATCTTCTACCCAGTTCCGAATGCTGTTCTCTTGTGTACCCCTAAATGCAATGACAATGGCCCCAAGGTCTTCTGCTACACCCACAAATGCTTGAAGGCAATGTTCTACATCCACTATGAGTTCTATCAGCTGGAAGTTCTTTGTCGAACCACTGCATCTCGAACAAGTCCAAGAGATAAGAGCATTCAGGTCACTCATATACACCGTAGATGTATATTCTGCAAGAATCTTGGCAACCGTGCGATTATAGATGTGTCCATGACGTTTGGGAACCAGAATCCCTGTCCTCAAATCTCTTCCTGCACAAAGTATAGGGCTGCACAGAACCAACAGAATGAAAATTTTGAGATTTTCCCACCGCCAAGAATGAATCATAGACCACCGCAACTTTTGCTTGTACAACTGTCAACCATCTCTTTGCAAGCACCCATATTATGATATGTTGCATTACCGCCAACTTGGAACATGAGTGATACAGAAGGCAGCTTATTTCCATTCCTTACACATAAGCAGGAAGAACATATTGTGACCGTCATGCAAGACCTTACACATGCTATTCCCGTAAAATTCTTGCAGAACTATGACAGCTGGGATGAGATGTGCTATGAATCAGCACGAATTTCCCATTTCGTAGCGCAGTTAGTGCAAACTCAATGTTTTCCGCTACGAAATCACCTAAACCGAGCTGCGCTGCGAAACTGATAGAAAGTATTTATGTGCCTTTGACAAACCATTGAACTGATGTGAAAAATTTAAAATTTTTTCTTGAGTGATAACAGGTTTTACCACACAAATCACGACGTGGAAAAAGGCATGGTTAATGTTGCAACCTGATAGGGTGAGACCTAAGGCACATTGAAACGATATGGAAAAGATAAAAAAATTAGTGTCAATATTGATGTGAATCCTAACCCAATTGTTATTTTGAAAAGTATAGCTCAAGTCATAAGGAATTGTGATACAAACTTCATGTTCTTTTCCAATAGAGAACCAAAAAATCCTTACATAATCATTAGTAGCATGATAATATAGTGAAAAAACATTAAAAATACCCCCAAGAATGAAATATAGAACAAAAATACATTAAAAATACTCCCAAGAATGAATTTGAATATATTAATATTTTTGTATATTTACAATAAATGTATATTACAATGTTTTTCCTTTTGTGGAAAAGTTTACATTGGTTAAATTGGGCAATCCTTTAAAGATTGTGTCATGGAACATACATAGATGACACCAACCACAACTGCATCACTAAATCTTTCATTTTTGAACATTTATTTTAGCTCTAACCATTTAATTTTTTACAAACAAACTAAAATCTTGGCCATAGCTCTTTGTTATACCTCTTGCATTATCCTTGATCTGAATATGTAAACTTGAAGATTTTTAACAATTTGCAAGAGAAAATTATGTGCTTTGGGTAGAGGACCAATTTACTAAACACATTAAACAAGTGAATTTAAAGAAAATTTACAGCCAAACAGATACAAAATAAGAATATCTGAAACACAACATAGAACATGATAAAAGAGTTCACCCCTCTCGGGCTACATCTCCTGGTCAAGCTTCCAATGTAGGGCCTCTTTCATTAAGTGATCATAAGTTTGTTTACATGATTTTTCATTATTCAAACAACAAAAATGATGTCTTACAATGGATTTAGCACTGTCAGAAACCCCCAATTGGGTTCTTTCTGCTCCTCATTTCACCAAAATTTGAGTAAGTTATGCATGTTACAAGTTTTCCCCAAATTATATGGCTAGTCATTCTATAATTCGACCCAAATCTGGCTTGAGCACCCCAAACCTGGGAACGGTGTACAAACCTGGCCTACACTCCTGCCCGATGGGCAAAATTGTAGGATCGTTAATCCGCACATTAAGCCCCCAGTTCAAAAAAACTTGATCACATTGGCACATACGACCACATTGGGGGCCGAGATTCCAGGGTCTAACTCCACCAACCTTTTAAGCACCTATGATAAGGCACCACTCCTGGTCACATTGGGTCTCGGTGACCTGGAGCTAGCCCCCTTATCTCCTTCATGCCTACAGTCCTGTGGCTTGGGGGTTGGCTCCCTCCTCCTTTCTGTGCACCCAATGTTATGCGGTTCCATGTGACCCCGAGGCTAGACCCTTAAACTTTATTGCCACGGTTCTTTGCATTGGGCTTTGACTGTGTTGTTTGTGGGGTGTTGTGGTCATGGGTCGGGCTAATGCTAGCCCCTTGGCCCCTCCGCCTGCAGTCTCGTGGGCACTGGGGTGAACAGGGGCTAGGGTTTTTCCTAGCCTCCTCCCCCATATGTGCTACCAGTAAACTTTAAATAACACCCATTTGCCATATTTATTAAGCAACAATTGTGGCACGGTGGTGGAGCATTGTGCTACCACTCTGGAGGTTTGATGTTTGAATCCCATGGAGGCCCGATATGGCTATAAACCATTTTTTTCTAAATAAAAGGAGGACATGTCATAGCCACCGATTAGCCCACATCGCTCTTCCTCATTGGTCCATCACAACAACCAATGAACCAATAAAAAACCACCATACACGAGCCAATAAGAACAAGACAAGTGTCATCCATCCATAGGTCCTCATAAACACAGTCAAATGCCCAATCAACATACAAACTGCTTATTAGGTGTATTTGCAACTTCAACTTTTAAAATTTTAGTTGTTTGGAAAATAGACTATAACATGATATCAGGAGCATATGATATCGGTTTTGAGTGAAATGAGTTGCATTGGATTTAGATCATCAAAATATATTTATTCTTTCAGGTTTCAAGCACTATCGCACACTTGATTTTTGAGCACTAAATTGATCCCCTGGATAACTCCTCCCCATTGGGAGCTTTTAGACCTCCAAAAGCTCATTTTTAGTCAACAATTAGATGAGGGTACAGTTCCCTCACCTTTCCAACCTCAATATAATTATCTTTGCTTTCATTTGTCACTTTGAGCTTTTCATGAAAGTACACCATTTTCCCTGATATTGGAGTCCTTATCTTGCTGTCAAAGATGACATCTTTCTACAATTTTCCAAGATACGCAGAACAAAAAACTTCCCTTGAAGGAATTTGAACATTCCCTCCTTAATCTTCAATCAATGGAAACTTAAACAATTTTAATTTTCTTTCACCTTGAACATTTTCGTCATGACGATGCTTAGCATGTCTATCCTTGCACTTGGCTTGACTCTTTACCAAATGTGATCGCCATTTCCATGCACCATCCTTCTTCAAAGCCAAAAAATTATGAAACCCAAAGGAAGATATTTTGGGACAAATGTCTTCTTTTTCAAATAGACTTTGCATTTCCTTTTTGACCTCTACATGCTTTAACATTGTCTTCTTGTTCATATCAATGTTCAACAATGAAGCAACATGCTCCAATTGCACTTCATTTTGTTTACCCCTTTTAGGAGGCAAATTATTAGAATCTTGAAACATCTTGTCACATGAATTAGAAACCTAAACGATATCAGATTTTGAAGTTGATTCATATCCTTGAAATGCTTTAGGTTCTTCAACATCTTTGTGCTTGAACATTAATAATTCAAAATTCTAACTAACATTCACAATCCTCTTCATTTTTCTAGCATTCATAAGAGATAAACTCAATTTATTGTTATGCGCTCTAACAATGTATTCAATCCCATTCTTGAACAGATGATATTTTCTCTCATGGCGATGAAAAATAGCTCTCTTATCATAAAGATGTAGACTTCCCATAACAATACCACATATATCAAGCGGAACTACATCAAGTTCAACCTCATCAAGAAAGTTTGCAGTGATTGCAAATCTAAGTTCATTTCTCTGTGACCTACAATTTTTCATTCTCACATACCCACCCTAAAGGATAATAAGGTTTAGGATGAGGAATTGTTTCTAAATTCAACTTCTTGATAATGTCTTCTGAAGTAAGATTTTCTCGTGAACCACATTAAACACTGTATCTATCTTGGTATGTTTTGAAATGACTCTAAAGTGGAAAATTTCTATTCTTGTTTTTTCATATTGAGTATCATTGAGACAATTTGAAGAACTAGTGCTTGCAATGTCCTTACCTTTCAAACCCATGGTTATGATCTTTGATTCTGTTGAAGAATCTAGGGCTAATGTAATTAATGAGGTTCTTCTTAACATGATAACTATTTGTGAGGTGTTTTTCATTTTTCTTCTTATTCTTATCTTTGCTTATTATTATTAGAGTGTGTTTTATTTAGTTCATCAAATAGATACCAAAACAAAGAGACGAGAACACAAGATGTTGGGATTCCATTAGGGCCAAAAACTCTCCCTCTTGGAGAGGAAAACCCACACAAAATTCTTCTTATAGAGATTCCATTTGACAAATACCAAGACCATGACCCTTGAACTACCATGCCACTCCAAGACCAAGACATCAATCATCTTCTTCATTTCTGTTGAGATCACCATCATTGTTACTTCATCATTGTTTCACTTATATCATTGTAGCCTTCTCACTGAATTCATCTCTACAAAACCATTATTATTGTTATATAATTATTTCACCTTGTTGCACTACCACCGAGATATTTGCTGCCTAGACCATGATTGTGACTAGGATCATGAATGTATCTTGAAGATATGTTGAGACTGTATGATCACTGAGATGCTCTTCTTCATGAATACTCTAAGACTCAGAGACAATGATCACTGTGATTGTGTTTATAGTATATATTCTGAGACAGAGTATTGAAATCCTTCTTATACTTATGCTGAGACTGTGAGATAGTATATACCTCTGTAATACCCATACAAGAACCTTAGAATTCTTCTCTCCAACTGAAATATTGTAACTCTGTTTTCATCTGAGTTTCCTATACTATGTTACTTGTCTGAGATTTCATGGAGGTATCTGAAGTTATCGCTGTAACTATGATCGAGATTCTATCCTCCTGCACTTCATGTACCCATCCGAGGTTGCAAACTATTCGGAGATTTCTGTCTGTAATTTCTGTGAAGTTCAGTGGGGACATGAGTTTGAACTATTGTGTCACTTCATTTGATCCGACATGACAATTATTTATGTCATTTTGCTAGCCGACTTGATGGTTATTTTCATTGTTTAACTTGTTGTGTTCTTCAAGAGGATTGCACTTGTCTTGGAGGGATGATCTAGACTCTAGGTTGACTCATATACATTACATAGAGTATGAAATTAACCCTTTGACATCCTAAGGCTCTCAATGGGATCCATATATAAAATAAACCTCTTTACCATGAAACCATTGCAATAAGTAATAATTAATAAATTCATTTTTCTTGTTTACAAAAACCAATGTCATGAATACCAAACCTAGTTACACTTTCTTCAACACTCCCTCTTAACTAGGGACGTATTCATGATGGTACTTGGTCATTCTCAATCTGAAGAATTTCTCCTAAGAAGAATCAGATTGGTAACCCATCTGTATAGCATCATAGTAACCAACATTGTTTCCATAACAAGCTCTTGACTGACAACTCTATCTCTCATTACATCAGAGCACAATGTTGGCGAGACCAATGACTATAGACACCTTCATCATTGTCTCTCAAGGTACATACCCACCCAGGTGTTCACTGAATATGATCTTCTAGGACTATTCTTATCTTGGGTTTCCAACCCTCAAAAGAATATTGATCCTCTTTCCTGCTCTTGTCTTGGATGCCCTACACATCCTCAAAGAGCATCGAATGCTAGATGATTACTCAATCCTCCATTATTTCTTCTAAAGTGAAGACAAGAATGTTGTGTCTATATATCCCTCTCAATTAGGGAGGATATCATGTGTCCTCATTTCTCTTCATGGCCTTCACCTAGACTTATGATCGTTAGTCCTGGTCTAGTGCATGACACATAAAATAGAAAAACACAAGCATCACTCCTTTTTAATCAAGGGTGATCCAATCCAAGCTCCCTTTTGATCAAGGACCTATCAGAGCTCCCTCTTAGCTAGGGACTCTTCTATGCATCAAAAACTTCTTTCTTATTGGGTCCTTCAGCTGCTTGATCAACTTCTCTCCTTGATGTCATGAAAATTAGTTGAGCTTCTTCCTTGTAGGGCAACAACCATCAATCACTTTCCTCACTTCATCATGTCATTCCTTTCTTCATGGAAAGTGCCATTCTTCATATCTGGAACCTTCTTTATATGACTACTTATTTATATGACTACTTCTTTCTCATCATGCTTCTTCCATCCACCACATGAATTCTAGTTGTACTTGTATTTACAACTCTTGTTCGATTAGCACTGCATTATCCATACTTTATTCAAGAAATCAAAATATCATATTAATTTAAATTAAAACCTTGCAGGATGGTTCTTGATCATGACATCTTCTTATAGGTATCGTCATCCTGCACACATATTAACACATCTCCCAAAGATATCCATTGTCAAGGGTCTTCATATTTTTCAAACTTTCATCAGGGTCTTCATATCTTTCTGAGATATTTCCTAGTCAAATCTTCTTTGTCTTTTGGATGTTGATTGCCTTCATCATGGTTGCATATCTCACGATCTCTTCCTTCCTCACACATTTCATTCCTACTAGCTTTCAATCAGAATTTCTTCATTGTAGTCAATCACCTCATACTTCATATGAGGACATATTATGTTGATTTCATCTAGTGTGACTTATGCCTTCCTAGATCCTTTCAGATTAGGAGACACTTTTTCTCTTGATCATGCTTCTGAAGATAGAATACATTATCCATGTTGCCTGCAACCATATGACATGAAATTATAATATTAAACACAAGCATACATACCTTATTTTACCTTCAGGTCATCAAGGCTTCTTCTAGTAGCTTCCTTGATTGAAAATATCTTCAATCCCTTGATGTGCTTCATGTCATCATATCATCATCTCATGGATTCCATAAGTTGGAGTTCTTGTTGAAACACTTGCTTCCTCTCTAGATTAGTGAACCCTCTGATGAGGATTCCATCAAAGAATTTTAAGGATATTGTATATCCCCAACTGGCAGATGTTTCCTTCTTAACTTGATGTATGACGAGCCTTGTCTAAGATGACTCCTTCCTTTCCTTCAATCACCACTGAGGTTCCCAAGAGCTATATCCTACATGTTTGTCTGCCATGGATTTTGTCCTTCATGATTCCCATATTGATCTCAAGAGCTCTTTTTTCTAATGCTTCCATGATGCCATGATGCATCTTATTATCAATGTCATATTTTATAAAACAAGATTTAGGAGCTTATGATAGGACCCTTTTGTGAGGGATATTATCTCAGTCATAGGATTTATTTGTTACCCCCTCTTTCCTTGGCCCTTTTCTTCACCTTCCTCCATATTTCAATGATATGAGCTTCCAAAATCTTTCTATAACATTTAATCAGCTATACATATTTTGTCTTGCTTTAGGACCAACGTTTCCTTTCCTTTTTGTACATGGATGAGTTATTTTAACCTTCAATATTTTTTCCATCAACTTGTCTTTCTCTAGCATAGAGACAACAAGTTTTTGAATGAGGTAACCTTCTTGTTCATGGACATTTGTTACCTTGCCTATTAGTTAGAACGATCATGTTTACCTTCCTTCCTAGATATTGTAGATGGGATCTTATGAAGATATCCTACATCCCTTTATACCCTTTTACTTTCATGAAGATCAGATTCCAGTGTGACCTTCTTCATTACACCTTCTAAGAGTGAGTTATTCATGTGGCAATTTTGAAAAGTATACCTCAAGTCATAATGAAATGTGATACAAACTTCGTGTTCTTTTCCAATAGAGAACCAAAAAATCCTTACATGATCATTAGAAACATGATAATATAGTGAAAATACATTAAAAATACCCCCCAATAATGAATTTGAACATATTAATATTTTTGTATATTTACAATAAATGTATATTACAATGTTTTTCCTTTTGTGGGAAAGTTTACATTGGTTAAATTGGGCAATCCTTTAAGGATTGTGTCAAGGAACATATATAGATAACACCAACCACAACTGCATCACTAAATCTTTCATTATTGAACATTTATTTTAGCTCTAATCATTTAATTTTTTACAAATAAACTAAAATCTTGGGCATAGCCCTTTGTTACACCTCTTGCATTATCCTTGATCTGAACATGTAAACTTGAAGTTTTTAACAATTTTCAAGTGAAAATTATGTGTTTTGGGTAGTGAATTTAAATAAAATTTATAGCCAAATAGAGACAAAATAAGCATATCTAAAACACATAACCAAAAACATGATAAAAGAGTTCACCCCTCTCATGGGCTACATCTCCTGGTCCAGCTTCTAATGCAGGGCCTCTTTCATTAAGTTATCATAAGTGTGTTTACATGATTTTACATTATTCAAACAACAAAAATGATGTCTTCAATGGATTTAACACTATCAAAAACCCCCATCTGGGTTCTTTCTTCACATCATTTCTCCAAAAATTGAGTAAGTTATGCCTGTTACAGGTTTTTCCCAAATTATATGGCTACTCATCCTATAATTTGATCAAAATTTGGCTTGAGCGCCCCAAACTTGGAACCGGCATGCAAGCCTTGCCTACAGTCCTACCTAATGGGTGAAATTGTAGGACTATTAATCTGCACATTAAGCTCCCAGTTCCAAAAAAATTGGTCACGTTGGTGCATATGACCACATTGGAGGTCGAGATTCCAGGGCCTAACTCTGCCAATTGTTTAAGAACCTCTGATAAGGCCGCTCTCCTGGTCACATTGGGTCTCGATTACTTGTAGATAGCCTCCTTATCTCCTTCATGCCTATTTTCCTATGGCTATCATGGGCATTGGGGTTGGCTCCCTCCTCTTTTTCATGTTCCCAATGTTATGGGATGCCATGTGACCCCGAGGTTAGCCCCTTAAACTTTATCGCCATGGTTCTTTGCATTGGGCTCTGACTGTGTTGTTTGTGGGGTGTTGTGGTCATGGGTCAGGCTAAGGCCTAGCCCCTTGGCCCCTCCAACTGTAGTCTCGTGGGCGCTGGGGTGGCCAGGGGCTAGGTCTTAGCCTAGCCCCCTCCCCCATATGTGCTACCATTAAACTTTAAATAACACCCATCTGCCATATTTATTGAGCAACACTTGTGGCACATAAAGGGAGCACTATGCTGCCACTCCAAGGTTTGTTGTTTGAATCCCATGGAGGCCCAATCTGGATATAAACCAAATTTTTCTAAATAAGAGGAGTCCACTTGGTAGCCACCGATTGGCCCACATCACTCTCCTTCATTAGTCCAACACAACAACCAGTGAACCAATAAAAAACCACCATAGACAAGGCAATAAGAACAATACAAGTGTCACCATTTGTAAATCCTCATAAACACAGTCAAATACCTAGTCAACATACAAACTGCTTATTGGGTGTACCTGCAACTTCAACTTTTAAAATTTTAGTTGTTTGGAAAATCGACCAGAACATGATATCGGGAGCATATGATATCGATTTTGAGTGAAACGAGTTACGTTGGATTTAGATCGTCGAAATATATTTAGTCTTTTAGGTTTCGAGCTCTGTCAGAAACTTGATTTTTGAGCACTAAATTGATCCCCTGGATAACTCCACATTGGAAGCTCTTGGACCTCCAAAAGTTCATTTTCAATCAACAATTAGATGAGGGTACAATTCCCTCACCTTCCAACCTCAATCTAATTAGCTTTTCTTGGATTTTTCGCTTTGAGCTTTTCATGAAAGTACATCACTTTCCCTAATTTTGGAGTCCTTAATCTTGTTGTCAAAGATGACATCTTTCTACAATTTTCCAAGATATGCAGAACAAAAAACTTCCCTTGAAGGAATGTGAGCATGCCCTCCTCGATCTTCAATCAATGGAAAATTAACAATTTCAAGTTCCTTTCACCTTGAAATTTGTCATCATGATGATGCTTAGCATGTCTAGCCTTGCACTTGGCTTGACTCTTTACCAAATGTGATTGCCATCGCCATGCACCATCCTTCTTCAAAGCCAAAAAATTATGAAACCCACAAGAAGATGTTTTGGGACCAATGTCCTCTTTTTCAATAGATTTAGCATTTTCTTTTTCACCTCTGCATGCTTTAACATTGGCTTCTTGTTCATACCAATGTTCAACAATGAAGCATCATGCTGCAATTGCACTTCATTTTGTTTACCCATTTTAGGAGGCAACTTTTTAGAATCTTGAAACATCTTATCACATGAATTAGAAACTTCAATGAAATCATATTTCAAATTTGATTCATATCCTTGAAAGGCTTTAGGTTCTTCAACATTTCTTTCCTTGAACATTAGCAATGCAAAATTCTAACTAACATTCACAATCTTCTTCATTTGTCTAGCATTCATAAGAGATAAACTCAGTTTCTTGTTATGCGCTCTAACAATGTACTCAATCCTATTCTTGAACAAATGATATTTGTTCTCATGGCGATGAAAAATAGATCTCTTATCATAAAGATATGGACTTCCCTTAACAATACCACATATAACAAGTGGAACTATATCAAGTTCAACCTCATCAAGAAAGTTTGTGGTGATTACAAATCTAAGTGCATTTCTTTGTCACCTGCAATTTTTCATTATCACATACCCAACCTAAAGGATAAGGTTTAGGATGAAGAATGGTTTCTAAATTCTACTTCTTGACAATGTCTTCTGAGATAAGATTTTCTCCTTAACTACATCAAACAGTGTATCTATTTTGGTATGTTTTGAAATGACTCTAATGTGGAAAAGCTCTATTCTTGTTTTTTCATATTGAGTATCATTGAGACAATTTGAAGAACTAGTACTTGCAATGTCCTTACCTTTCAAACATGTGGTTATGATATTTGTTTATGTTGAAGAATCTAGGGCTAATGTAATTAATGAGATTCTTCTTAGCATGATAACTAGTTGTCAGGTGTTTTTCAATTTTCTTCTTATTCTGATCTTCACTTATTATTATTAGAGTGTGTCTTATTTAGTTCATAAAGTAGTTACCAAAACAAAGAGACAATAACACAAGATGTTGGAATTCTTCCAAAGCCAAAAAATCTCCCTCTTGGAGAGGAAATCCCACACACAATTCTTCTTATGGAGATTCGAATTGACAAATACCAAGACCGTGACCCTTGAACTACTATGCCACTCAAGACCAAGAAATCAATCCTCTTCTTCATTGATGTTGAGATCATCATCACTGTTGCTTCATCATTGTTTCACTTAGATCATTGCAACTTTCTCACGGAATTAATCTCTACAACACCATTATTATTGTTACATCATTATTACACCTTGCTGCATTACCACCGAGATCTTTTTTGCCTAGACCATGTTGTGACTACGATCATGATTGTATCTAGAAGATATGCCGAGATTGTATGATGATTGAGATCCTCTTCTTCATGAATACTCTAAGACTGTAAGGCAATGATCTCTATGAATATGTTTATAATATATGTTGAGATAGAGTATTGAGATCCTTATACTTATGCTGAGACTGTGAGATAGTATATACCTTTGTAATGCCCATCTGAGAACCTTAGAGTCCTTCTCCAACCACAATATCTTAACTCTTTTTTCATCTGAGTTTCCTGTACTATATTACTTATCTGAGATTTCACGAAAGTATCTAAAGTTATCACTGTAACTATCACCGAGATTATATCCTCTTGCACTTCCTATACCCATCCGAAGTTGTAGACTAGTTCAAGATTTCTATTTGTACCTTCTGTGAAGTTTAGTGGGGACATGACTGTGAAATGTTGTGTCACTTCATTTGAGCAACCTTGCCTTTCCTTTCTGTCTTGCTTCAGGACCAACCTTGTCTTTCCTTTCTGCACATGGTTGAGTTCTTTTAACCTTGAATATTTTTCCCATCAACTTGTCTTTCTCTAGCATATAAACAACAAGTTGCTGAATGAGGTAACCTTCTTGTTCATGGACATTTGTTACCTTGCCTATCAGTTAGAACGATGATGATTATATTCCTTCCTAAATCTTGTACATGGGATATTATGAAGATATCTCACATCCTTTGATACCCTTTTACTTTCATGAAGATCAGATTCCATGTGACCTTTTTCATTACACATTCTAAGAGTGAGCTTTTCTTTGATGTCTCCAATATTTCTATATGAGGGGATCTTTCATAAGTATCCCTTTCCATGAATTCAGAGGAGGCCTTTTTGATGGCTTCGGCTATTTAGAGGACTGTGTATATCCTCCTTCTTCGTGCAAGGAATATTGATGACCCATCCAACCTATAGATGTCCTTGCAATCATGAAGTCAGTTAACCAAGTTTATAAATTGAAAATATGCTTACTTGTCATGTGAAGATGAAATCTTCACCTTGATTTCTTTGAGGATGGTTGAAGAAGATATATGAGGGCTTCTTCTTGGATGATCTTCTTCTTAGATAAGGAGATGATCCTTGCTTGATTATAACCTTGAAGATGACAATGCCTTCTTCTGTAGGGTAGGTATGGACTACTTAAATATTTTCCAAGATGATAAGATCTTGATTTTGAGGTCCTTTGAGTTTCATAGATTTGTAGATATCTTGATGATATTCTTGGTGATATTTTGATGATGGTGATGTGGAGACACAAGTTCTTGATGTGGGGTTACCTTAATGTTGTATACTGCTTGTTGTAGACTTGATTCTTTAATCTTGACAAAAACCTTGAACTTGTTTTGATGCCCTTCGTGAAGGTTGATCCTTGTATGTCTCTTTTGATGCCTTTCCTTCGACTTCAACACCTTATCTCTGATACCATGTTGAAGAATCTAGGGCTAATGTAATTAATGAGATTATTCTTAGCATGATGACTATTTGTGAGGTGTTTTTCAATTTTCTTCTTATTTTGATTTTCACTTACTATTATTAGAGTGTGTCTACTTTAGTTCATCAAATAGATACCAAAACAAAGAGACAAGAACATAAGATGTTGGCATTCTGCCAGGGCCAAAAACTCTCCCTCTTGGAGAGGAAAACCCGCACAAAATTCTTCTTATAGAGATTCCAATTGAAAAATACCAAGACCATGACCCTTGAACTACTATGTCAATCCAAGACCAAGACATCAATCCTCTTCTTCGTTCCTGTTGAGGTCATCATCAATATTGCTTCATCATTGTTTCACTTATATCATTACAACCTTCTCACTGAAGTCATCTCTACAACACCATTATTATTGTTACATCATTATTGGACCTTGCTGCACTACCACCGAGATCTTTATTGCCTAGACCATGATTATGACTATGATCATGGTTGTATCTAGAAGATATGCCAAGACTATATGATCATTGAGATCATCTTCTTCATGAATACTCTAAGGCTATGAGATAGTGATCATTGTGACTGTGTTTATAGTATATATGCTGAGATAGAGTATTGAGATCTGTGAGATAGTATATACCTCTGTAATGCCTACTGGAGAACCTTAGAGTCCTCCTCCAACTGAAATACTATAACTTTGTTTTCATCCGAGGTTCCTGTACTATGCTACTTGCCTGAGATTTTAGGGAGGTGTCTGAAGTTATCGTTGTAACTATCACCGAGATATTTTCCTACTACACTTCCTGTACCCATCCAAAGTTGTAGACTAGTCCGAGATCTCCGTCTGTACTTTCTGCGAAGTTTAGTGGGGTATTTATAGTGGTTATGCCTCCATAAATAAGCCGACGTGAGTGTGAACTGTTGTGTCACTTCATTTGAGCTGACATGACTATTATTTATGTCATTTTGTTGGCCAACTTGACTATTCTTTTCACTGTTTATCTTGTTTCCTTCTTCAAGAGGATTGTTCTTGTCTTGGAGGGTTGATCTATACTCTAGGTTGACTCATATACATTACATAGAGCATGACATTGTCTCTTTGACATCCTAAGGCTCTCAATGGGAGCCATATATAAATAAACCTCTTGCTCATGAAACCCATGCAACAAGGCCATAATTAATAAACTCATTTTTCTTGTTTACAAAAATCAATGTCATGAAGACCAAACCTAGTTACGCTTTCTTCAATAGTTTCATCCCCAGAGTCAAAACCTAAATCTTGTTGTGTAGTTGCAGCAATCTTGTATTTCTCCTTGTTATTATACTTTTTGGGCCTCTTTTCACGATGAAATTTCAAACAATGGTCTTCATGATGGCCTTCTTTAGAACGTTCTTTCCATGTGATTTTTTCTCCTTCTTTCTTAATTGTGGCATTCTTTTTTATCTTTTCCTTTAAATATCTCTTTTCCTTTTTCTCCATACTTGAATGACTTCTCACTAGTTTCTTCAAAAACATTTTTCCCTCTTGCCTCTAAATGAGTTTCATGTACACAAACTTCATCTAGTTTTGTAGGGTTAAACATGAGAATGGTATGTCTCAAGTAACTATGTAATCCTCCAATGTATTTGGGCAAAGTATCTTGAGAGGACAAATCTATACCCAAAATAAAATCTCTTTTCCTAAATTCTTGAGTATAAGATTGCACATTTTTCCCCTTAGCTTGCCTAAAGTTTGGTCAACCCATAATAGATTTCTTCATGTATGGTAATGGATAAAATTTCCTTCTTATTGCAACAAAAAAATCATTCCAAGAGGATAAAACCTTACCATGTTTCTTCATGTACTCTTGAGTTTTGGCTTCCCACCAAATAAGTGTTGCACCTTCCAATATAAGAGAAGAAAGCTCAATTTTGGTCTCATCATCCTTAATTATTTTTATTCTACACTACACTTCAATATGATAAATCCATTATCTCATTTCTTAGCATCTACCTCTCCATTGTACATAGACAATTCAAACATAATATCAAGTTTTAGCAAAGGCGTTTTACCGTGTCCTTTTGGAGAATTTGGAGGTGTTTGTTTTTGTGAAAGGGTAGAATAAGTAGAAGAAGATGAGGATGAAGATGAGGATGAGGATGATGGAGGTGAAGGTGTTGGTTTGTCACCATTCCCTCCATTCCCTTTTTGAGGCATGTCTATTTTTCCTCCATCTCCTTTTGGATTTTTTGATCTCTCTTCATACAAACTTGCATTTGTCTCTTCATAAAGAACCTTTACCATTTTAGAAATCTCAAAGAATGCTTTTATGAAAGTTATTTCATCTTCAAACATCCCTTAAGGACCTTCTTCATGTTCCATGACTATTGAAGCTTGAGGTGTGTTTGTTTTCATTGAAAAAAATTGAGATCTTGGCTCCAAAAGTTCTCCTTCTGCTCTTTTAAGCTTCAACCTTGTCAGCATTAGAAAAAAACTTGCAAACAAATCAAACCTTCACAATCTCCTGGGCTACATCTCCTCGTCTAGCTTCCAATGTAGGGCCTCTTTCATTGAGTGCTCAAAAGTGTGTTTATATGCTTTTACATTATCCAAACAACAAAATTGATGTCTCTAATGGATTCAATACTCCCATCTGGGTTCTTTCTGCACCTTATTTGGCCAAAAATTGAGTAAGTTATTGTTGGGTTGTGTTATATTCTTTCCACGACTAGCCCACATAGTTAACCAGGGGATTAGAAGGCGGGGGGGAAGCCCCCCTTCGTTGCATCGATTGCGTAGCGGGAGGGTCACAAGGGGTTTGAGGGGTGTTAGGTTTGGCAGACCCACCTATGGTTTTGTGCATGATTTTCACACATGTTTTTGGGCGCGATGGTTTTCGGTCCATGGTATTGGATGCTTCGGCATGTATAAATATGTATTGTAACATTGAAGGAACATAATGAAAAATCAAGTTGGTAGTCCTAGTTTTGGTCTCGAGGGGAAAATCTCTATGTATATGTGTTTTATGTGTTATGCTCTTGCATTGTTTATTTTTTGTGTTTTAGAATTGGTATGAAGGTAATTTCTGTATGGGGTTAAGACCTACATTTGGAATCAGAGTTGTTTTGGCTTCAAGGGGACGCCTTTACTGCTGAGGGTTTTTTCTTGGGCCTATGGTAGACCTTGTTCAGTGGGAGATTTGCGAGATCAATTCTGGTGGTGAAAGAAGATGGCGAGCAGTGGGAAGATAGAGATCAAGAAATTTAATGGTCAGAGTTTTGAGTTGTGGAAACTCAAGATGGAGGATCTGTTGGTGGATAAATATCAGTTGATCACAGTAGATCCGAGTACTAAACCAACAGGGGTATCCAATGAAGAATGGAAGAAGTTGGATCAGAAGGAAAAGTGCACAATACAATTGTGTGTCTCAGATTTAGTATTAATAAATGTATCAGGGGAAACTACAACGAAGGCTTTGTGGGACAAGTTAGGGACTTTGTACCAATCTAAGTCTCTGGTGAATAAATTATTCCTGTGGAAAAAACTGTATAACCTGAGGATGAAAGATGGAGACCCAATGACAGAGCGTATGAACGCATTTAATACTGTGCTAAGTCAGTTAGCATCTGTTGATATTAAAATTTCAAATGAAGATAAGTGCATCAGTTTGTTGTGTTCTCTACTAGATTCGTGGGATAGTCTAGTTATTGAAATAGGTAGCAATGTAACTGCCTTTCAGTTTGATGAAATAATCTCATCCTTGCTGACGGAGGAGATGAGACCGAAAAATATGGAGAGCCAGAATGGTGATGCCTTCTTTATATGAGGATGGTCCTAGAACAGAAACAAAAGTAAGTCATCAAGTGGGAGATCTAAATCTCTAGGAAAACCTGTAAAGGTGGTGTGATGGAAATGTGGAAAGGAAGGGCACTACAAAAGGGACTGTAAATCTAAAGCTCTTGATAAAGGAAAGGGATATGATGATGCTCCTTCTGCAGAAGCGAAAACCACCTCAGATGAAGGTGTGGATGTGTACTTGGTTTCTTCAAGTACACATGTAGATCATGAGGCATGGTTGATTGACACAGGTGCATCCTTTCACTTCACTCCCCATAGAGAGTGGTTTTGCGAGTATGAGAAATAGAATGGTGGTGATGTCTTCTTAGGGGATGATAGGAAGGCTAGAATCATTGGTCGCAGAAAAATAAAGTTGAAGTTGCAAGGTGGAAGGGTTAGAACAATTCCGGGTGTTCTGCATATTCCTGCATTGTTGGGTGTGGAGCCTGATTATCTTATGTATTTAAAGGTATCACCACATTGGACCCCAGTTTGAAATGGGGCGGCAATGCTGCCCATAAAATATTCACTGCAAGGGGGGTCCGTGGGGGTGACAGCGACCTTTGGGGAGCCCCCCTCTGACAAGGGGTTTCAAGGGTAGCACCCCCGAAGCTAAGAATAGATGTAAAATTGCCTTGTAAAAGTATAGTAATTTCTAGTCAATTTGGGTCGTTCATTAGGTGAAGAACTGACGGTAGAAGTTATGTTTAATTTAGGATTTTTTGCCCTAGAAGGAAACCCCTCACTATATATGAGGGAATTATATTGCGTCTATGTAGATCTGTATTCTAAGTGAGAAAGAGAGAGGAGATTAAGAGCAAAGAGGGTGTTACAGTGAATCTACTGTAGGTTGTATCTCTTCAGTTTGCTGGATAATATAAAAGGAAGGACTTTTTGTTTCTCTGTGGACGTAGACCAAACTGGGTGAACCACGTATATCTGTGTCTCTCTTGTTTTATGTGTTTTCTTTGTTTATATTTCTGCAATATTTTGTGTTCAATTTCTCCATAATATATAATTTTCTAACATGCATTAGCCAGAAATCTAATTTCTGTAAGCAAGCTGGATGATGTAGGTGTAAAAACAGTGTTCGAGAAAGATGGTTCAGAGGGCAGTGGTATTGATGCCGGTAGTTTGAATTGGAACTCTATACAAGCTGCAAGGTAGCACTATTGTTGATGGGTGCAACAGTTCTGTGGTTCCTGGAAGTGGAGCAGAAAATCTAGTGGTCTTTGGAGCGAAGACCATGCTGTGGCATCAAAGGCTTGGAAATATTGGAGAGAAGGGCCTTCGAATACTTCATGGTAAAGGTATGATAGAAGGTATGAGTAATAACTCTCTGGATTTTGATTTCTATGAAAATTGTGTATATGGGAAGCAGAATCGGGTGAGTTTCCCCTCTGGTGGTAAGAGGGCGAAACAGATATTAGAGCTTGTGCATAGTGATGTGTTTGGACCTGTGAAGGTTCCATCACTGGGTAAGTCTATGTACTATGTATCATTTATAGATGACTCTCAAGGAATACATGGATATATTTCATTAAGAAGAAATATTAAGTCTTTGACAGGTTTAAAGAATTTAAGGCTCTGGTGGAAAACCAGATAGAGAAGAAGATAAAGGTGTTGAGGACAGATAACGATGGAGAGGTTTGCAGTAAGGAATTTGAAAAATTTTATAAGAAGTGTGGTATAGCATGACAGAAGACTACTCCCTGTACACCTCAGCAAAATGGAGTTGTAGAAAGAATGAACAATACGTTGATGGAAAGGGCAAGAAGCATGCTTAGTGGTGTCGGGTTAGGACTGGAATTCTGGGAAGAGGTGATGGAGATATCATGTTACCTGGTCAATAGATCACCTTCATCAACATTGGAGGATAAGACTCCACAAGAGGTATGGACTGGTAAGAAATCCTCTCTTTCACATCTGATGGTATTTGGATGTGATGTATATGTACATGTTCCAAAGGAGAATTGAACCAAGTTGGATAGTAAATCTGAAAAGTGCATCTTTATTGGGTATAAGGATGGTTTAAAGGGTTATAAGCTTTGGAACCCAATAACAAGGAAGGTTATGTACAACCGACATGTGGTGTTTAGAGAGGTGAAAGATGTTATTAAACATGAATTCCAACGAAAGGAACTTAAGAAGATAAAGTTTGAGCTAAAGGAGGAAGAATCAGACTCTACAACAGAGGAGGAATCAGAAGATGAAGAGCCACAAACTCTGGCTGTGAGAAGATCGGTTCAAGAAAGAAGGCAGCCAGAAAGGAATAGTCCATCTACTTTCTGTTCAAATTTTTCTTTATCTATTACTGATGATGATCCCAGAACTGTGAAGGAAGCGATAGATTGAGAGGATGAAAAACGCTGGAAAGAGGCCTTGGTTGATGAAGTGGCATCTTTTCACGAAAATGAGGATTGGGATCTAGTGGAGTTGTCGGCTGGAAGGAAGCCAATTGGCAGCAAATGGGTGTTCAAGAAGAAGACAAATGAAGAAGGAAAGGTGGAGAAATACAAAGCTCGGTTGGTAGCAAAAGGTTATTCCCAGGTGCCGGGAATTGATTTTGGTGATATTTTTTCTCCTGTTGCCAAGGTAACTTCTATTAGATTACTTTTATTTGTTGCTACTGCTTTTTATTTTGAGGTAGAATAGATGGATGTGAAGACAACATTTCTTCACGGGGATCTGGAAGAGGAAATCTACATCAAGCAACTTGAAGGCTTTGCGGTGAAGGGTAAGAAAGCACTGGTATGCAAGTTAAAGAAGTCTCTGTATGGGTTAAAACAATCACCAAGGATGTGGTGTCAGAAATTTGATACATTTATACGGGGACTTGGCTTCACCAGAAGCAAAGCAGATCACTGTGTGTATTTTAAATTAATTGGTGACTGTGTTATTTATTTGGTCTTGTACGTGGATGATATGTTGTTGGTTGGAAATGAAAAAGAAATTATCGAGGATTTGAAGACCCAATTGTCTTCCAAATTCGACATGAAAGATATTGGTGTTGTTAACTATATTTTGGGCATCAAAATGAAAAGAGATCAGGTAAAGAGGAAGCTCTGGTTAAACCAGAGGAAGTATGTCGAGACAATATTGTAGAGATTTAATATGCAGGATAGTAAACCGGTGAAGGTTCCTATTCTTGTAGGTGTAAATTTATTTGCTGAACAGTGTCCCAAGAAACAAGAAGAGGAAAAGGACATGTCCCATGTTCCATATGTAAGTGTAGTTGGTAGCCTGATGTATGCAATGGTTTGTACTAGACCAGACATTGCACATGCAGTGGGAGTATTGAACAGGTTTATGTCAAAACTAGGAAAGGAGCATTGAACAACAATGAAATAGGTTTTTAGGTATTTGTGTGGCACTAGTGATTATGGTTTGTGCTACCAAGGAAGACCAGGATTGGATAGAGTGTTGGATATTCGTGGCTTTGTTGATGCAGATCGGGCTGGAGATCTAGATCAGAGAAGATCTACAAGTGGGTATGTGTTTAACCTATTTGTAGGTGTAGTCAGTTGGATGAGTAAGAAACAATCTATAGTGGCACTATCAACTATAGAGGCAGAATACATGATAGACACTCATGTAAGCAAGGAAGAAGTTTAGTTGCAAAGATTGTGTTCAAGTATTGGGTTAGTACAGGGAGTTATAAGGATAGACTGTGATAGCCAAAGTGCAATTTTCTTAGCAAAGAACCCTGCATGTCATTCAAAGACAAAGCACATTGATGTTCAGTATCACTTTGTGAGGGATATGATAGAAGACAAAAAGGTGTTGCTGGTAAAGGTGGACACTTTGAAGAATACTGCAGATGCATTGAAAAAACCTGTGAGCTCTAATAAGTTCTATTGGTGTAGAGAAACAATGGGAGTTGCAGGGCTGGATAAGTGACTAAACTCTCTTGTGGCTCCCTGTGGAAAGAAAAAAACAAGTGGGGAATGTTGGGTTGTGTTATATTACTTCCACAACTAGCACACGTAGTTAACCGGGTGGTTAGAGGGGCGGTGGAGACCCCCTTTTGTTGTGCCGATTGCACAGCGGGGGGGTCACAGGGGGTTTGAGGGGTGCAAGTAACCCCACTCTATGGTTTTGTGCATGATTTTCACACATGTTTTTGGACGCGATGGTTTTCGGTCCATGGTTATGGACGCTATTGTTTTCGGTCCATGGTATTGGATGCTTTAGCATGTATAAATATGTATTGTAACATTGAAAGGAACATAATGAAAAATCAAGTTGGTAGTCTCGGTTTTGGGATCCAGGGGAAAATCTCTGTGTATATGTGTTTTATGTGTTATGCTCTAGCATTGTTTATTTTCTGTGTTTTAGAATTAGTATGTAGGTAATTTTTGTATGGGGTTAAAACCTGCAGTTATACCTGTTACAATTTTTTCCCAAATTATATGGTTAGTCATCCTACAATTCGAACCACATCCCGCTTAAGCACCCTAAACCCGGAACAGACACACAAATTTTGCCTACAATTCCGCCCGACGAGTGAAATTGTAGGATCCTTAATCCACCCATTAAGCCCCCAGTTCCGAAAAGCTTTGTCACGTTGATGCATGCAACCGCATTGGGGGTCGCGATTCTAGGGCCTAACTCCGCAAACTGTTTAAGCCCCTCTGATAAGGCTGTGCTCCTAGTCGCATTGGGTCTCGATGACCTGGGGCTGGCCCCGTTATCTCCACCGCACCTACGGTCTTGTGGCTATCATGTGCCTTGGGGTTGGGCCCCTCTTCGTTTTTGTTCACCTGATATTATGGGGTGTCATGTGACCCTGGGGCTGGCCCATTAAACTTTATCGCCATGGTTCTTTGTGTTGGGCGTTCACTGTGTTGTTTGTGGGGTGTTGTGGCCATGGGTCAAGCTAAGGCGTAGCCCCTTGGCCCCTCTACCTACAATCACGTGGGTGCTAGGTTGGCTAGGTGTTGGGGCATATCCTAGCCCCCTCCCCCATATGTGCTACCATTAAACTTTAAATAACACCCATCTGCCATAGTTATTAGGAACACCCATCCACCATCTAACACGGTGGTGGATCACTATGCTACCACTCCGGAGGCCTGCTATTCGAATCCCATGGAGACCCGATTTGTCTATAAAACAAATTTTTCTAAATAAGAGGAGGCCATGTGGCAATGACTAATTGGCCCATGCGACTCTCCCTCATTAGTGTAGCACAACAACTAACGAACCATAAAAAACCACCATACATGAGACAATAAGAACCAGACAAATTTCATCCAGCCATAGGTCCTCATAAACATAGTCACCTACCTTGTCAAATGCCCAATCAGTGTATGGGCTGTTGATTGGGTGTACCGACAACTTCAACTTTTAAAATTTTAGTTGTTTGGAAAATCGATCAAAACATGATATCAAGAGCATACGATATCGGTTTTGAGTGAAACAAGTTGCATTGGATTCATATCGTCGAGATACATCCAACCATTCAGGTTTAGAGCTATGCTTCACATTTTGAATTTTAGCACTAGATTGATCCCCTGGAACAATCCTTTAAGCCATTGAAATCTAAAAGCACCATGACAAGTTCAATAGAGAAGATGGTTATAGACCTAACTAGTCTTTGAAGCCCCTTATTCATCATCTTGAACACAAGTCTTGGCCTTGTTGATCCTTTCTACCATTTTCTCTTTATCAATCCATTTACTATCAATTTTATTAAAGAACAAAAAATAATGTAACATGATGCAAAATCTATGTATTTTGAAACATAGATGATGCCAATAAGATGCGAAATTTTCATATTTTGATACACTTATAATGCCATTATGATGCAATATTCAATACACATGTAGAAATTATTGATGTTATTAGCACTATTTTTTACATTTCCAAAAGTTAAAAAATCCTTTGAAAGAAACCAACTCTATTCTCACTTGGTTTTTATTACTTTTGAAGTATTAGGTGAAAGTCATTTTAAAAAAACTTTAAATTAGTTTCTGCACAGTTGGAAATGAATTATTGAAAAGAAAAATAGGTTTTTTTTTCTTACAAGAATGGACCAATTTACTAAAACCTCTCATTTTTTACCTAGATATCATGGTTTGGAGGATACGAAGGAATCTTTGCAACCCTTTTTTCAAGATACAAAAGAGATTTTTGTTGGGAACGAGCTAATTTACAAAAACCTCTTTCAGTTTTGCAACAAGCGTCCTGGTTTGGAAGATCTGAATGCATCTTTGAAACCTATTTTTTAGAAATTCACGAGATTTAATTTTTCTATTTTTAAAAAAATCCCAATCGGCTTTTAGTTGGAGAGCCACCTCATCAATTCGACTTAACAACAAACTAAAGATGGATGAGGAGGTTTTTAGATCCATTTTTTTCGATCTTGATATTTGTTTAATATTTTAACATATTTTGTAATTTTAATTTCGCCAAACATTGTGGATCTCGGCTTGATATATTATTCTATATAATACATGTAGAAGGAGGGTCCAAGGGTTGGATTTTGATAAAAATATAGACATTGTTTGTGTGTTTTTTCAAATCTATATGCATTTTACAGTTGCCAACATTAGAATATTTATGATTATTAACACAAAGATTCATGTGATGGTTATTCCATTCTCTATTATTCCATTTGAATGTTTATTTTCACATGTTTGAATGAAAGAATCATCCAAGACTTTAGTACTAACTTGAAATCGTAACAGTTTATCCTTTTCTTCTAATTTATCTTTTAGAATATTTACCTCAACTTGATGTTGCTCTTCCTTTTCAAGATACTGCTTCTTCACGTTTTCTTGAGCATTTCTTTCTTCTTCCAACTGACGTCTTAGTTCAAGAACTTCATTTTCATGAGATTGGAGTAGTTCTTTGTTCTGCTTCTTTGATTATTCAAGATCTTCTTTCAGTGAGCGGATCGTGGCTTCAAGACTTTCATAGTAACTGGATCTATCTCTGAGTTTCTTGATGGTTGTGCTTCTTTCATTGACTTCATCTCTTAGTGATGTTACTTCATCCTACAACTTTTGATATTTGTCCTTGAATAACTTTCTTACCTTGTTTCCTTCCTCTAGTTGAGCTTTTAGTTTGGCAGCTTCTTCTTTGAATACACATTCCCTTTTGTTCAATAGATCTTGTTGATCTCTAATTTTGTCTGTAAGCCTTTTAATTTCTGCCTCTATTTGATATCTTTCTTGCTCACCCATAAAAGCAAATTCAGTTGTTTCGCTATCACTTTCATCTTTTCCAAATGGATAGATAGCTAGAACATCAGAGGATAACAAATTCATACCTGATAGTTCATCTTCATTATGAAATGATTCTAAATCTGAAGTGCTTCTTCCACATAATCCCCAATCGATTCTTCCACTGTCATAGTTCTTCTGAGATGTCTTCTTCTGCTTAGGCACTTTCTTCTTAAGCTTCTTTCTCATTGTTCCATGGATCTCCTTCAAGCGATCAAGCTTCTACCAAAGGACCTACTCCGATACCAATTGTTGGAAATAATACTGAGAGGGGGGGTGAATCAGTATTATCACATCAATAAAACTTTTTCATTTCCATATTCAGATTCATATATGCTACTTCCACAACTTCTTATGATTCAGTTAGTTGATCCTTAATGAGTGCATTAGAACATTATCAACCATATTAACAGTAAACAGGTGCAGTAAAATAGAACAGATCATCACACATAAGCCACACACATGAACACCACGATATAAGGTGGAAACCCAATGTGGGAGAAAACCACCTGCTGCAAGTCATCTCAATCTTCTTAATAAGAAAATCCTTTTACAATATTTCTGTACTGGTGTAGTCTTATACCAGTACGCAGGCTTCTACCTGCAGAGAGCTACAACCCTCTCTCGTTCTCCAGACTCTCCTAGAAGGGAGCTACAACCCCCATAGTTCTTGTACTAGCCGATCCATTTACTAGTACGCAGGCTGCTACCTGCTACAATGCTCCAAAGTTTTCAACTGCTACTGGAAGGGAGCTACCACCCCCTTAGCTCTTGTACTAGCTAAGATACTAGTACGTAGGCGCCGGCCTACAATCTTCTCTCCTCCAGGTACCACGTTTCATACATTTTCATACTGGATACTCCTGAAGCACAACACATAATCTGAAAGGCCACGTTTCATCCAATTTTCATACTGGACCCATTAATATCATTGAGGCACATAATCAATCAATCTTCTGAATCACCCAAACACCAGATCAATACATATACAAGGATAATATATGTGTTAGCACCCAGATCTAGTCCATCAGATCACATAAATATGAGTCATTATGATCCTGATCCAATATTATTTCTCATCCATCAATACTGAAGCTAAACACAATCAACCAAACAGGATATGCAGAATACTGACACCTTTAAACTGTCATCAGAAACCATCAACAACCAGAACCACCTGTGACTTCAAATATCATAGCTCAAATTGTATACGCTACTACAATGAACCAAACCTGCATATATACGCGCTTACACCAAAGCCAACCCACGTACAGATCTATAAATATTCAAACATGACTTGCAGTGATTTCAAACTTAAGTTATACCCAGTTCAGATCATTTTTCAATATACAGATCTAGAATAAGCATAATCAAATATATAGAGATAGTTCATTTCAAACCATTTAATCCCGATCTATCCTTAGATCTTGTTCTCCATCAACCGGTGAGATCCCTCTTTAGCTCAGATCCAGATCTGCACCATAACCCAATCACAGTATTCCAGATCTAGCACTTTATCAGATATTCAATAATTCAGATGATGCTTTGCCAAATGATCTCCTTCCTCTTTTATAGCCTTAGTCCTTTCTCAATACCACGGTCCAAAACCATAGGATCAAAAAAATGTTGGACTAATACAATGAACCAACCATGAAAGTGCGTGAGATCAACACTTTTGGATGCAATACCACGGACCAAAACCATAGGATCAAAAACTGTCGGACTAATACCATGAACCAACCATGAAAGTGCGTGAGATCAACACTTTTGGATGCAATACCACGGACCAAAACCATAGGATCAAAAACTGTCGAACTAATACCATGAACCAACCATGAAAGTGTGTGAACTTTTCTCTTGCATGAAAGTGCGTAAACTTTTCTCTACATGAAATAAACTTTTCTCTGCATAAAAGTGCGTGAACATTTCTCTACATGAAATAAACTCTTCTCTGCATAAAAGTGCATGAACTTTTCTCTACATGAAATAAACTTTTCTCTGCATAAAAGTGCGTGAACTTTTCCCTACATGGAATAAACTTTTCTCTGCATAAAAGTGTGTGAACTTTTCTCTACATGGAATAAACTTTTCTCTGCATAAAAGTGCGTGAACTTTTCTCTACATGAAATAAACTTTTCTCTACATGAAATAAACTTTTCTCTACATAAAAGTGCGTGAACTTTTCTCTACATGGAATAAACTTTTCTCTGCATAAAAGTGCGTGAACTTTTCTCTACATGGAATAAACTTTTCTCTGCATAAAAGTGCGTGAAATTTTCTCTACATGAAGGAAACTTTGTTGCACTATAATTTATCAAATAAATTTGATGCACTATAATTTATCATTTGTGTGATTTGCCATCAAGGACAACACTTGTCTCATAATGCCAACGATCTCGCCCTTTGGACTTGTCATACTGAGAATTGTCATCTGATATCTCTTCCATAGATTCATCTAGATATATATAAGTGAGTTGATCTTCTATGAGTTGTTTGCCATCAAGTACAACACATGCATCATAATGCCAACAATCTCCCCCTTTGGACTTGATGGCAACAATACCAAATCACTCTCCCCCTTTGACATCAAGGGCAAAGGGCGAACCAAGATATTCTCTTTCCTAGAAAGGCATTCCGTTGTTCATACTCCCCCTGAGTACCTGTTGAAATCTCTGAATGAGCTCCCCCTTTGTATATGCCAAGGTGTACCAATCTATCCATGCTACATGTTGAAAGCGCTGCTCTTGCTAAATTGTGTTGTTCATGCTCCCCCTGTATGTAAGCAAGGTCTGCAAAAAGGTGTTCTACAAGAACATGACTCTATACATCATACGTGACCTTCCTAGCACCAAATACTCATACATACATCCATCTCCCAACCAAGTGGGGATATACCAGAAAATGAAAATCAAGTACATTACATCATTCATCCCAGGCATAGTGGGGAAACCAACATAGGCCGTTACATGACCTTGATAAGACTGAAATATTTCATCAAATGACTACAATAGATAGAGACACACTATTACATCATGAGTCTTGATATGACCTTTACATCGAATGATATACATGACATTTATAACAGAGACCAAACACCTAAATAAGATCATGATAAACATCAGCAACGACACTGAATGATCTGCTCCATAGCATCTGTCACCAGCAACTTGTATTAGTGCATGAATCATCAAGGTATGTCTGTATCAACTCATCCTTTTGAACAGAATTCTATATATACAGAATCATTCTATCATATGTGAGAAACACCATAGCCATCCAGATCTGCATGGACCAAGTATCATCAATTGGGAATATCAATCAACATATGTACGAAACAACCTATCATCATATAGGTAAGAACTCATCATCATCAAGTCTCCAACAATGCAACTTTGAATAATCATCCATGTATCCAGCCAACAATCCTCATCCATATATGTGCCAAGAACAATAGGAATCCTGCATCATAACTGTAATGCATATGATGACAACAGCATATGAGTGACTCATCATCAAGTAAAGAAGATGTGAATTCAAGCTATGTACTTCTCCTTATCCTTATGAAGATCACCATGTAAGCACCATTAGAGGATCAACCACAAATCTGATCTAAATATCAACTATGTAACCCCAAGAATCATCTGAAAAACTCATAACCATATCATAGCAAGATGAATCATTTATCCATATAAGCATCATCACCAAGGACTATTAACCATAATGCCAACAATGCATTAAAAGCATATGCTCCCTCTAAACCTATGCCATCTTGTTTACTGTCAGATCTGATCATTCATATCAGTAAGAAGTATCAATACATCATCATTATCAAGTTAGAAACAAAACACTTCTAACCATCAAGTCATTTCCACACATCATCAGCAAATCGTAACCATTATCAAACAGCGCAAATAATAAACCGAATCATGACTGATCCTTTTCCTGAACCTGTCCCTACTGCCTTTCCTCAAACAATCATATATGTGACTATGCCATAACCAACTCGCGTATATACGTGACTTCTCTTTAAGAAACTTGCGTATGAGATTTAGGACACTGAAGTTTTACACTTCCATCTCCCTCTAATTCTGTTATGTTTGTATGTTGTGCTGTGCCGCCTCTTTCTGATTGTACTTCTTTCTTCTTCCACATCTTCAAGTGTGATGATGATGTTTTCTCCTTTTGGTATGGTGCCCATACTTTGTTCCTGCATTCCTTAGCTATATTTCCAAGCTTGTTACATGTGTAACATCTTGCATGTCTCATATTTCTTTTATAGCAATCAACAGCTCTATGACCAAACATATTGCAAGCAAAGCAATATCCATTAAAGTACCTTGAATGTGATGATCTTTCTGCATGATGGTCTTGAACCCTTCTTCTTCTACATCTGGCTGCAACATGTCCAAGATTATGACATACATAACATTCAACATTATTCATAAGAGGAGTAAAATATTTTCTTTGAAGAATTTCTTTCCTTGGTTGATGATGAGATTGACCTTTCATATCCTTATTGAGCATTTCAGATTTTGCAGTAGAGTCCCTTGTCTTACTTTGTGAACTAGATTCACCTTCAATAGATTCATGAAAACCAAGACCAGTTTTGATAGCAGGAGACCTTTGACTATTAAGAATATCATCCAAGAGTTTAGTACTATCTTGAAATCGTAACAGCTTATCCTTTTATTCTAATTTATCTTTTAGAATATTTACCTCAACTTGATGTTGCTCTTCCTTTTCAAGATACTGCTTCTTCACATTTTCTTGAGCATTTATTTCTTCTTCCAACTGACGTCTTAGTTCAAGAACTTCATTTTCATGAGCTTGGAGTAGTTCTTTGTTCTGCTTCTTTGATTCTTCAAGATCTTCTTTTAGCGAGCGGATGGTGGCTTCAAGACTTTCATAGTAACTGGATCTATCTCTGAGTTTCTTGATGGTTGTGCTTCTTTCATTGACTTCATCTCTTAGTGATGTTACTTCATCCTGAAACTTTTGATATTTGTCCTTGAATAACTTTCTTACCTTGTTTCCTTCCTCTAGTTGACCTTTTAGTTTTGCAGCTTCTTCTTTGAAGACACATTCCCTTTTGTTCAATAGATCTTGTTGATCTCTAATTTTGTATGTAAGCCTTTTAATTTCTGCCTCTATTTGATATCTTTCTTGCTCACCCATAAAAGCAAATTCAGTTGTTTCGCTATCACTTTCATCTTTTCCAAATGGATAGATAGCTGGAACATCAGAGGATAACAAATTCATACCTGATAGTTCATCTTCATTTTGAAATGATTCTAAATCTGAAGTGCTTCTTCCACATAATCCCCAATCGATTCTTCCACTGTCATAGTTCTTCTAAGATGTCTTCTTCTGCTTAGGCGCTTTCTTCTTAAGCTTATTTCCCATTGTTCCACGGATCTCCTTCAAGCGATCAAGCTTCTACCAAAAGACCTGCTCTGATACCAATTGTTGGAAATAATACTGAGAGGGGGGGGTGAATCAGTGTTATCACATCAATAAAACTTTTTCATTTCCATATTCAGATTCATATATGCTACTTCCACAACTTCTTATGATTCAGTTAGTTGATCCTTAATGAGTGCATTAGAACATTATCAACCATATTAATAGTAAACAGGTGCAGTAAAATAGAACAGATCATCACACATAAGCCACACACATGAACACCATGATATAAGGTGGAAACCCAATGTGGGAGAAAACCACCTGCAGCAAGTCATCTCAATCTTCTTCTTAATAAGAAAATCCTTTTACAATATTTCTGTATTGGTGCAGTCTTATACCAGTACGCAAGCTTCTACCTGCAGAGAGCTACAACCCTATCTCGTTCTCCAGACTCTCCTGGAAGGGAGCTACAACCCCCATAGTTCTTGTACTAGCCGATCCATTTACTAGTACGCAGGCAGCTACCTGCTACAATGCTCCAAAGTTTTCAACTACTACTGGAAGGGAGCTACCACCCCCTTAGCTCTTGTACTAGCTAAGATACTAGTATGTAGGCGCCGGCCTACAATCTTCTCTCCTCCAGGTACCATGTTTCATACATTTTCATACTGGATACTCCTGAAGCACAACACATAATCTGAAAGGCCACGTTTCATCCAATTTTCATACTGGACCCATTAATATCATTAAAGCACATAATCAATCAATCTTCTGAATCACCCAAACACCAAATCAATACATATACAAGGATAATATATGTGTTAGCACCCAGATCTAGTCCATCAGATCACATAAATATGAGTCATTATGATCCTGATCCAATATTAGTTCTCATCCATCAATACTGAAGCTAAACACAATCAACCAAATAGGATATGTAGAATACTGACACCTTTAAACTGTCATAAGAAACCATCAACAACCAGAACCACCTATGACTTCAAATATCATAGCTCAAATTGTATACGCTACTACAATGAACCAAACCTGCATATATACGTGCTTACACCAAAGCCAACCCACGTACAGATCTATAAATATTCAAACATGACTTGCAGCGATTTCAAACTTAAGTTATACCCATTTCAGATCATTTTTCAATATACAGATCTAGAATAAGCATAATCAAATATATAGAGATAGTTCATTTCAAACCATTTAATCCCGATCTATCCTTATATCTTGTTCTCCATCAACCGGTGAGATCCCTCTTTAGCTCAGATCCAGATCTGCACCATAACCCAATCACAGTATTCCAGATCTAGCACTTTATCAGATATTCAATAATTCAGATGATGCTTTGCCAAATGATCTCCTTCCTCTTTTATAGCCTTAGTCCTTTCTCAATACCACGGTCCAAAACCATAGGATCAAAAAACTGTTGGACTAATACCATGAACCAACCATGAAAGTGCGTGAGATCAACACTTTTGGATGCAATACCACGGACCAAAACCATAGGATCAAAAACTGTCGGACTAGTACCATAACCAACCATGAAAGTGCATGAGATCAACACTTTTGGATGCAATACCACGGACCAAAACCATAGGATCAAAAACTGTCGAACTAATACCATGAACCAACCATGAAAGTGTGTGAACTTTTCTCTTGCATGAAAGTGCGTAAACTTTTCTCTACATGAAATAAAATTTTCTCTGCATAAAAGTGCGTGAACATTTTTCTACATGAAATAAACTCTTCTCTGCATAAAAGTGCGTGAACTTTTCTCTACATGAAATAAACTTTTCTCTGCGTAAAAGTTCGTGAACTTTTCCCTACATGGAATAAACTTTTCTCTGCATAAAAGTGTGTGAAATTTTCTCTACATGGAATAAACTTTTCTCTGCATAAAAGTGCGTGAACTTTTCTCTACACGAAATAAACTTTTCTCTGCATAAAAGTGCGTGAATTTTTCTCTACATGGAATAAAATTTTCTCTGCATAAAAGTGCGTGAACTTTTCTCTACATGAAGGAAACTTTGTTGCACTATAATTTATCAAATAAATTTGATGCACTATAATTTATCATTTGTGTGATTTTCCATCAAGGACAACACTTGTCTCATAATGCCAACGATCTCCCCCTTTGGACTTGTCATACTAAGAATTGTCATCTGATATCTCTTCCGTAGATTCATCTAGATATATATAAGTGAGTTGATCTTCTATGAGTTGTTTGCCATCAAGTACAACACATGCATCATAATGCCAACATAAAGCCCAAATTAATGTGATGCCAAAAAATGGTGATGGGTTCATAATATATTTCAAATAGAGGAATTCTAATGATGATGGAGTGTAATTCTCACTCCCTTACCATATTATGCTATGCCAAATTGTTAGCCTACCTGTTGTGAGATGTCTTGATGTGATAGTTCCTTATTAGTGTTATTAGTATACACATGAGGTATGTGAATGCTAGCTACATAGACATGAGGGTTAGCTCAATTGGTCAAGTTCTCGTCGTTAAAGCACGTTTTCTATTGAGAGGTTACGGGTTCAATTATCTCAACACTCTTGGGGTTAGGCTCTATGGTTGAGTCGGCAAGAAGTGATTCCTTTAAGTGGATCTGCCTAGTACATATATTTTGCGGATGTAACATTCACTAATATCCAAGGTAAGCTGGTGGTGGCGAGAGGGTCATGAATGTGAATTATGTGGCATTAATTTAGGGCAGGGAAGACTTTGGACTTCACAAGAGATAAGTGCAAGGAGGGAGCTGGAGGATAAAAACTTTGGTTTTTTGAAGTTTCAAATGGGATATCATATTGTCATGGAAAAGTGGGGGAAAGGAGGGTCGATGGAAGGAAAAAAGGAGTTTTGAATAGGGAAGTGGATTTTGAGTGGGCATCAGGAGGGTGTTGTCTTTAAGAATCGAATACACTATGACTACGATATGGACATGGGTTAAGAGGGAGAGGGAACTTATGGAGTTTCCACAGATTTTCTCTGCACTAGAAAGCGAGATAGGCGGTTTCTAGTTCGCAGGGTGGCATATTCAATTGGGTGTTCCTAGGAAGAACACTACATTCGAGCCACAATAACCACATTTTTTCTTGTTAATTTTTATTGTCAAAGTATATGGATTACTTATGAATCAGTGTGTGCTTATTTAAAATGCGTTTTTAAATGTATGTTAATAAAAATAATAATGATATGTATGTTGTGAATGAAAAAAAAAACTAAGTATGCAACTGAAATAAACAAAAATGTATTTTTTCCTAAGTTTTTTTTACAAGCTCGAGATCCATAGAAGGTGCTCTCATATGTGGTATTAGAGCAAGATTCAAAATATTGGGCCTAAAAATCCACCTTCACCCTTAAAAGGTTATATTATTTTTGTTAATTTTTTATTGCATTAAAGGAGTGGGTGAATGACTTGACCACCTAATGTATTAATTAGTGGGGGTGGGTGTAATGGGTTAAGTGAAAGAGGTAAGGTGGCAGTGGCTAGAGGTTCATGAATGAGAATTAGGTGACACTAATTGGGGAGGTGGGTGGGGTAAGACTTTGGAATTCACGAGAGATCAATGCAAGGAGGGCGTTGGGGGATGAAAACTTTGGTTTTTTGAAGTTTTCAGATGGGAAATCATTTGTTCATGGAAAAGTGGGGGAAAGGAGGTTTGATGGAAGGCAAAAGGGAGTTTTGGATAGGGAAGCGGATTTTGAGCAGGGCATCAAGAGGGTGTTGTCTCTAAGAATTCGAAGACACTACGAGTCTAGTCTATCCATGGGCTAGGAGGGCAAGAGAACCTATGGATTTTCTCTACACTAGGAAGCCAGATAGGCGGTTTCTAGTTGGTAGGGTCACATATTCAATCTAGTGATCCTAGAGGGAACACTTCTACCAAGCCACTGTAACAAAAAAAATCTTGTTATTTTTATTGTTAAATTATATGAATTTCTTATGAATCAATTTGTGCTCATTTAAAATGTCTTTGTTAAATTTATGATAAGAAACACATTAATGATAAGTATGTTGTGAATGAAAAATAAAAACTAAGTATTCAATTGAAATAAACAAAAATGCTTTATTTTGCTAATTTATTTTTGTTTTACAAGCTTGAGACCCATAGAAGGAGATCTCATATGTGGTACCAGAACGAGATTCAAAATATTGGCCTTAAGAATCCACCTACACCTTTAAAAGGTTATATTATTTTTTATTGCATTAAAGGGGTGTGTGAATGACTCAACCACCTAAGGTATTAATTGGGGTGGGGGTTGCAATAGGGTAGGTGCAAGAGGTAAGGTGGCAGTCGCTAGAGGATCATGAATGAGAATTAGGTGGCACTGATTAGGGCGGTGGGTGGGGGAAGACTTTGGACTTCACGGGAGATAAGTGCAAGGAGGGAGATGGAGGACAAAAACTTTGGTTTTTTGAAGTTTTCAGATGGGACACCATTTTGGTGAAAAAGTGGGGGGAAGGAGGTCAATGGAAGGAAAAGGGGATTTTTGGATAGGGATGTGAATTTTGAGTGGGGCATCAAGAGGAAGTTGTCTCTAAGAAATCCAACACACTATGACTAGTACATGGGCCAGGAGGGTAAGTGAACCTATGGAGTTTCTCTGAACTAGGAAGCTAGATAGGAAGCTTCTAGTTAGCAGGGTGGCATATTCATTTGGGTGGTCCCCGGAGGAACACCAAAACCTAGCCACCATAACCATGCTTAATTTCTTGTTACTTTTTATTGTTAAATTATATTAATTATTGCTAAATTTTTCTTCCTTATGATTCACCCTCAGGGAAAAAAGAAGATTGTGGCCACATCCACGACCTCTAGACACGAATCCTCCATACGGCGAAAATAGGTGGACAAGGTCATGGAGGATTACAGGGACATGTTCACCTCACACACAAGGGTACCCCCACCTTCTGCCCTAATTAGTGGCACCTAATTCTCATTCATGATCCTCTAGCCACTAACATCTTACCTCTTGCACCTACCACATTGCACCCCCCGCCCCAATTAATACCTTTGGTGGTTAAGTCATTTACCCACCCCTTTAATGTAATAAAAAAATAATATAACCTTTTAAAGGTATAGGTGGATTTTTAAGCCCAACATTTTGAGGCTTGTTTAGATACCACATCTAAGATCCTCTTTTATGGGTCTCAATCTTGTAAAAAAAACTTAGTAAAAAAAAATATTTTTTGTTTATTTTAGTTGCATACTTAGTTTTTATTTTTCATTCATAACATACTTATGATTACTATGTTTAATAGCATAAATTTAACGAACACATTTTAAATGAGCACAATTTGATTCATAAGAAATTCATATAATTTAACAAGGAAAAAACTTGGTTATGGTGGCTTGGAGCAATCTTCCTGCTATGACCACCTGATTGAATATCCCAATGTTGTTATGGCGGCTCAGTTGTAGTGTTCCTCCTATGACCACCCAACTGAATATGCCACCCTTCCAACTAGAAATCTCCTATCTAACTTTCTAGTACAAAGAAACCCTACACAAAATCCGTGAGTTCCATTTCCCTCCTAACCCATGTTCATACTATAATCATAGTGTATTCGAGTTCTTAGACAGAACACCCTCTCGTTCCCCCTTCTCAAAATCCACTTCCCTATTCAAAACTATGTTTTTCCTTCCGTCGACCCTCCTTTCCCCCACTTTTCCATAAAAAAATGATATCCCATTTGAAACTTAAAAAAAGAACAAAGTTTTGTGCTTATCTCCCATGAAAAAACACAGACAGTAGCTAACTTTTCATCAAAATCTAACCCGTGGACCCTCCTTTTACAAGTATTATATAGAATAACATATCAAGCTTAGATCCGCAATGTTTGGCGAAATTAAAATTACAAAATATGATAAAATATCAAACAAATGTCAAGATCCAAAATAAATGGATCTAAAAGCCTCCTCATCCATCTTTAGTTTGTTGTCAAGTTGAATTGATAAGATGGCTCTCCCACTGAAAGTTGACTGGCCATTTTTCTAAAATTAGAAAAAATTAAATGTGGAAAATTTCTGAAGAGAAAAAAGGGATTCAAATATGCATTCAAATCTTCCAAAACATAATACATGGTGCAAAACTGAAAGAGTTTTTTGTAAATCAACTCGTTCCCAACAAAAACCTATTTTGGTTTTTTGAAATTCATCACCACCTTATCGAAAATCATGCCCAAAGTTAATGACTAACAAAAAATCATTAAATTTTTAAATCTTGGACAAGGGTTCTAAAGATTCCTTCATATCCACCAACCATGATAGCCAGGTTTAAATGAGAGGTTTTCGGAAATTGGTCCATTCCTGCAAAAAACCTCCTTTTGTTTTCATGAATTCGTTTCCCACTGTTCGGAAACTCCGCTTGAACACGGTGACTAATACAGAGAAAAACATTATTGTTGTAGGCGATGAAAAATGATTTTGTAAAGGACTTGTACATGTTGAAAAATGATTTCGTAGCACCCCTACGAAATGAAAATTATATAGCCCTGAGAAATGAAACTTAGTTTGGATTATCTTTAACATTTGGATTTGTCAGTAATTTATACAAAATTTTAAAATATCTCTTTTTCCATAAAAATTATTGACTTGTAGCCCAAAGAAATTTAAATTAGTTTTAAAATGACTTTCACCTCAGACTTCAAAAGTAACTGAACTAAGCTAGAGTTTACTTTTTTTAAAGGATTTATTAACTTTTGAAAATGTTAAAAATAGTGCAAACAACATCAATACTTTCTATGTGTGTACTGAATATTGCATCATAGTGACATATTAAATGTATCAAAATATAAAAGTTTCACATCTTATTGACATCATCTATGTTTCAAAATACATAAATTTTGCATCATGTTAGGTTATTTTTTGTTCGTTTAAAAACTTGATAGTAAATGGATTAATAGAGAGGAGGTAGAAAGGATCAACAAGGCCAAGGCTTATGGTCAAGATGATGAATAAGGGGCTTAAGTACTATTTAGGTCTATAGCCATCTTCTCGATTGATTTTATCGTGGTGCTTTTAGATTTCAATTGCTAAAAGGATAATGCAATAGGTGTAATAGGGAGCTAAGGCCAATATTTTAGTTTGATTGTAAAATGTTAAATGATTAGAGTTAAAATAAATGGTGTCATCTATATGTTCCTTGACACAATCTTTAAAAGATGGCCCAATTTGACCAATAGTAAATAAACAAAAATATTAATAAATTCAAATTCAAATTGCAAATAATGTTATACTATATACTTAAAAGTTACAAAACATTGTACTCAAAACATATAAAGCATATATAAATCTTACTAATTATAAATATTACCAAAAATAATTACACATAACCTTTAATGACCTACTAGAACAATTATATATTATATTTAATTACGAATTACTAACTGTAAATTTAACTTTCATAAATATTCATGTTTAATATATAGTTTGAAAAAATATATATTATTTATATTTGTAATAAAAATCACCAACTTTTAGAACAATTACCAGAAAAACAAACCAACTTATAAAACAATTACAAGAAAAGCAAATTAAATTGGATTTATAAAATAGTACAAGAATAAGTATCACCAACTTCTAAAACGATTTCTTGTAAAACAAATTAAATTGAATTTATAAAATAGGACAAGAATTAGTATGGCTCACTATTTTGATGGATGCAATCACATATATTTGATCATCTAAGAACATTGCACTAGGTTGGCGGATGCAATCACATTTTATAACACTTAATGAAAGAGGCCCTGCATTAAAAGTTGGACCAGGAGATGTAGCCCAAGAGAGGGGTGAACTCTTTTATCATGTTTTGTGTTATATGTTTCATATATGCTTATTTTGTCTTTGTTTGGCTATAAATTATGGTTAAATTCACTTTTAGTGTTTAGTAAATTGATCCTCTATCGAAAACACATAATTTTCACTTGCAAATTGTTAAAAATCTTCAAGTTCACATATTTAGATCAAGGATAATGGAAGAGGTGTAACAAATAGCTAAGGCCAAGGTTTTAGTTTATTTGTAAAAAATAAATCATTAGAGCTAAAATAAATGTTCAACAATGAAATATTTAGCAATGCAGTTGTGGTTGGTGTCATCTATATGTTCCTTGACACAATCTTTAAAGGATTGCCCAATTTAACCAATGTAAACTTTTCCCCAAAAGGAAAAACATTGTATATATATATATATATATATATATATATATATATATATATATATATATATATATATATATTCAAATTCATTCTTAGGGGTATTTCTAATGTAGTTTTGTTTGGTATTTCATTCATTGGGGTATTTTTAATTTAGTTTCACTATATTATCATGCTACTAATGATTATGTAAGGAGTTTTTGGTTCTCTATTGGAAAAGAACATGAATTTTGTATCACGTTTCATTATGACTTGAGGTATAGTTTTAAAAATAGGATTTGGGTTAGGATTCACATTTATATTGCCACTACATTTTTTGATCTTTCCCATATCATTTCAATGTGCCTTAGGTCTCACGCTAAGAAGTTGCAACAATAACCATGCCTTTTTGCATGTCGTAGTTTGTGTGGTAAAATATACCCTTCATAGGTGCCCTAGATTAGCAATCGATTTCTACCTTGGTGCCCATGCTACATTCATTTGTAGGCATATGAATCCTCTTTATATCCCACCATGACATCAAACATGAGCCTCATGCCTCTCTTTGTCTTTTATTTCTGGACATCTATTACCCTTACAAGGTGTGATAAAGGAAATTGTTCTCTCTGCGGACAGAGGCAACCCCTCTAGCCCTAGAGTGCGCCTAGTCACAGCAAAGACAAAACAATAATCGATTCCCTTAAATAGTCATTGTTGGACGCCTACCTCAAACCAGTGGTTGATGAAGTTTCTATTACGCTGCTCCAACTTCCATTTCTTTCTTCTCAATGAGCAATCAACCTAAAACACCACAAGAAAACAACAAAGCACATAACTAAGAACAATAATGATCTATTTACTTATAAAGTCAAGGAGTCACAAGCTATCAAGTAGATTATACACAAGATATAGGAAATCGTCATTGATTGTATTAAAAATGAAACAAGAGAAAACTTACAACCATGCCTTGACGTCACAAGTCTTCTTGGAGGGTCCAGTCAGTATGTTCCTTCAAGCATTCACTCTTAAGAATGGGTCTCCCAATAGGACAATAGCTCTCTCTCTCTCTATCAAGCCCTCATGCAAAGCTAAGATACTCCAAAACCTATTATCAAACTATTAACAATTCCACACTTGTCACACTCACACCAAAGCTATCTACTTTGCTTCAAACCAAACTCAAAACTAGCATCTCCCAACAAAAGAACTAAATAACTAGCAGATCATAGCAATGGTGAGTGATTTTATAGGAGAAGAAGTCTCCATGAAATGAGGGAGAGGGAGCTTATCCTTAAGGGAGGTTGCACAAGAGGCGGAACCACCATCCCAGAGGAGGAAAAGTGACCCAAACTGACCCAACAACCAGCTCTAGAAACACCCAGAAGGCCAACTGTTTGAACAAATTCACCAATTCTAGATCGTCGCAAGTCATGAACTAAGGATCAACGACGACATCGCAAGGAGGCATTGCATGCAGACCAATCGTCACGACAAGAATCTGGAAGACTTGCGCCGAGCCCTAAAATTCCGTCGCAGGAAACAAGTGTACACATGCGTTGACGTCGCAACAATACAGTTCATGATAGGGAATCGTCGCGGATTTTAATGGTTTACTAGCAACGATGCAGAAACTTAGGAAAAAGGGTCAGTTCTTCAGCATCAGAGAGCATTGTTTAATCTTTTTGCATAAGTGGGAAGATATGGATATGTGTATTTATAAATGATACAACAGAGGGACTGAGACGAGAACAATGACAAATTACTGTGTAACAGATGCCCCCTAAAGCATGAAGTCCGAGAGAGTGGGAGGGGTGAAATGCTTTACGAAACCATGACTGAACTGGAACACCACCTTGAAGAACCTACAGGTAGGAGTACAACTGATATCTCTGATAGTGAAATACAAGTAGTCTAGGCATGGGTGTAGCCATCGAAAAGACATATGAAAATTGGTCTATGGTATGGACACAACCACCCAGTTGATACAACCAAATATAATGATAAAGGTATGGTCGCAACCATCCATGAAGACTTAGGTATGGTCATAGCCATCCAATCAAAGGGTCATGTATGTAATCATGAACCAATCCACACAGCCCGAACATATGTAAGCTTAGTCCGGGGTCTAGAAACCCTAACTGATCTTAGTACAGATTCTAGCATGCGAACAAATGTGTTGAAGTCAAGCATGATAGAAAGTTGCTTGATTACCAGTCAATAATGAAAATCGTTAACAAGCATGAGAGAAACCACTAATAATGACAATGGATCTCAAAGTATGGCCAGTACAATCCACTAAGTGTGAAGAATGGGCTGAATTCGAACACTCGTGGAATCACCCAATCAAAGACCAATGATGAAAGTCTATCGTCGGGCGCGAATAACTTGCCATTGAGGCATGCAAGCTCCAAGGTACCAAAAGGGATCTATAGATCCACCTCCTGGATAATGAGCTGATGTTGATAGGAGATGATCCATCGCAGGAGGGTCATAATGTTTCCCCCATCAATGACACGAGACAAGGAACAAGCAATAGATTGTGAAATAGAGAATCAGAGGAGGAGGTTAAGGGTGTAAACTGTAGAAGGATTATACTCTTGAACATATCGGCGACACGACTCCGGAATGCGGCATTATTTTGGTACCAAGGGATTGGAGGTCTGACAGAGATGACATGTATCAGATAGAATGAGGCAAAATGGAAACCCAAAAAACCCCGGAAGGCCAATGACGATGTGAGGATATCCCAACCCGACGAGAAGAAAAAGTGTCGATGTTCAAGAGTGACTAGCTGTCGTAGGTAGCCAATGACGACTTCCAAATTTCCCCCCACCATTACTGGCGAGTACCCCAATTATTTTTGAAAAACAAGCTTGAAGGGGATAGCATATGCTTGTGATATAAGTTCGACCTTCGGACGAATCCAACCTAGTGATAGTTTAACGAGCCCTAGGGAGGAGAAGCTCGAGTCTCATCATGGTGACGAGTCCATTGTCGTTAGGGTTTAATGATTTCGACACAGGTAAAACTCAGAGTCTTTTTCATGTTTAGAGAGTTTGAAAAAGACATGGAAAAGAAAACTCCAGGGGGTTCCTTTTTCGTAAATTTGTGTCCATCGAGCCCGAAAAAATAGAAAAAAATACTCGAGAGAACCGCTTGACCATTATGACCAAGGAGTAATTTTTGTAATTAGTGGTCCCGATTTGAAAAAGTAAAAAAAAATGATTGAAGACACGTTGTTTCATAACCAATATCAAACTCGAAACGGCAAAAGTCCGGTGATCTTTTCATGTTTATGTGGTCAGAAAAGAGCTGAAAGTGGACCACCTTTTATCTAGTAAACGAGTCAAAAAGGGAAAAACTCGGCAATATTTTCATCTTTTACGAGTCATAAAAGAGCTTAAAGGAGACTCGTCCTAGAGGAACGAGTGGTATAAAGGGTAGCAACTGGTTCCGACAATGGTGGAATTGCTCAAAACATGTAATGGTCAAGAGGATGGCTAATAAAACCACTCGTCGCTACGGTCCCTCAGGAAAGGAAAAAACAACCAATGGAAAGCATATGATCAGCCAAAGAGATGGCGATGATGAAATGAAAACAAACAAGGCTCATCTAGCAGAATTTAGCGGATAAAAACAGCAATCACGAGGTGTAAATTAGGTATGGGTTCATTTTTACACAAGCTTGAACCATGGAGAACTCTCCTTGGATTCAATTTCATGTTTACACAAGCTTGAAACGAAAAACTACGCTTGTTATAAGTTCACGTGCCCCCAGCATAACGATGCAAATCAAGGTACATGCCCCCTAAGCTTCATTGCATTCAACGAGGTGGATGGAATGAAGGTTCACTTTCGAGATCATGGAAAGACTCGACTTGGGTTTTATGACATATTAATCAAAGACTTGATTTGGAAAAGGGATTTGTTTCATTTTTTAATGAGTTTGACACAGGAACAAACGGTCTTCGGACATTTGTTTCATTTTTTAATGAGGTTGACACAAGATCAAGAAATTTCCTCAAAACTCGTTGATTCATTTTTTAACGAGCTTGACACAAGATCGTGAACTATGCTCGTCACTCCTTGTTTCATTTTTTAATGAGGTTGACATAGGAACAAACTATCTTCGTACTCCTCGATTCATTTTTTAATAATCTTGACACAAGTTCGGGAACTGTGCTCACTATGCCCAGTTTCATTTGTGAGCGAGGTTGAGACGGGAACAAATTATCCTCGGGCCCTTGCTTCATTTTTTAATGAAGTTGACACAAGATCAAAACTATCCTCGAACTCCTTGTTTCATTTTTTAATGAGGTTGACACAAGATAGGAACCATCCTCGAGGCTCCTGTTCATAGGCCATATGTAAACATGGCTCCCAAGAGATCTTCACCGGATGGAAGAATCATGCTCCTGGAGAAACACATGTCATTAGACACCAATGACAGATTAGGTTCCAATGCCCCTAGTACATGATGTATGAGACCATCTGCATGAACATCAGTAGAGGCAGAGACGGAACGGGTAGCCACATAATTGACCTGTGGCAAGGAGGGGACTACTTGCAGATAAGAACTAATAGGGGATGATGGTTGTACAGGAGGCACCGGGTGACTAAAGAATGATAATAGATCAATAGTCACCGTTCTTCCATCGTGCACAAAACAAACCACATGGAAAAGTGGAGAAATAATAGCTCCCTTGGCATAGATATAATCACGACCAAGGAGAAGACTAAAATCTAAAGCATCTTGGACAACCATCACATCTATATAGACAGTTTTGCCTCCCAAAGTAACAGGGAACTTTGGAAGGATCCTTAAAGGTTGACTAGTTCCTCCGTCAAATGCTAACAAATTCTGAGTGACCGGCACAAGCTGTGGGGAGCCCAAAGCTTTCCAAGTAGTGAAAGGCATGAGACTAACCGATGCACCTTCATCTAAGATAGTGCCAAGTACTGCCTTATTATAGGCATGTATTGTAATCTGGAAAGGCACATAGGATGGAAGGCGGAAAGCAGTCAAATGACTCAAGTCAAAGGAAACGACTGAACTACTCGGTGGGGGTATCATATGATTGCCCCCATGCTCTACAGGAATCGAAGAAGGACTCTATGAATTAGCAGGGATAGAAGGGTCGTTCTCAGACTCAGGAGAATCTGACGAGATGAGAAGAACATGAGCAGTATAATCATGATTCTCTTCCAGAACAAAGTGATCAACAGGTGGTGAATCCAAGTCGACACTCTTTTCGACCAATGGTTGGTCAGGAATAGGTTGAGCATAGCTAGGTTCGCGAAAAGGAGGATGGACAAGAGAAGATTCAAAGTTAATCTCTTTGTCAACCAGGAGAGGGTCTGAAGATATCCTCTGATAACCAATTGGAAGTGGAGACGAAGAAGCTATAAGACTTTCCAAAGTAGCTGAAGCTTTATCCATGAGCGGACAAAGGTGAAGGGGATGGTTGCATTCACATAGCCTATAGGGGAATCAAATATTTCCTTTCTTCTTACCACTACTAATTGAGGATTGAACATTGACATGAGCTTTAGAGGACGATGAGAGATGAGCCAGATCATGAGACCATACTTATAGGATCCTAGGAATGCCAGGCCAATCACGAAGAAGATGGTCACCCTTGCACAATTTACAAGGAAACTTAACCTTCCACGGAGGAGCAAAAGGTGTTCCAACTTGAGATGTACTCAGGGAAATAGTTGCATGGGTGGCCTCGTGCTTATCAGAATTCTTCTTCTTCTTCATCTTCTTCTTCTTCTTCTTAGTCTCCTGGTTACTAGATGTGGAACTTTCACCAGGCGAAGTGGGAGATGAAGATGAAGAAACTGGGGAAGAAGGCGTAGGCTCAACCTTGGAATCATCATGTCATGATTCAGACGAAGGAGGCGGTGGAACAGGAGTCATGACACTCGGGACCACCGAGGTTGAAAACAACTAAACAGGCAAACTGATGGTTAACCCAGGCAAGGACAATGTTGCCATATACGGAGCACCGACATTTCCAAAAGTTGGAAATGAACCAGGATTTCCATCTGGGGGAAGACCTTGGCCAATAGACTGGGGGAAAGTTGCCATCGGGAATGAGCCCGGAAAACACTCATACTGTAACCAAGAACTTGAACTGTTACTAGGAATATTTCGCGGGAAGTAAATTTTATGACACAAGAACAAAACTTGACCTTTTCATGTTTCAAGAGTCGAGAAAAGAATGAAAAGGTGATTCTATCTCTTTTGGGGTTTAATGAGCCTAAAAGGACAAGTGCTCAGATGATCCTTTTCTTTTAGGGAGTCGAAAAGGAATGAAAGTGACTACTCTAGAGAACTAGGCAAAAGGTTAACCAGACAAACTGTAAAACTGCATATACACCTTGGTGATCAAATGAAAGAGAAATGACCAAGTACTTTCCGTATGGCAGTCAATGTTCCCAAATGTTGTGTTCGGTGCGTTATGGTTCACAGGGCAGCAGACACAGCTTCCTATGGATGTAGGATGATAACCTAGTGGGGTCTCCCGATATATACTCGATGGTACTGTGAGCACAAGTTCGTACTAGGTAGCTATTAATTCATAGAAGGAGGAATCACCCAACCTTAAGCGAAAGCAATAGTGACTAGGCTTAATGATGCCGAAGCATGTCTCTAGCCTAGACCTCTAAATAATGTGCGTTAAGTTCCAATGTGTTGTTAAGTTCATTCAGTTAATTTTAGAGTTGATCTTGAATTAGGTTTTAGATTTCAAGCCCTACCGTATGTATATCAAAAACCATAGGATGCAACTAGAATGAGTAAAGCATCTTTTATTTCGATGAACACCTACTTAAAGGAGGGTAGAAAGTTCATTCCCAAGAAAACACAAGCGAATGCAAACACTAAGAAACACAATGCATCAATACACTAATCTCACGATGCATCGATACTACTAATGAAAGATTTAGAGTTCTCTTTTCAATTTCTCAAACATGAAAATTTGAAATGCACATATACTTTCAATTTCGTATATCAAATGAATGCAATTCCTTAATTTTTTTGTTTTGAATTTAAAGAGACAAACAAGCAAGTGTGAATTGATCGATCCAAACAATTGTGATCTATGCTTGGTAGTGACGAAATCGAATCAATATCAAAAATTGGTTCAATAATCGACACTAAAAATCAACTAGCAAGAAAACAAGCAACGAAAAAGCCTTAAGAAAATCAATAAGACAATCGTGGATGAACCTTGGACAGACAAGTAACCCAAACAAATGGTTTCTTGAAGAAACCTCTAAAGAGCTAGGTCACATGGTCTAAAAACACAAGACACACTCGATGAAACCAAAGAGACAGTACCCTAACCAAAAGCAATCAGAACAAGCTGATGGGAGAGAGGAAACAGCAGGAGATAAACAAGACTGGTGGATTCAGGAGGTAAAGTTGTAAAAACAACTTTATAGGAATCGTCACAGGTGTTACACTGACAACTAGAGATGTCATTTCAGGTGTTACACTGACAACTAGATACATCATCGCAGGTGTTACACTGACAACTAGATACTAGTAGCTAAAGTACACCTGCTTTCAGAGATTGTCCGATTTTAGGAGTCGTCGCGGGAATTAAACTAGCAACTCGAGACGAAAGCTAAATAGTCGCGGGTACAAAGCTAGAACATCAGTGACATCGTCATGACTGTTAGTTTCACGCCCCTACACCTACGGTAGTCTTTCAACCACTTATAGCGAGGTTCGACACCACCGAACACTTTCTTTTCACCAATACTTATGTTCGTGGACTACGCCTTAACATTCCATACTTAGTTTTATTTTTGTTACCAAGTATTATTAATGTGCCTTTATACTATTGAACACCCATACACATTCATTATCAACAGCATTAAACAAGTGAAATGCACAACAGTATAAAAGGAGGGGCATCTCCCTGCAATATGAGTCTGCCCGAATATCAATATATATAGTTTTTCCACTTTTACAAAGTACAGACTAAGTCCTTAGGAAACCCCAAATTTCCAACTTCGGCAAACTCGGTTGCCCAGCTCGTCGGCAGCTCCGCACGGTCGCCGCACGACTCACCAACCCATCGTTCACCTCATCGCACGTCTTCGCCGGTTCGCTCTTCGTTTGGTCGCAAACGCCTAAACCGTGTACACCTGCCCACACGCAGTCCCACTTGCCAACTCTTGACAAATGCCCAAATCGTGTGAACAAAACGTAGTACCGCCTGCCCAACTCTACGACCTCCGGTTCCAACCTTCATCTCCACCATTTCAACGTGCATGGTGCGCCCACACCCGGCCGCCCATCCGGATGCCTTCACCATGTCAACCAAATCTCGTCCGTGCACACTTGCACGACGGGCGGGCACTCCCCGAGTCACCTAAAACCCATGCCAAGTCGTCGGACAAAGTTGGGCGCTGCAAACCTGTGCATGCCCTTCTCCAACCAGCGGGCAACCCTGCCCACGCCCTCCACCCAAGACCAAGATGTGCGTTCCTCCGTGCGGCTTCACCCAAGAACGGGCGCATCACCAATCTGCGCCCTCCTTTTGCTGCGCCTTCACCTTCCCACGCACTTCTCTTGTTGAGTGATGAGCGATGGAGTGATGTCCAAATGATCCAACGCAACACAAGTTTATATGCGTTGAAGGGGGAGGTCATGGCTTGCCCAGCCGACCTCACCCAAGCCCCTCCTCCAATGCAAAAACCCCTACTATGCCAAGTCGGCCTCCATGTCTCCTCCACGCCATACAAACAAGGAGCTTCCTTCAATAAATGCGCACAAGTCATCGTAAAGTTGGAGTAGCTCACACCTTTTACCATCGCACTTCATGCCGGAGAACGCAGGTCGTTACAATTAGGCTATCTTCAGTGACAATCTTACTTAAGCAAAAGACAAAGTAAAAACACCTAAATGACACCAGATTGATCTCCCAAATAGTGAGGGGAATTCCCAGATTGACCCAGGTAACCCAAAAAACTGATGGTTCAACCCCCAAAATTCAAGAGACACTCAATCAAAAGGCAAACTAAAAGTAAACAAGAAGAAAACATACAAAGGACTCCCTAGTGGAGTCGCCAACTTGTGATAAAGGAAAGTGTTCCCTCTGTGGACAGAGACAACCCCTCTAGCCCTAGAGTGGGTGTAGAGCCTCTACTTTACACCTTATCATCCATCATTACCTACTATTTTCATCACTTTTCTCTCTCTTTTGCCTCATTTTCCACCCAGATCATTACATTAGTTGTCATTAAACATGATCAAGTGAGCTTTGCTAATGGGTGACTGTTTTATTTAGTTTTTGACATACTTACAAGCATTCCACAGCCATCTGCTGATTCCGCAGCCATCTGCTGATTCCGCAGCCATCTGATGATCCCGCAGCCATTTTGTTGATCTCAAGGTTCCACGTGCTATTTTGCAGAACGAGCCACGTGGGCATGTTGGAATATATGTGCTCGAGGTTCCTGTGCCATCAGTTCAGCCAGCCACGTCATCTGTACCTCCGGTCAAAAGGGGTCAAGTTACGGTCAAATAAAGGCAGCTTAACGTTGATACATAAGCTGTTTGGTCACGTCGGTGGAAAAGATGACTTGTCCGTGTTTTGTAAGCCGTGGGGAACATGATCTAATGCTGGATTCATTGCCCATAACGACCAGGACCTCCAGCTCGACCATGAAGCATATGACGTGTTCACTGCACCTTTAATACGCATGATATTCAGTTTATTTTCTGTTTTATGCTTTACGCATTAGGCCATCTTGCAGATGCCTATAAATACTTGCGTCTGCGTACGCTTATGTTAACTTTTTAGCTGTTGTAGTTTATGAACTTGTGAGAATTTTAGCACTTTTCTGAACTCTGTTTTTATAGAGCTTTTCCATCACTTTTGACTATGTATTTCTGCATGTGAAGTAATGGAAACAGTGTTGTTTTGAAGTTTTAAAGCATCTGAGTTTTCTGTGGGTTGTATGGATGGAGGGCCCCCGTTCATGACTGCCCTTGTATAAGTATTTCATGTTTATACTTCTGCAATTTCTTTATTTCACATATAGCATTTCCTTTTCTTGAGTTATGTACAGCTTGATTTCTTTTCATTGCTGCAGCCTTTATTTTCACTGATCAGATTTGCTTCTTTGCAGGTTTTCACCCGGGATTGAGTGTGTTGTATTTGCTTTAATATCTAATGGTAGTTGCAGTTGTCTTATTCGTAATGCTGCCCTTTTTACTCTATTTTCTAGATTAGTTTTAGCTTAGTTTTACAAGTTGGATGCTAACTAATTTATGCTCTCTTTATCATGAATGGCTTATCTTTCAAGAGAACAGAACACTAATTAATTGCAGCTTGTTTTTAAGTAGTCTTGGCTTGTGGCACTAATACTTTTTCCACCTGTTACACATAATCACATATGTAGGAAGCAGTATGATGGAAAAGGCTTAAGTAGTGTCATAATTTGTCATTTAGAGTTTTTATCAATTCTTGGATTTGTCTTCAGCTACTTCCTAATCGTGTTTTACACAGTACTATGTGGTAGAAGCAGGGAGTTAGGAAGAGATAACCATTATCATCAGTCCTTGAAGTGATTTTCTTGTTTCTTTTATTTGCAGCAATATGGGTAGAGACTAATGCCATTAGAACGTGGTCATTTACTTTCAAGTCATTTCAAGTTATTCATTTCTTTTAAGTTCCTTTCCTTTACAAATTCAACAAGTAATTAGTAATCACCAATCACACACTTTCACTCATCTAGAACTCACTTTTCACACACTTGCACTCATCTGTCTATAATCATCACTCCATCTTAGGAAGATAAGTTAACCACAAACAACACCCCAAACGACAAAAGCTCTAAGAGGTTGCTTAAGTACATATAGTACACCTTCACTTCATCAGCTTACGAGCCCCGGGTTGACAATTAATGACATCAATTTAGGAACACTAAATTGACTAAACAGTGGGTCTAGTCACAACAAAGATAAAACAACAATTGATTCCCTTAAATAGTCATCGTTGGAGGCCTACCTCAAACCGGTGGTTGATGAAGTTTCTGTTGCGTTGCTTCAGCTTTCGTTTCTTTCTTCTTAATGAGCAATCAACTTGAAACACCCCAAGAAAACAACAGAGCACATAACCGAGAACAATAATGATCTATTTACTTGTAAAGTCAAGGAGTCACAAGCTATCATGTAGATTATACACAAGATATAGGAAATCATCATTGATTGTATTAAAAATGAAACAAGAGAAAACTTACAACCATGCCTTGATGTCGCAAGTCTTCTCGGAGGGTCCAGTCAGTATGTTCTTTCAAGCATTCACTCTTAAGAATGGGTCTCCCAATAGGACAATAGATCTCTCTCTATCAAGCCCTCATGCAAAACTAAGATACTCCACAACATCTTATCAAACTATTAGCAATTCCACACTTGTCACACTCACACCAAAGCTATCTACTTTGCTTCAAACCAAACTCAAAACTAGCAGCTCCCAACAAAAGAACTAAAGAATTAGAAAATCATAGCAATGGTGTGTGATTTTATAAGAGAAGGAGTCTCCTTGAAATGAGGGAGAGGGAGATTATCCTTAAGGGAGGTTTCACAAGAGGCGGAACCACTATCCCAGAGGAGGAAAAGCGACCCAAACTAACCCAAAAACCAGCTCTAGAAACACCCAGAAGGCTGACTGTTTGAACAAATTCACCAATTCTAGATCATTGCAAGTCATGAACTAAGGATCAGTGACGACATCGCAAGGAGGCATTGCATGCAGACCAATCATTGCGACAAGAATCTGGAAGACTTGCGTCGAGCCCTAAAATTTCGTCGCAAGAAACAGGTGTACACTTGCGACGTCGCAACAATATAGTTCATGACATGGAATTGTCATGGATTTTAATGGTTTACTGGCGACGATGTAGAAACTTAAGATAAAGGGTTAGTTCTTCAGCATCATAGAGCACTGTTTAATCTTTTTGCATAAGTGGGAAGATATGGACATGTGTATTTGATACATGACACAGCAGAGGGACTGAGATGAGGACAATGACAAATTACTGTGTAACACAAGGGGATCCCCACTCTTTTTATTGTTGATTTTTGGTCACCTATGCCTATGGTATTCAATGTCTTGCTAGATTTTATCGTAACATTGCTTGCCTTCATCACACTTCCCACCTTTGTAGACATGCTCAATCTCTTTCCTTCACGTTAACCTTACCTCCATCTTGCAACCTATCTCACCCTTTCAGAGAGTTCATTGCGATGAGTAGATTTCCATATCCATACACTTTGCCATTTTCTCTTGCTTTTCTTAGGTAAATTTTGTTAGCATAGGAACTAAATCCATACAATGATACCACTTTTCTATATGGAATTAGCTTTATTTTGGTCTTATTTTCATGCTCATTAAACAATGAAAATCCTGAGCTTCTTTTGCACTCTTTTCATGCTCATTAAATCACTTAAAGATGTCAAATTCTTTCCATTCTTCCCTGCTTGTTAGTCAAGAGTAAATTCGGCGAGCAAGCTCTTCCCTATTCTCATGTTCATTAAACCACAAGAAAGACACGAGTGTACTTTTATCTCTTTTTCTACCTCACTATTAAACTCATGAAAAAGACACTGATTTGAGTATTCTTTTATCTATTTTTCAATCTCTTCAAAACTGAATTAAAATACACTATCAAGCTCACTTGAATTAAAATACACTATCAAGCTCACTTGTATCCCCAAAATATCTACTTGGGAGAAGACATGGTCCTCTCCAATTAATTACCCAATTTTATATTCATATCACATTCCCAAATGTCCTCTCATGTTTACCTGGGAGAAGATAAGTCAAATGTAAGGATGAGGGAGAATTTATGACATTAATGAGAGGTGGTTAAGGTGGAGAAGAGAAGGGGGCATAAAAGGGGAAGGATGAGGGGAGGAAGGGGGATCCTTAGTTTTTCTTTTGGTTTTGGTTTGGCTATGGTTTTGGAGGAATTGTTTGAGAGAGAGAAGGGGAGTATTATTCATCTTGGACACACTACATCTAGTTGGACTTGGGCCATGTCCAAACCGTAGTCATAGTGTGTTCGCGTTCTTAGAGACAACACACTCTCGATGCCCCACTTCCTTCCACCCACTTTTCCATGCCAAAATGGTTTCCCATCCCCCATCCACCACCCTAATTAGTGCCACCTAATTCTCATTCATGATCCTCTAGTTGCTAACACCTTACCTCTTGCACCTACCCGACCGGACCCCCCGCCCCAATTAATACCTTAGGTGGTTAAGTCATTTACCCACCCCTTTAATGCAATAAAAGAATAATATAATATTTTAAAGGTGTAGGTGGATTTTTAAGCCCAACATTTTGAAGCTTGTTTAGATACCACATCTGAGATCCCCTTTTATGGGTCTCAAGCTCGTAAAAAAAACTTAGCAAAAAAAAAAACATTTTTTATTTATTTTAGTTGCATACTTAGTTTTTATTTTTCATTCACAACAGACTTATGATTACTATGTTTAATAGCATAAATTTAACAAACACATTTGAAATGAGCACAATTTGATTCATAAGCAATTCATATAATTAACAAGAAAAAAACTTGGTTACGTTGACACAGAGTAGTGTTCCTCCTTTGACAATCTGATTGAATATCCCTCCTGAATATGCCACCCTGCCAACTAGAAATCGCCTATCTAGCTTTCTAGTGCAAAGAAACCCCATGCAAAATTCATAAGTTTCATTTCCCTCCTAACTCATGTCCATACCGTAATCGTAGTGTATTCAAGTTCTTAGAGACAACACCCTCTCCTTCCCCCTTCTCAAAATCCACTTCCCTATTCAAAACTCTGTTTTTCCTTCCATCGACCCTCCTTTCCCCCACTTTTCATGACAAAATGATATCACGTTTAACTTAAAAAAAATTGCACTTATCTCCCATGAAAAAACACAAAATCCATAAGTTCCATTTCCCTCCTAACGCATGTCCATACCGTAATCGTAGTGTATTCGAGCTCTTAGACACAACACCCTCTCGTTCCCCCTTCTCAAAATCCATTTCCCTATTCAAAACTCTGTTTTTCCTTCCATCGACCCTCCTTTCCCCGACTTTTCATGACAAAATGATATCACGTTTAACTTAAAAAAAAATTGCACTTATCTCCCATGAAAACACACATAGACAATAGCTAACTTTTCATCAAAATCTAACCCATGGACCCTCCTTTTACAAAAACCATTTTTGCTTTTTTTTGAAATTCATCACCACCTTGTCAAAAATCATGCTCAAAGTTAATAACTAAAACAAAAAAAATCATTAAATATTTAAATCTAGAAAGAAATGTTGCAAAGATTCCTTCATATCCACCAACCATGATAACCATGATAGCTAAGTTTAAATGAGAGGTTTTTGGAATTTGATAAACGAACCATTACAAGAAAGGCAAATTAAATTGAGTTTATAAAATAGTACAAGAATAAGTATCACCAACTTCTAAAACAATTTCCCGTAATACAAATTAAATTGAATTCATAAAATAATACAAAAATTAGTATGGCTCACTATTTGGATGGATAGAATCACATATATTCGATAATCTAAGAACATTGCACCAGGTTGGCCGCTACAATCACAACTTCTGCTACAGTACATAGCTCTTGAATTCCACATCAAGCCTTTGAAAGACATAACCACATTTGTATTTGCCAAGTAAGAAGCCAATAGTTGATGGAATTTGTGACTTTAATGCATACGTTATGACTACTGAAATTCTTGGCAATCTAGTCCAATTTCAGTGAATGATGCAATAAGTTTAGGAACAATTTTAAGTAATATAAGCTTGAAGCCAGCAGAAGTAGCACCCGGATTTTCAGACTCTTCTCCAACAATTGTACAATTCTCTGATAGTGATCCAACTGGAGCCCCTTTGATATAAGCATCACACGCACGAAGAATACAGTGACCGCGTTTTTGAAAATGCCCTTTAACAAACATCTCAAAATGCTGCACAGATGATGAGCATGGGTGTATTTAGAATCATTCCTAGACAAAGAATGATTAAAAAAGATAACTGTAAATGAAAATCTCGCGAGATTTCTACCTTTGGAGGCTTTTGCAATACGTACAACATTGACTTGCACGATAGGAGAAAAGAGTTTTCTTTGTAGGCTAACGAGTTCTTCTCCCCTATCGCTGAACCAATCTGTTTCTCAAATCCAGGTTCATTAAAATAAGGATTATCATTTAGTACCAATCCTTGAATAGAAACAAGTAGTTGTAAAACGTTTGATGACAACGGGTTCCACACTTCATTCCCTTTGCCTGTCCACGTGTTTAAAAGACTCAGACAGACTTTTCCATTCTTATATAGATTTGGATTCAACCGTAACCCACCAGAATGGTAGTAAGCTAACTGCAAAACCAACATATTAAAGCTAAATGAGACTGACTTCCATATTGAGTTCAAAACAAAACAACTTGAGATCTCATTTATTTCACTTTAAAATCAAACAATTCTAGTTAAACTAATGCTTACAGGTGGTATATCGGGATATTCCGATGGAAAATGAATGTCAAAGAAGAAAAGTCCATCTTGATACGGAGTCCCGGCTGCTCCAACAATTACAGCTCTCAGCAAATCCATCCTATCCTCATATATTCTAACAAAATTGTATCTGTCAATCAATGCAGAGTTTATAAATTACAAGTTAGAACAACCAGAAAAATAAAGAGCTCGAAATACTCTATGCCCATATTTTTATTTGTTCTAGTACACATCATGAGTACAACGTATTCTCATGAATAATTGGGTTACAAAATTTGTTACTTTGCAACTTCCTACTACTCGAGAGAAAACAAGAAAGCAATATTGAAAACTGAGAAGACAAAAGACAAAAATAGCAAAATTGAAGGAAATATGACTGGCCAGAATAGAGGCAAAATTGAAGGAAATATGACTGCCCAGAATAGCGTTTCCCTATTAGTGAATGTTCAAATATCACGAACTCATTTAATAAACCAGTGAAAAACAGTATTAGTGAATGTTCAAATATCATGAACTCATTTAATAAACCAGTGGAAAACAGGTCTGCATGGCTTAGGATGAGTTACCTGGTAAGTGTTTTTCAAGATTGTTCCATTCATGTTGAATTTTCTTCATCCATTTCCGCTTATTGATAGGCTGCACGAACATGTTCAAAAGTTTCAATCATGACCCCCAAAAAATCACTAAACGGAATGAGAAAAGCATGCCATTTGATAAATGTACCTGTATTGTTTCATTCCGATAAAAGTGATCCATACCGTCACTTATACTATCAAAATGTTTAAATTGCCCTGGCTCATGACAACTACTGCTAGACAAGCTATGCACTGTATTTTCCTCATTTGTCTGCTCCATATCAATGTCTAGCGCTGTATTTTCTTCATTTGTCTGCTCCATATCAATGTCTAGCACTGTATTTTCCTCATTTGTCTGCTCCATATCAATGTGTAGCACTGTATTTTCCTCATTTCTCTGTTCCATATCATCTTCTTCAGCAGTCTCATCTTTATCATCATCTTCTTCTTCATCATCACTATAAACCACACATATTTGTCGAGGTGCCATCTACATTTACAAAAAAGTAAAATTAAAAATAACCTTTAGGTTATCATACTATCAAAGTAGTTTCATATTTCATATTGTAACCAAAGAGCCAATTGTTCTTCTTATGTAATGTTGGATGCAGTGAAATGCATATTTAAAGAGATAAATCTTTTCTACACAAAATCTCCGTATATTGAGACTAATAAAGGTAGCGTGATCAATTTCTCAGATAAGGGAGACAATGAAAATACATTCCATGTAAGGGATAGTACTTCAGCAGACAATGAAAATACATTCCTTTGTAATATTCCACTATAAGGAAACAAGAAAATAACATACCTTTGACACTGTTCCGTCTACCCATGCTACCTCTATGTATCCATCTTTAACACCTATGACGTTACCAATACACGATAGATAAGATTCTTCAATATTCTTGTCGACCTCTGCCTTTTGAGTTTTCTTCAGAGCTTTCTGGTTTGTAGATAGATCTGCAGTCTCAACAACGTTTTTGTGTCCTATTTCATCCCTAGATTCTATGTGGTCACCCAACCGATCCACAATGCCAAGCACTTGATCTGCTTCCCCAAACACCAGAGAGTGAGGACGTATAATGATGGCCGCAACAAAGTAGTTATAATCTAGATGGTAAGCAAGCTCATACACACTTACTGACTCCTCTCCATCAAATTCTAGTGTATCTTGTGGACAATCCACCGCTTTCAACCACCTTACTCTTGCTATGCGTTCTTTTGAATGCACATTTTTCACGATTCCTACTCGTCGTCTTGATTCAGAAGCCTCGCAATCATCATCGTCCGAACCTTTTTCCACTACATACTGTTCAGGAAAGAAGTCATGATCCCCAGCATCTTTGATGGTAATCAAGGTTGTAGAATCTACACCATATGCCCTTGTACCATCTTGCCATATGACATCTACCCTAGTCCTTTTATTGCCCACAAATAGCACATTATCTTTTTTGTGGGCAACAGTGTCATCTGTGGCAGGCATAGTAACTTCTAACATTCTCCTTTCAGATGCTGAAGCAGACACTAGTCGCCTGCCAATAAACGTCTGAAAAACAAGACAATAGCTGTAGCTCTTTAGGGTCCTGTTTCTCTGCAGAGTCAGGGAATTGCAATCAGGATTTGCTGCAGCAATCCAATCCACGGAAACTAATCCCACTTCCACATTGCCTACTGTACCTTCCTTGTTACTTTTTTTCCATGTACCACACAACCATCGAGCATTCTCGAAAATGTTGAACGTGTAATTTCAACGCCGATGTACCAACGGCAGAAACCGTTCAACTAACCCACCGGAGAGTTCTCGGGCCATTTTCCGGCGAAGGGAATCTCCGTATATTTGAACCCGAGAAAATCTGGAGCAGACGCGTGGCTCTCCCCTTACATCAGCCAACGTAGTTTTCTCGGGCGATAAAGTTAGGTGACAAAGTGCCTTCCGATATTGTTGTCCACCGTCCGATTTGATTGAATGTTCTCCGCCGTTGATCACCTGGAGCTGCATACGAACCTGCACCAAATTAAAACTATTGGGTGGAGTGCTAAATTTTTGGGTTGACCGCCGTGGAAGAAAGGACATGAAGTTTAATGTGTCAACGTAGAATTAAGTGGTGGCCTTTAATATGGTGATGGGCATACGTCCCATATTTTTTATATATATTTGTTTATATACGGCATGTATTAAATATATGAAATCGTATGTAATAAGTTTTTTATGTTTGAGTGTGTTCACTTTTATTATTATGTATGTATGGCACACGGGAGAAAAAAGACAGAGTGTGTTTGCAGCAGCGAGAGAACCAGTGGATGTATGCACAGCAGTGCACACGATATACTTGGTAATGTTTTGTGTGACATTTTGAAAAACAGAGGAGTAAGAAAAACCATGTGTGGTTTTGCACAGCAGTGCATAAAGAAAATGGTGGAGTGAATATTTGTAAGCCTGTGTAAATTTTTTTTTACAGCAGTAAACTTATGTAAACTTTTATTACAACAGTAAGTTGTTTTTCACAGCAGTGAATATAAAAAGGATTTTACAGTGGTAAACCCCTCTCAGTAAAAGAGGATGAAGTTTGTATCAATTTTTAATGAATAGAATGTTTTTTATGGTGGTGAAATACTCTGTCTCTCAGTGAAATTTTTAAAGGCTTCCCTGTGCAAAGATCCTGGAGTTAAAGTAACAGAGCATTGCCTGTGTGGTGTTTGTTTGAATCTTTGTTTTTGGTATTTTCCCATTAAAAATACCCAACAGTGGTATCAGAGCAGGACCAGGCTCTTTAAAGAAGTTAAAGAAGCTGAAGGGAGAAGGTTGTTGCTGCAGCAAAACTTCTCAGGCAGACAGAAGACTCAGACAACGAAGGATTCAGGTATTCTTCATAGCTATCTTGTTTGTTACTAAAGAAACAGTCAGTTTTTTTTAAATACACAGTCAAGGAATGGCCAGCACAAGCACTAGTATGGGTATGTTTAATACCCTGCTCCCACAGTTTAATGGGAAGAACTATGACTACTGGTCAATAACTATGAAAGCCTTGCTTGCTTCCCAAGACTTATGGGAAATAGTTGAAGATGGTTTTGAAGAACCAACAGATGAAACTGAGTTCAATGCATTAACTCAGGGAGAGAAGGATCTGCTGAAGAGCAATAGGAAGAAGGATTCAAAAGCCCGTGTGTTGTTGTATCTAGCAGTAGACCAGAGTATATTTCCAAGGTTAGCAGCAGCTAAGACAGCAAATGAATCATGGGAAACCCTTAAGACAGCCTATCAAGGCATGGAGAGAGTGAAGACAACAAAACTACAATTGCTGAGAAAGGATTTTGAGAATCTGTGCATGAAGGAGTCAGATAACATTGACTCATTCTTCACTCATGTGATTGGTGTAATCACACAAATGAGAACTCATGGAGAAACCATTGAAGACAGAAGGATTGTGGAGAAAATATTGAGGGTCTTACCCTCAAGGTTCGATGCCATAGTCACCACCATTGAAGAGACGAAGGATCTCTCAAACTATTCAGTTGATGAGCTACATGCATCACTGATAACACATGAGCAGAGGTTGAGTAGGAATGAAAACTCATCTCTTGAGCAAGCCTTCAAGACCCAGATGTCCTTTGGAAGAGGAAGAGGTCAAGGCAGAGGAAACAAAAGAGGAAGAGGCAGAAGCCAGAACAGAGGTGGAAGGAACAGCCCAGCAAATGCACAAGGAAGAGGCAGCAATCCAAATCAGAACCAAGGTCAAGGCAGCAGCCAACAAAGAGATCAGTATCATGCTCAAGGACAAAGGTATGATAAATCTAATGTTCAATGCTATTATTGCAAAAAGTATGGACATTATGCTAGTGATTGTAGAAAGAAACAACATGATATAAACAGCAGACAAAATGCAAATGTTACAAGAGAAAACAACAGTCAAGAAAATGTCCTGTTAGCTTGTAACATGGCTGAAACACATAGTGAGGACATATGGTTTTTAGACTCAGGTTGCAGCAACCATATGACAGGAAACATTGCCCTCTTCTCAGCCTTAAATCAAAACTTGAAGTCAGAGGTCACACTAGGAACTGATAGTAAAGTGTCTGTTATGGGAAAAGGGGAGGTAAAAATATCTACAAAGCAAGGAGAAAGGAAAACCATAGCAGATGTCTATTATGTCCCCGGAATGAGATGTAACCTATTGAGTGTTGGACATCTTATCCAAAAGGGTTACAATGTTTACTTTGTAAATGATGTGTGCACCATCATGGATATACCACCTAGCAAAAGATGCATTGCTGAAGTGAAGATGACAAGGAACAGGATGTTCCCTCTCCGGATCAGGGCAGACATGAAGAACAAAAGGGAAATGGCAGCAATCACCCAAGAGGCCTTCCAAAGCGTGCCAAAGGATGAGAACTGGTTATGGCACTTGAGATTCGGGCATCTAAATTTTGGAGGTCTAAACTTATTGAGCAGAAAAGGAATGGTAAAGGGATTACCATTGATAGAGAAGCCGGACAGCCTTTGTGAAGGTTGTATATTGGGCAAACAACATAGAGAAATTTTTCCATCAGGGAAAAGCATAAGGGCAAAGACACCCTTAGAGATTATCCACTCAGATTTGTGTGGACCAATGCAAGCTCCATCATTAGCTGGCAGCCTATATTTCTTGACATTCATTGATGATTTTACAAGAAAGACTTGGATATATTTCCTCAAGAACAAAAGTGAAGTCTTTGAGAAATTCCAAAATTTCAAAGCACTTGTGGAGAACCAAAGCGGGTTGCACATAAAAGTATTGAGAACTGATAGAGGAGGTGAGTATATCTCAAATGAATTCCTAAAGTTTTGTAGAGAAAATGGAATTCATAAACAATTTACAACTCGATACACCCCACAGCAAAATGGAGTTGCTGAAAAGAAGAACAGGACCATCATGGATATGGCGAGGAGCATGCTGAAGGCAAAGCATTTGCCAAATGAGTATTGGGCTGAAGCTGTACATTGTGCAGTTTATATATTGAACAGGTGTCCTACAAAAGCAGTCTTGAACAAAGTGCCAGAAGAGGCATGGAGTGGGAGAAAGCAAGGAGTCACCCACATGAGATTTTTTGGGTGTGTGGCCTATGCACACATACCAGATCAGCTAAGGAGGAAGTTGGACAGCAAAGGGGAGAAATGCATCTTCATTGGATACAGTGATGAATCCAAAGCCTACAGGCTGTACATCCCATCTACCAATAAGTTCTTTGTAAGCAGGGATGTTTAATTCATTGAGGAAGAAGCTTGGGATGGAAGCATAGAGAAAACAGTGAATGTCAAGAACTGTTTGTCTCATGATGAAGATGAAGAGGAGGTGGCTGAAATGCATCCCCAAACAGCAACGCCAACACAAAGACAGCAAGGGACACCATTGAGGATAAATGAAAGTGCTTCTCCAAGCACACCACAAGGAGGAAATTCAAGTGCATCTTCAAGCACTTGCACACCAAGTGAAAGAGGTAAGAAATTTAGAAATCTAAGTGACATTTATGATGAAGGAATGAATTCCTTATTTGCCTTGTTTTGTCATGTTGATGATCCTATTCATTTCGAAGATGCAATCAAAGATAGGAAATGGATAGAAGCTATGGATGAGGAGATGAATGCCATAGAGAGAAACAAAACATGGGATTTGGTTGAGTTACCAAAAGGCAAAGAAGTCATTGGTGTGAAATGGGTCTATAAGACCAAGAGCAATGCTGAAGGCAAGATAGAAAGGCACAAGGCAAGGCTGGTTGTCAAAGGGTACAAGCAGCAATATGGGAGAGATTATGAGGAGACTTTCGCACCGGTTGCAAGAATGGAAACCATGAGAGCAGTGCTGTCCATAGCAGCTCAAAACAAATGGAAAGTCTACCAAATGGATGTGAAATCAGCATTCCTAAATGGAGTGTTAATGGAAGAGGTCTATGTGGAACAGCCTCTCGGATATGAGAAGAAAGGTGAAGAGCACAAAGTGTGCAAATTGAAGAAAGCTCTTTATGGGCTGAAGCAAGCGCCAAGAGCATGGTACAGCAGGATAGATTCATATCTATTGGATAATGAATTCGACAAGTGTGAAGGAGAACCCACTGTCTACATCAAGGAAAAGGATGGTAAAATTTTAATTGTTGTCTTGTATGTAGATGATGTTATTTTCACTGGAAATTATATTTATCTTATTGAGAATTTTAAATCAGTCATGAAGGATGAATTTGAAATGACTGACATGGGTTTGTTGAGATACTTCTTAGGCATAGAAGTAGATCAAAATGAAAAAGGAATTTTTATCTCACAAGCAAGATATATAAATCAAGTATTGAGCAGATTTAACATGCAAGAATGCAAGGCAGCAATCACTCCCACAGTGATGGGATTAAAACTCAGCAAAGAGGACAGCAGCAAGGATTTTGATCCTAGCCTGTACAAAAGCATTGTGGGCAGCCTTATGTATTTAACAGCAACTAGGCCTGATATTATGTATGCTGTTAGTTTAATTTCCAGATTCATGGAGAGGCCAAAGGAGGCACATTGGTAGGCAGCAAAAAGAATTTTGAGGTATGTCAAAGGTACCAAAATGTTTGGAATTTTATATAATGTCTCAGAACATTCAGATTTGGTTGGATACACTGACAGTGATTGGGCTGGAAGTGTAGATGATCGGAAGAGCACTTCCGGTTATGTATTTCATATGGGTTCAGGAGCCATTTCATGGGCTTCTAAGAAGCAGTCCATTGTAGCATTGTCTACAGCAGAGGCTGAATATGTGGCAGCTACAGCAGCAGCATGTCAAGCAGTGTGGATGAGAAGGATGTTGAGAAGCTTAGGCCAAGAGCAGGCAAAAGCGACAGTGGTCTTTTGTGACAATAGCTCAGCTATTGCTTTGTCAAAGAATTCAGTGTTTCATAAGAGAACGAAACACATTGATACAAGGTATCACTACATCAGAGAATTGGTGAACAATGGAGAAATTGTCCTAGAACATTGCAGGACTCAAGAACAGGTTGCAGACATCTTGACAAAGCCACTGGATCAGAAGAGCTTTGAATTTTTGAGAAAGTGTCTTGGTATGACTGAATGCCCAGCAGTTTAAATTAAAGGGGAGTGTTGAACGTGTAATTTCAACGCCGATGTACCAACGCCAGAAACCGTTCAACTAACCCGCCGGAGAGTTCTCGGGCCATTTTCCGGCGAAGGGAATCTCCGTATATTTGAACCCGAGAAAATCTGGAGCAGACGCGTGGCTCTCCCCTGACATCAGCCAACGTAGTTTTCTCGGGCGATAAAGTTAGGTGACAAAGTGCCTTCCGATATTGTTGTCCACCGTCCGATTTGATTGAATGTTCTCCGCCGTTGATCACCTGGAGCTGCATACGAACCTGCACCAAATTAAAACTATTGGGTGGAGTGCTAAATTTTTGGGTTGACCGCCATGGAAGAAAGGACATGAAGTTTAATGTGTCAACGTAGAATTAAGTGGTGGCCTTTAATATGGTGATGGGAATACGTCCCATATTTTTTATATATATTTGTTTATATACGGCATGTATTAAATATATGAAATCGTATGTAATAAGAAAATGGTGGAGAGAATTTTTGTAAGCCTGTGTAAATTTTTTTTTTACAGCAGTAAACTTATGTAAACTTTTATTACAGCAGTAAGTTGTTTTTCACAGCAGTGAATATAAAAAGGATTTTACAGTGGTAAACCCCTCTCAGTAAAAGAGGATGAAGTTTGTATCAGTTTTTAATGAATAGAATGTTTTTTATGGTGGTGAAATACTCTGTCTCTCAGTGAAATTTTTAAAGGCTTCCCTGTGCAAAGATCCTGGAGTTAAAGTAACAGAGCATTGCCTCTGTGGTGTTTGTTTGAATCTTTGTTTTTGGTATTTTCCCATTAAAAATACCCAACAAAAAACTGCCGATGAAAAATCTCCGTGCACTGAAGCATCGTTACCGGGTGAGCTATCTGTGGATTTGGATGCATTGCTGTCATCATTACGGTATGTGTCGTCCATTCGAATGCTTGCTTGTTAGCAAATTGCTGAAAGAGAAGGCAATAGGCAGAGGACCCGACTGCGCAGTCAATGTGTTAACTCCTTCGATTTTCTTGTAATAATTGTTGGATGTGTTTTTTTGAGCCGAGCCTCGCATGTTTATACGTCGCCATGGGGACATCGGCTCTTTGCATGGGGTGCATGTCGTCGGCTGAAAAATAAATAGGCTGGGAATTCATTGAGTGGGGCGGTAATTTTGATTTTGTGGGTATATAATTAATGTTAGAATATTTGTTGTTTAGATGGTTGATTTTGTGGGCATATATAATTGCCGCTTAATTAACGATTTATAGTATTTTGGATATTTGTTGTTTACGTGAGTTAGTAGCAGTTTATTTAAAAATAATAAGATAATTATTAATTATATATTTTTAAATGTATTTAATAAATAAAATATTTTATTTTCTAGACCTTTGTATTATTTGTATCTCACCTTTACCTATCTAGAGGGCTCAATGATATTGTTTGAAGCAGTGGGGTGGTAAGTTTCAATGACATTAATCTTCTTCTGTCTCCATGGGTTTCGACGACTAAATATTTTTTTCCAAAATCTAGTGAGGATTTGTCTTTGAATGAGATTTTCTTACAAGATGATTTGGCCCTGTCACATTTTCAGGGGCTTGAACTAAATTTTTTCAGCGGGAGTCATTGATGGTGGGGTCTCGACAATATTCGAGTTGATTATTTCAGAGCATAGGGCCCCCTTATCTCTGATTAAATTGAGGTGTTTCAGGAAGGATGGAAGGAAAGTATATCCCATGACGGTGTGTTGTGGCTTCCTCATAAGCTAGTTGTGTTGGAATTCCTAGGTGTGAGTGTGCAAAAATGAGTGGATTCGGATGATGCCTCTTTGGGGGTTCAACCTCAAGAGTTTGGAGTAGCTAATAAGCTTTGCTTTCATTTGTCTCTTTGATCTTTTCATGAAAGTACATCACTTTCACTGATATTGGATTCCTTATCTTGCTGTCAAAGATGACATCTTTCTACAATTTTCCAAGATATGCAGAACAAAAAACTTCCCTTGAAAGAATCTGAACATTCCCTCTTGGTCTTCAATCAATGGAAACTTAAACAATTTTAAGTTCCTTTCACCTCGAACATTGTCGTCATGATGATGCTTAGCATTTCTAGCATTTCACTTGGCTTGATTCTTGACCAAATGTAATCGCCATCGCCATGCACCATCCTTATTCAAAGCCAAAAAATTATGAAACCCAAAGGAAGATGTTATGGGACAAATTTCTTCTTTGTAAAATAGCCTTTGCATTTGCGTTTTGACCTCTGCATGCTTTAACATTGGCTTCTTGTTCATACCAATGTTCAACAATGAAGCAACATGCTCCAATCGCACTTCATTTTGTTTACCCCTTTTAGGAGGCAACTTGTTAGAATCTTGAAACATCTTATCACATGAATTAGAAACCTCAACGGTATATATATATATAAAATAAAAATACATAAATAAATAAAAATTAGCTCAATTACTCAAAGGATTCGTGAGCATGCTGCTGACATCAAGCATGGCAAGACTCGCTCCTCTGCTTTGGCAGAGCATGTAGATAAATCTAAGCATCACATCTGCATTGATAGGTGTTAAAGACTAAGAAATCCATAGACAAATAGATATAATATATATCCCCAAGGTAGGTATACCCATAAAATATACTAAAAGAATAAGGCATGGTCACCCACACAACATATTACAAACTCATGTCATCGAGGACTGATCATAATACAATGTATGTCATTGCCATAATATATATTAGTAGGGCTATAGATACCAATGCTGGTGCCCAAATGATGGCCCTCAAAGTACATAATACATTCTCCAACGTAGCTTGGGGGAGGCAATGTGCTTGAGTGAGATAGCCCCATGCCTCAAGGTCTTCGGCTCATCCCAATTGTATGAATCACTACATGCAAATGAATGAGATGATGTCAAGCATGTGGGGAGAATATCTAATTACCAAGTGGTAAGGGATCCCTTTAACAGACATGAGGAAGACCACCACTAATGAAAATGGTTCCCAATTTATCTAACATAATCTATTGAGTGTGAATTCAAATGAACTTATGTCGAGCACTTATAAAATTGGTTAACATGGGCTAGTAAGGGAAACCCACTATCAACAACGATGAAGACTTCCACTGAGGATGAAAAGCTCCAATGTAATAGATTGTTTCTATATATACACCCTAAATAAGGTGTTGGCAATGATGAGAAGAGATCCATCAAAAGAGTCCCTTGATGTACCCCCCATCATTCAACATGAAATTGACACCAGGACTTCCCTTGAACATATAACAACATGACACAAGTGTGAACTTGACAACTTGGACTGAAGAATACCATACAAACAAAGTGTTGACATAAGAGGCATCACAACAACCTAGGAACTAGAAGGGTAACCAATAGGGTGAGATATTGACTCAATAATAGAGTGACTATGCTAATGATGTGGTTCTAAATCTAGGAAAAGACAAAATGTAAGAGGATAACCCAAACAAGTGCCATGTTCAAGGGAGTCACAATGACCATGATAAAATGAAGAGAAATAGGCTCTTCCACCCTTTTCCCTTTTTGTATAGATGATCCCCTTCAAAGTTTAATGCGCATGAAAGAGAATATAAGTGAGCTTAATAGTGTCTTTTTAATTCAGTTTTGATGAGATTGAAAAATAGTTAAAAGAATACTCAAATCTGTGTTTTTCATGAGTTTAATAGTGAGGTCGAAAAAGAGATAAAAGTACACTTGTGTCTTTCTTGTGGTTTAATGAACATGAGAATAGGGAAGAGCTTGCTCGCCGAACTTACTCTTGACTAACAAGTAGGAAAGAATGGAAAGAATTTGACATCTTCAAGTGATTTAATGAGCATGAAAGAAGTGAAAAAGAAGCTCAGGATTTTCATTGTTTAATGAGCGTGAAAATAAGACCAAAATAATGTTAATTCCAGATAGAAAAGTGGTATCATTGTATGGATTTAGTTCCTATGATAACAAAATTTGCCCTAAGAAAAGCAAGAGAAAATGGCAAAGTGTATGGATAAGGAAAT